>OU015494.1:90761834-91317805 GCA_907164885.2 Dolomedes plantarius | reverse complement strand
AAAGCTGTAGCAATATTTATTGTATAACTGAGTATGCAAACAATGGTTTCGACAAAATACCTTTTACAAAAATTTTAAATCAAAATTTGCAATATTTTCCTTTAAACAATATAAAAATATTGAATAGCTTCAAATATAGTAGACCGTTTGGTCGCTATGTTTTCAACTATAATAATATATCTAAAAATGTTGTTGATGCTTCTCCTGAAAATTGTAATTGTAAACATAATATGACCGGTTACAATGAACACTACAACCACATTATAACAGGAAATACTCAAATTACTGACAATACGGCTTTGTCTAATTTAATGAATTATGGTACTGGTTTTCGCATAGGTTATAAAAAGAATGTATTCCAAATTTTCAAACGTAATCTTGATGGATTTATTTATAAAACAGCTATAAAGCATAGTATACCTGTAAGTACTTTCGAACAGTGGAAATTTCATTATTTAAGTGATTTTAAAATTGCTTATCTGAGAACTAAACCAAAAAATCTTCATGTAAATTTGAATACCTTAAAACCGGCTATAAATGCTTTACAAGATCATTTTGCTATAACTTATGTTGATAAAGTTTCTGCTAACTATGCATTTATATGCAAAAACTTTTATTGTGAAAAACTATTACAGTGCTATAATGATAATACTGTTTATAAAAAACTAGATTCAACGTCTTGTACTATACAAAATCGTATCAAAGCGTTATATCGTCGTGCAGGTTACGATATTAAAAATCTTAGGTTTCCTTATTTAGTCTTAATCCCTAAATTTCATAAATCGCCTGTTAAATTTAGAACTGTTACTGTGGGCTGCAATACATACTTAACGCTTGCTAATAATAAACTTTTAAACATACTTAAAATAGTTTATAAAAAAATAAGTAAAGAGGGTGGCTATTTCATCAATAATAGCTTAGAAATAGTTAAACAGATAAAAGGTAAAGGTGATATAACAAACGTTAAAAGCTACGATTTTACGGATCTTTTCAACTCTATCGACCTAAAAGATCTATATAGTATTATTCATGGATTATACGATCAATATGATTTAAAGACGTATATAGCTGAAAATAAATATCGTGCGTTATTAGATCTTGTACTTTATGAAACAGTTTTATATAATGGTAGTAACTTCTTCAAACAAATACAAGGAATACCAATGGGTGGAGGATGCTCATCTGCTTTAGCAGATATATACCTTCACTTTTATGAAAGAGGTGTAATGTTTCTAAATGAACTTATGTTTTTCCGATATGTAGATGATATACTCATATGTTTTAATGAAAACTTAAAAGAAATAGATATTAATTTTTACCCTAAAAATCTTAAACTAGTGGAGACTGATAAAGATAACCATGGAAATTTGGTATTTTTAGACTTGAGTTTAAATGTTAATCAAAATCTAATATCATACTGTCTATATGATAAACGCGAGTTTTACAACTTTAAAACTGTTAGGATTATGAATTGGAATAATGCTCTACATTTAAATATTAAACGCAATATAGTTACTAACCAGTTAATACGTTGTCAACGATTACATTCAAACAAAAAAACTATGGACGTCAGTATAATAAAATTCTTAACTATAGCTATTGACCAGGGTTTTCCCGTCAATTTCCTTGTATCTATTCTAACCCAGTTTTTTAATCTAGACAATAAAGTTTGTATGAATCGTTTTAAAATAAGTTGGCAACACTAAAAAAATTTCCCTAATACGGCGATATTTATCCCTACTATGTCTATAAATGTGAGTGTGCAAGGGTTTCGTGTCCCTTTGCTTGGTGGGAGCTAAGTATTTTTGTATATATATAGTGTATATGTTAGTGAATACTTATTTAGTTAATTAGTATTATTCTATTTCTGTAACTTAGTATTAAGATTTTTTTTCATTCTATTCATCTTGTAATTATGTTTTAGTTGACTACATTAGAAAACTATTTGGTTTAACTTATCTATTTCACCTAAAATATTTTTCCTCTTCATAATTTTTTATTACTGTCTTGGTGTTATAGCCGACCTCCGGGAGTGTTGCCTGGCTTAAAACATGTTTAACCGGGGTTGGGGGGTCACAACCCCCCCCAGTCATCAACTATACCACCTCCATTTCCGTTTTTTACCTAATTATATATGTCAATCTTATTTCAGGTTAGAGGTGTATTAAATATGTCACATCTGCCCTTTTATTTATCTTAATTTTAAATATCTATATATCGTAAATATTTTTGTGAGCAGCTTAGCGCCTAAAATTTATTTACTCTTTATTGTTTCATATTAAGTAATTTACATTTGTAAACTATATACGTACATATACGTATATATATACATATATATATATACGTACATATACGTATATATATATACGTACATATACGTATATATATACATATATATATACGTACATATACGTATATATATACATATATATATATACGTACATATACGTATATATATACATATATATATATATACGTACATATACGTATATATATACATATATATATATACGTACATATACGTATATATATACATATATATATATATACGTACATATACGTATATATATATATATACGTACATATACGCATATATATACATATATATATATATACGTACATATACACATATATATACATATATATATATATATATACGTACATATACGCATATATATACATATATATATATACTAGCTGTACCCGTCCCGGCGTTGCTCGGGTAATGTAATTACCAATTTTTTAGTAGCCTTAACCCTTTGTTAATGGGCGTCGCTGTCATCCTTTTCCTCACCACGATACATTATTTTACCCATATAAATTTAATCCTTTCTGGCACATTTTGGCAAAATTTTTGACATAGGATTACTTAAAACATTCCACAACAGTCAGCGAGACGAAAAACGTTTTCCACAAACACACCACAAATTATATGATATTAACTAAGTGTTGGACAAAAAAATTACGGCATTACTAAATGCGATTTTTTAATCGATTATCACTGCAATAGTAATCGATTTCCTTTAACGACCCAATCCCTCATAGAAAACAAACGCCCCAACACATCAAGTGCTTGACGTCGAAAACCTGTTTTCCCCCGTTTTACCTTCGTCCGGAAATGAAGAACGAATTCTCCAAAATGAGATTTCTCGCAAGAGTTTCCGAATCATAAAATAAATTATTAAAAAATAACTACAATTTGTAAATTAATTTTGGTTCTGGATTTCGAATCTGTGATGTCTAGGGTCTCTGAGATAAAAATTTCGTAAAAATGTAACGACATTTACGTATAGATTCGACAATTTGAAAAAAAGGGTCGCGGCCAAAATCGCGTTTTTTTCTTGAAAAACGGATGCGTACAGGCGATCGAAAAAAAATCACAATTAATCGATAAATTAAGACAGACAATTTTAATTGTGATTTCCGTATAGTGTCATCTTTCCCGTATAGGCTCGTCCGAAAAAAAAATTCTTGGACGGATACGTTAGGATTTACGGAGCTTTTACTCGTCCGGGAGCTCCAAATCGCGACTAAATATTTAATTACGGAAAATCTAATTAAAAAATCGAAAAAAGGGCTTCGAGGTGCATAATGAGACCTCGGGGGGCATCTTCGTGTCGGATCTCAAGACTGTCCGACCTGCCGTCTTTGCGCCGTGCCGCGAGCAGACAAAAACTCGGTCACACACACAGAGACTTTGCCTTTTATATATAAGATATACGTACATATACGCATATATATACATATATATATATACGTACATATACGCATATATATACATATATATATATACGTACATATACGCATATATATACATATATATATATACGTACATATACGCATATATATATATATATACGTAAATATATACATATATATATATATACGTAAATATATACATATATATATATATATACGTAAATATATACATATATATATATATACGTAAATATATACATATATATATATATACGTAAATATATACATATATATATATATACGTAAATATATACATATATATATATATACGTAAATATATACATATATATATATATACGTAAATATATACATATATATATACGTACATATACGTAAATATATACATATATATATACGTACATATACGTAAATATATACATATATATATACGTACATATACGTAAATATATACATATATATATACGTACATATACGTAAATATATACATATATATATATACGTACATATACGTAAATACACATATATATATATATATATATATATACGTACATATATACATATACACACACAGTGATTTCTGCTTATAAGAATCACGTTTGTTATTACTGTTTTTGATTCTTATAGCCAAAATTTAGGTTTTTGAACAGGCACACACACATACCTATTTATACATGAGATAATTTACCATAAAATACTCTTTATTTTACGCTAATTATCTTCTATTAAAATTATTTTTTATAATTTTAAAAATACAACTTAATTTTATATGTATATATATGTAAATTTATACATATATACTTATATATGTATATGTAAATTTATACATATATACTTATATATGTAAATTTATACATATATACTATATATGTAATTTATACATATAAATATATGTAAATTTACATATATACTTATATATGTAAATTATACATAATACTTATATATGTAAATTATACATATATACTTATATATGTAAATTTATACATATATACTATATATGTAAATTTATATATTATCTTATATGTAAATTTATACATATATATATATGTAAATTATACATATATACTTATATATGTAAATTTATACATATATACTTATATATGTAAATTTATACATATATACTTATATATGTAAATTTATACATATATACTTATATATGTAAATTTATACATATATACTTATATATGTAAATTTATACTTATATATGTATATGTAAATTTATACATATATACTTATATATGTATATGTAAATTTATACATATATACTTATATATGTATATGTAAATTTATACATATATACTTATATATGTATATGTAAATTTATACATATATACTTATATATGTATATGTAAATTTATACATATATACTTATATGTAAATTTATACATTATATTATATATGTAAATTTATACATATATATATATATGTAAATTTATACATATATACTTATATATGTAATTTATACATATACTATATATGTAAATTTATACATATACTTATATGTAATTTACACTATATATATAGTAAATTTATACATATACTTATATAGTAAATTTATACATATAACTTATATAGTAAATTTATACATATATACTTATATATGTAAATTTATACATATACTTATATAGTAAATTTATACATATATACTTATATATGTAAATTTACATATATACTATATGTAAATTTATACATATAATTATATATGTAAATTTATACATATATACTTATATATGTAAATTTATACATATATACTTATATATGTATATGTAAATTTATACATATATACTTATATATGTAAATTTATACATATATACTTATATATGTATATGTAAATTTATACATATATATACACATACATACATACATATATATATATATATATATATATATATACAGTAACCACCGCTTATAGTGATCAGTGGTTATAAGAATCAACCATTTATAAGAATCAATATCGCAAAAACAAAACCAAATGTATTATTTCCATGTTAAAATTTTCGCTTTAAAGAATCAATCCACCGGTTTTAAGAATCAGCTTACACTCTTCGCTTTCCTTTCATTTTTCCAAAAAAGCCACTTAAACCCTCAAAAGGCAGGAAGTTCTTTCTTTATTTTCTTTAAGGAAAGAGTGATAAGATGGGATGGAATACAGTCGCAAAATGCATCCCTTTCTTTGCTAGACAAAACATAATGATTTCCCCTTAAACGCTTTAGTTGAACACTGTCCTATTAGCCTGACTCAGGGGCATCTAACCCATCCAAGTCCGATTTCACTTTTCTCCACTAACAAAGAAAGACAGGGACTCTCTTTTTTCCCACTACCCACATCCTGGTTGCGGCTTCCTGAACCCTGAAACACATAAATCTTCGGCGAAGTGTCCACTATTATTTAGGCAAACGTGACATTAGTAGATTCATAACGTTATCAAACCGTTAAATGTAAGTTAAAAGGTGAATCTTCGTCTGAGACTGTTGGTATTGAAAGAGGTATAAACAGCCTTCTGAAAACTTCATTACGTCAAACTACCATAGAAAACTTTTTCTTGCACCCTTCCTGTAGTTGAAATGTTAAACTGTTAAACAAGTATGCTGTAACAAATATTGGATTTTTTACCTCTCTTGTTATAATCATGTGTATCTACTTATAGGTCTAGAAATTAAGTTGTATTTTTAAAATTATAAAAAATAATTTTAATAAAAGATAATTAACGTAAATTAAAGAGTATTTTATGGTAAATTATCTAATATATGTATATATTATCTAATATATCTAATATATGTATATGTGTGTGCCTGTCCAAAACCCTAAATTTCGGCTATAAGAATCAACCACTTTTAAGAATCAAAAACAGTAATAACAAACGTGATTCTTATAAGCGGAAATCACTGTTATATATATATATATATATATATATATATATATATATATATATATATATATATATATATATATATATATATACATACATACATACATACATACAGGGAGCAATAAATTATTCTGTAGTAAATAAAATTACTAAAATATAATTGATAACCTTATCACAAAAGTGAGAAAAATCATAACTTTGTTGCATGCATTTCGAGAGTACTAATGAACGAAGTAAATAGTAATTCATATAAACACAATAAACAATTTGGCAATAACAATTGTAAACCAGAAATGAAGATAAAATTATTTATTTATGTTAGTTGTTAGTGTTTCATAATTTATTTGTTAGTATGTTAGTAATTAAAAAAAAATTTTCAACATTATTATCGGAAAAGCTCTCATAAACATACACATTTTGTGTCCTCCTAGTCGTTATTTCGGATATGGACTTTAAAATGTTCGTATGTAGTTGAATTTTTTCGGTTTTTGACATATCGGACACGTAGCCCTCAAATGAAATAAAAAAAACTACATTTTGGTTCTTCTATCCTCGATCTTTTTAATTCTTGCATAATTTCGGTTTCAATATCAGTCAGTTCTTTTCTTGACCTCTTGTTCTTTTTAACGCCCTTGTTATTAGCATCTGTAGAACTCCTGGTTGAAGCAATGTCAATGCACTCATCATTTTCCTCAACGTTCTCAGGTAGTAGATCATCTGAATCAAGCAACATGCTTCACTCAGTTTCACTGGCTTCCTGAGATGTCAAAAGAAATTGAAGTTGCTCGTGGTAAATATATGCCTTTTTTGCACCCTGACCACTCTTGGTCTTCAAACTTCTTACAAAGGCATCCCGGATGTTTGCCCATTTGTTTATTATTTCGTCACCTAAATAATAAAAAAAAAAATAGAAACTATATCAGTTGTCATTTTAAATCAACAAATCAAGAACGTCATTATGGTGATTACAATCTATTGCTACAAAAAACAATAACAAAAAACTGCATCTAAATAAAAAAGTGTAAAGTTACAAATACATGAATAAGGCTTGTCAGGATAAAATAGTTATTTAAAAACACACATCAAGAAATTACTGCACATCTGCAGTAATACATTCCGATATATTTTGTGTGGCTCAGTAATAAAAATATAAACTTCACATACGCTGTATAATCTACTAAAATTCAATCCATGTGAAAAACTCTTATCACAAATGGAAAAGAAGTTGCTTACAGCCAGTACTGTATTAGATTTCTTTTGTAAGACACTGTAAAAAAGTTATAAATGTTATATACACTTTGCATGTAACATATTGATGTAAACTTCCATAACATATCTGATACATGTTATTAAATTTATTTTTGTTTTAAATAGTATAATACTATAAAACCAATTTCTAAAATTACAGTTTATTCTCTATAATATATCCATTCGTAAGTATATTATGCCTGTTTACAAAATTTTAAAGAATAGAAATTTATTTGGAAGCAAGTGAACAAACCAGATAAACACCAATATTAATTTCCAAGAAATATTTTTTTATATGAAATTCTAATCTATAATACACTTATACATCTAAATGTTACTTTTAAAAAATGTTATACAAATCAACAGTTTTGATTTTAACATCAATTGGTAATAAAATTCTTCATAATTATATAGCTAAATACAGTCATAGCAATTTTAATATATTGTAAAAAAATTTCAGTTTAAGAACATTACAAAATTTTAAAGAATGGAATTGACTTGGAAGCAAATGAGCGAACTAGCTAAACATCTTTATTAAATTCTAAGCATTATGTGTAAAACAAATCTATAACTAACACTAACACACACACACATATATATATATATATATATATATATATATATATATATATATATATATATATATATATATATATATATATATATATATATATATAGAGAGAGAGAGAGAGAGAGATTAATTAGAGCTTAGAATTTATAATCAAATTGATAATAGCATTCTTAATAATTATATAGGTAATACAATCAAAGTGATTTTAATATATTGTAACCAAAATTCAGTTTAAGAACATTTATTTATCTGTTCACATACGGAAGACTATAGAATCATAAACAAATGCCTGTTTACCAAATTTTAAAGGATAGAATTGATTTGGAAACAAGTGAGCGAACCAGATCAAACCAAATATAAAATAATCTAATCTATAATACACATATAAATATTACTTTAAAAATGTATTTTTAAATCGTTATTACCTGTTTCTTTATTTTCAACAGTACTTCTCCCTTAGTATCCGTCATCTAGAAAGTTGAATATTTCTTCCCATGAGTTCTCTCTGATTATTTTATTTTTGTAATTTTTGTCCTTCTTATCCCAAATACAGGGCCTCTGTTGAATTAGTTCACACAACACTGTTATTTCAAATTTGAAAGACATGTTGAATACTAATAAAACTAATAATGAAAACTAACAAAATACCAATAACAAAACTTTCTACAGCAATCTTTGAGCTAGCACAACAGCAGCACGTGTACGTATGTCGGACGATTCGATGGGAAGAGCAGGTGTTTTGACAGAAATGGCCCGATAAACGATATCGGCTTATCGCTGATGACATAATCGGCATCGAATCGGTTGGTGAAAAAAGCGCATAGGTATATTAATGCATTTTGCCTGTACCGATATCGGCTCACGACAATCGTCTACGATTTATCGTTGTCGTGTCGGTAAATGAAAAAGTGCCCTCAGAAGCAGCTTAAAGCTGGTGATCCAGAAAGTATAGCCATCAGATTGCGAACGGTAACAGTAGTGTCCCAAACCATGCAATCAATCAGTTTGGATAGAGTACTGAAAAACAACACCTTGAGAATTTTTTTATAGTTTACAACTCACAACATAATCAAGCTTATCTGTTAACCTGAGAGACATTTATTCATTTTAGTAATTGATTTATAAAGTTTAAAATACTTTTGTTCACATAACATTAACTTTTTAAAGGAGAAGTGATCAAAAAGATTAAACATTGAATTTTCAGGACTTTATTTAAAAATATACAAATTAAACTGCATGTTACAGAATAAAAATGTTATAATTAGAAATTAAAAACAATACTAAGACTGCTAGCAAGAAAAAACACCTTTTCTTAACACTGTCAGTAATTTTACAGCATTCTTGTAAAATGGAAGAAATGAAATTCATGTAAGAGACTAAAACACCCAGCTTTAATACATTCAATGAAGCTAAAAACCTGAATACCATTTGTGGGTTCTATCTTGCACATACAGAAATTTCAAGAATGCATGTTCAAACTCACCGAAGTAGGATTTCTACACAAAACAGTAAAAAAAATATGCTAAAACTGGTAGGAAATACTCAACAGCCATCTCTTCTCTAAATCAGTGGTCCCTAACTGGTGTTCCAAGATAACCCAAGAAGTGATCCACAAGATCAAGAGTGATTTTTTTAATAGGAGGGGGGGGGTCACAGTTAAAATATAACTACGAATTTGAACAATTTTTTAACATTGGGAGCAAAAATATTAATTCTTCAAAATTTTTTTTTCAAATTCTAAAAATTCATGTATCTCTTCAGCTTGATAACATTTTAAAATATTTTAGGTGATGCAGACTCGCAACACCACAGTTGTTTAACAGCATCACAACAATTTTACAGATTGTAATGCAAATGAAAGTTTAAAATCTCATAATTATTAAGTTTTTGTACGCTCTTATGGTTACTATTAAGTTTTCTTTTGCATTCAATTAGTTATTGTTATTAAGTTCATTTGCAAGAAAAATAAAATTCAGAAAATAAAACCCATTTTTGCCTCTAAAAGGACTGGCTGGGAAAGGGTCCCCAAGGAATTTCTTTTTTTTTTTTGACAAGTGGTCCTTGACCAACAAAAGGTTAGGTACCACTACTCTTGATGTATTACTCTATTAATAAAAAGGCAGCTTCAATCAAATATTAGCAGTTAACTTAAACGATGTATAATGGTGAAGGATTTGCCGTAAAACAAACAGTCATTTGACTACTGCGTTATTGTTGCCAAGCTTACTGATATAGTCAGTAGACTTATATCACTGAGCTTGGCAACAATTAGGGCATTTTATGTTGTCCTACATAATAGGCAACTAAAATCATTATGATGAACAGGAACCTTTAAAGTACGATTTCTGTACGTCATTTCGCTATTGGTGAGGAGAAAAAAAATTAAGTTTTCCAACCAAAAGCTTTCTGTTTACCGCTCTAGAAAACTAACGGCAAAGTTAGCAGACAAGAAATGAGAAGAAAAAAAAATCGGCGCACCGGTATCCGCGATAACGCTGTCAGTATAATTTACTTAAATTTGGAAACAGAACCAAATATGGCAATTATATACACACACCTTTGAAACTAAAATTTTTAAGGTAGAGACTTTAACATACAGTATTCCATACACTACATACCTTCTAATTGCCAAGATTTATAAAAGAATCTCAAATTTCTTCAATCTTCTAAATTTTGAGAGCGTTTAATACCAGTAATTAAATTAAAAGAAATTCGCACTTTAGATGACAGTTTAAAATTCTTGAGACCCCGATGGTGAAAGTCAAAGTGTTGAACTTTCTTCAAACTAATTCATAAAATAAGTTACTTTAAAAATAGTTAAGGAACCATAAATAAAAAACCATTCTTTACTGGCCACGAAAAATTTGTTAAATATACGTTTTTTAAAAATGAAGTTTTGGAATTTTCTACAACACTCTAATCTTCTGGCTGGAAAATTGAAGTTGTATGTTTTCATGATACATTAGGAAGATCCGGATGGTTGCTTACGAAAATATATATATTTTTCTTTCCTGACTAATCATTTCTTTTTAATATAATTTCTGATTTATATTGAAAAAAATATCGATCGGTAGGAAGTCTTTCGATTTATACGCGGTCGAAGTGTGACGTCACGTCCGCCATTAGGGCACCTCCGCAATAGGAGCCATTAGATTAAGGAAGCGAGGATTTCAGATTGCCTGACTGCGCATGCGTGACATTTCAAGTTGCCTGACTGCGCATGCGTGTCAACTTAGCATTTCTCGCGTTAAGTTTGCATTTGGAGACGGTTTGCAATAGCTGGCAACTTATCGCTATTTTCGGTTTCACCAAAAATTACTTCTTAGAACCAAACGAAAGCCATATTTGGCGACTTATCTTCTTTTCTAAATAAATTTTACTGATTTTTTATTTAGTGTTGGGAGATTCATTCATCCTTGCACATACATAAAACGGTTAATATTTCGAAAGTTGAAATGACATTTTAAAGTCAAGTAAACAATTGAAGTTGTTCTATAAAATAATTTTAATTATAATTTTTAATTTGCCTTTCAGTTGTAATAATTGAAATACTAGATTATAAACAATCTAATTATGACACTGAACATATACTTAGGAGAAAATAACCAGATAGGGTTTATTTATATGTTTTATATGAGCTATACATCTCTTTTTTTCATATTTATTTAATATTTTCTTGTGTTTCCAATATCTATATAATACTTTTAACATCTAATATTTTATAAATTTAATTTTCTCCACATACCTTGTATATTAGATTTTCATTATTTAGCAATATTGATACTTATACTGTTATAATTTTCCCCCATGAGAGAAGCTTAAAGAATGTTTGCATAACATTTTTAAAAACACTTTTTACATACTTTCAAACATTCACTCATATCATTCGTTCCTTTCTTGAATGCTTGTTACATTGAATATTAATACATTAATTTTAATGAACCTTTTACTTTTTCAGGTTCCATTATGAAATTTCTTTAGTTGATGCTTTCTTTATTTGACTGATGAGAACTTTTTATAAGTAGAATATGAATTGAAAATCGCAAATTCTTTTCTGTCCTTTGTACAGTATACAGGATTGAAAAATATTTTTTTTATAATGAACTATGATTTAAAATTTAACATATACTAAGCAACAATTCTATTCATAAGTAATATACTTAACAATCAATTACTTATGAATAGAATATGTAAAAAAGTTAAAAAAGTCTTTAGTGATAACGTTAAAACAAATAATCTGCTGAATTACATGCAAAATACAGAATATTATTTTTAGATTTATAATAGTACGAAAAGAGTATATAAGCATTGGATATTGATATTTATTAAATTCTAAAAATAACCAATAATTAATTTGTTAGAACAAATAATTTTTGTTTTCTCATTAATCCTATTTTCTTGCGGCCCACAACAGCTTTCCATAAAGTTATATGGCCCTCATCAACTTTCCAGTTGTGCAGGCATGCTCTAAACAGTAATATTATAAAGATATATTTCCCACTAGCCATGTTACCCGTGTTTCGCTACATGTTACCCGTGTTTTGCCCCTTACCTGTGTTTCGCTACGGAGTACATTCAAATTAAATACAACAGTCAATGTATACAATTAATGCCAAAAAAATATATATATTTATAATAAATGCAATTGTCTATCTATGCAATTAATGCCAAAAAAATATATATATATTTATAAAAAAAAATCGTAATGGATATTTTTATAGACAAAACAATGTAAAGGAAAATATTCAAATTACGTACAACGGTCAATGTATGCAATTATTTGCAATATATATGAATAATGTCAAAGGGAAAATATCACAGTGTTTAAGTAAAAAGTAACAAACTCCATTACTTGTTAAAATCTACTAGCCAAAAAAGTTCACTGATCAGACACTGCTTTTTAATTTTACAGCAGCACTGAGCAAGTACTCATTTAGCTTAATACACTAATATTTTAGACAGCTTTAGTCAGTAAATTAATCATTCACTGAATATTCATATAAAACACATTATTTTAACCTAGTGATTAAACAGTAAACAATAACTACATATACTAATTTAAAATTATATTTTGAGAAAGAGCTTTCATAAAAACATGTCACACTTGTGAATATATTTTTCCTGTTTGACACACATTATAATGAACAATCTACTAATTAAACCATGTAAAGCGGTAAATAGAAATACATATACTTACATAATATGGATGGAAAATAGCTTCATAACAGGCAGCAGCAAAAGTAATGTTTATTTTATTTCACAGTGAACTACTAAGGACAAAAGTTGAAACACATAGCTAATAATTATTATTCTCAAGATGCTATAGAACTTTATTTTTTTAATTCAACATTATTAATGAATACATTCACAGCAATTAAACTGAACATATAATGGGGGAGAAAATTGGTTTCAATGACAAAACAATTACTTTCAGCAACGATCAGATGCCTTAAAAAAGAAAAATAAATACATTATTTTTAATTAAATTTAGTTAGATGATTACAAAATCCCTGTCACTTCCATCTTAGGTACATTTGAATTACTTCTAACAACGAAAAAAGTTATTCTTATGAATCAATACATATATATATATAAATTAGAAGTATAACATACATTTATAGCAGGACTTCCAGTACTAGAACTTGAAAGAAAATTATACCATCAATCAGTTCCTTCTTTTTCAACCACCCTGGTAAAATAGAAACATTAACATTTATCATTAAAATAATTTCTACAAAATTGAACATAAAGCTGTTAATAGATATAGCACATTCAAATGACACATAACAATCTTTAGCTCCTTTCAAACAATACTCACTGAATAAAGATCTGAAAGGATAAAAACTTATAAATACTAGTAATTGTAAAAATTACATCTGTTATATCACACAGAAGTCAATAGCTTGAATGCATGCACACCGCATAATCAACACTTCCTATCAGCCGATACGACTGCATGAATATCTGAAAGGGAATAAATCTATTAATACTGTTAGTTCTAAAAATTACATCTGTTAGACAATAGCTTGAATGCATGCACACCCTATAATCAACACTTCCTATCAGCCGATACGACTGCATGAATATCTGAAAGGGAATAAATCTATTAATACTGTTAGTTCTAAAAATTACATCTGTTAGACAATAGCTTGAATGCATGCACACCCTATAATCAACACTTCCTATCAGCCGATACGACTGCATGAATATCTGAAAGGGAATAAATCTATTAATACTGTTAGTTCTAAAAATTACATCTGTTAGACAATAGCTTGAATGCATGCACACCCTATAATCAACACTTCCTATCAGCCGATACGACTGCATGAATATCTGAAAGGGAATAAACTTAAACATTATATCTGTTATATCATGCAAAAGGTAGTTAGTAGATGGAACACATGCACAAAAAATTTCATAATCATAAGTGAGTTAAATCTTCAGCATATGTATGAAAAGATTAGCTTCATGCAATACATTAGTAATATAATAAATATCTCCCATCAGAGGTATGAATTAAATGTCATACTAAAAACTTACTTCCAAATTTGAACAAATTTTTTTACTTGTAAGTTCTTTTTATAGCTATTAATATTTCAATTTATTATTCTACAAAACACTAATGATATTGATTTCAATTTTAAAACATTACTAATGCAATGATTATGTTTTAGTTTACTGAAGAAATGTTAAATAGTACATTTGCCCATTAGCAATAAAAAAATATGTGGACGATAATGGAATAACTTTTTAAAAACACAGATACCAGTAAAGGTAATACATTTTTGGATAAGAACATTATTTACAACATACAAAAGAGTTAAATATGAATGTTAAGAGAATCATCTTTTAGTTTTAGTCATGCAGTATCATAACACCATAAACCCATGCAGTATAATTTATTAAAAAAAGAAGCAAAAATCCATGCAAACTGACATAAATTTGATGTTTGTACATGAAGTTTTAACGTAGCATTACGTTTATCAATATTGGTCCTTCAATAGAAAAAAAAAATTATCCTGCGTTGAGTTATAATTTTGTCAGTGCGCCATTTTAATATCTTTTTGGATAATGTCCAATCGTCTGCCGCATTAGAAAGAATTAAAAAAAAATTTTTTTTGCCTATTTCGTTGTTATGCACACGATGCAAAATTAGTGTAAAGTTTCACAAAAAGAAAAGAAACCACGTGATCAGCATTTAATAAATTAAATTCTAAAAATTAATTTTTAAAAATTCACCAAAATCAGAAAATGGAGGTAAAGATTCGAGAAAGATTTCATTTTAAAGGAATTTTTATGATTTTTCTTATGATACAAATTTTATAACCCTCGGATTATTATTTTAAATGCAAATTTTAAAGAATATTACAAAAACAGCTTAAACATGTAATATTAAAAACATCTAAGAAAAATTTTTTGAAAATCTCTCTTAGTGCATCCCTAAACTACAAGAAGAATTCCATGCAAAATTTCAGCCCGTTAGGTCCAGCAGTTTGGTCTCTGCGCTATATGTCAGTCAGTTACGGAACTGTTTTATATATATAGATTAATTACTGCATAAGGAAAGCAACTTATTCAATGGATAATACAGAGTCTTGAAGAGAAACTTGCAGTTTCATTCAGGAAAATCCAACCTTCAGTTTTCAAATTGTTTAATATTTTGATACTTCGCAAAAAGTTGCAATAAAAAAATCAGGTGGTGTTAAAAATTCTGGACACTTTTGAGTGTTGAAGAGGAAGATTGTGGTTTCATTCAGGAAAATCCAAATTTCTATCTTCAGATGTTTAATACTTGGATACTTCGCAAAAAGTTGCAATAAAAAAATCAGGTGGTGTTAAAAATTCTGGACACTTTTGAGTGTTGAAGAGGAAGATTGTGGTTTCATTCAGGAAAATCAAAATTTCTATCTTCAGATGTTTAATACTTGGATACTTCGCAAAAAGTTGCAATAAAAAAATCAGGTGGTGTTAAAAATTCTGGACACTTTGGAGTGTTGAAGAGGAAGATTGTGGTTTCATTCAGGAAAATCAAAATTTCTATCTTCAGATGTTTAATACTTGGATACTTCGCAAAAAGTTGCAATAAAAAAATCAGGTGGTGTTAAAAATTCTGGACACTTTTGAGTGTTGAAGAGGAAGATTGTGGTTTCATTCAGGAAAATCAAAATTTCTATCTTCAGATGTTTAATACTTGGATACTTCGCAAAAAGTTGCAATAAAAAAAAATCAGAAAATTTCAATCTCATTTTAGGAAGAGTATTGGAGGGCATATGCACACTTGGAGTCAAAGAAAAGCATAACTTTACACTTAGAAAAGGTATGTACAAGAGCTTTCAAATCTAATTGGTGCAAATACTTGTACAACTTTGGAAGGTTAGGTCAGACAGTTATTCCTATAAGAAAAATTGCTTATTTTGCTTGTGGTGCCATTCATGGAAGTATACTGGTAGCCAAAAAAAAAAAAAAAAAAAGCAACAGAACACAGCATTTTGTCATCTGTAGTATATATAAGCATATCAAATATTAATTACTGCATAAGGAAAGCAACTGATTCAATGAATAATTAGAAGTCTTGAAGAGGAAGGTTTTGGTTTCATTCAGGAAAATCCAATTTTCAGATGTTAAATACATGGATACTTTGCAAAAGGTTGGAACAGAAAAAAATTAGGGAGAGAGAGAGAAAAAAAAAAAAAAAAGAGTTCATTCATAGCCTTTAATATATGTATATTTTATTTTTCTGATAAATTTAACAGTAGGAATGGTTGTTACCAGAGTGTATCACAAGTGTTTCAACACTTTCTGATAACAATACATTCCTTGCAGATTTATCAGATGAAGATGATGTTGTATAAAAATTACTTTTATTTATTTTTTTCTTTGTAGAATGAAATGTTAACTGTTTTTGTATATTTTTATTGCTTGGCTCATTTTTATTATCAGGCATTACTTCGAAATTGACACCATCATCCGTTAAAACGGATATTAATTTCTCTGTAAGCTGTTTACTTTTTAAGCATGTAGCTTCAGACAACGGAAGTTTTTCTATTATTTCCTCAGCATATTTCACTTCCTGTAATAAATAGGATTTGTCAAAACTTCTGGAACATGAGATACTACTGGCATCTGCAGCTAATTCCATGACCTCCTCTTCATGGTCAACTTGGAAGTTTTGCGTAGGATGGAGAGGAAAAGCTTTTGCAAATGCATGAATATGTTTACACATGTTTAAATGTATAAAATTATCATTACATGTGCAATTAAACATGTGCATACAGATGCCACATACAGAGCAAACTAAAGGGCATATAGGATGACAAATTTCAGCCACTTTAGCTACTATGTAGGTCTCATTTCCTTTACTCGATTTGACCTCCCATTCATTTTCTGATAATTTTTTTATGTTGCTGCTCTCAATTTGCGTACCTTTCACATGACCTTCATTTATTCTCTTTAACTTCTTACTTGGTGTTTTCTTTGTCAATTTTGAAATTCGATGAAAAATGCAGTCCCTGCTCAATTTCATCAACATGCATATGGTTTTGTCAACACGTTTGACCTTCTTACCTTCCAAATAATTGTACTTAAGGTTTTTGTGCATAGACTCCAAGTGCATATTGGTATTAATACCAAAATGTGCCCGGTGGCAAAATGCCCACATTTCTGGCCTCTTAAAATAATGTGTTTTAAAATAGAGGCCAAACTCTTCCGTGTCACCATCCACACTTAATTTTGAAACAAAATTATTTAACATAATATTAAATGTATTAACACACCTCTCTTCTAACAGCATTTTTAACACCTTATACACTTCCTCTTTCATCTCCAAATTGCCTTTTATTTTTATAAGGTTTTTTTTCCAGCTGCGATGGACATGCCAATTGCATAGCAATTTATGCTGTGGTGGCACCATAACTTTGCACCATGCATTATAATATGCAGGTGCATCGTCTGACATAAATATTTTTGTGTCAGTTGTGCCTATCTTCTGTTTCACCGACTGGAAAAAAACCTCCATAGCAATCTCATCAATTCTGTTGGAGAGACAAAACGCAACAGGGACTCCAGCACTAAATTCATCTATAATCAATAAAGTCGTAAGACTAAAATTATACGAATTAGTGCCGTGAGTGCTGTCAACACATATTTTTTCACCACCAAATTTTTTTAACATTTTCTGTTGAAATTTAGTCATTATGACTAGCGAGAAATCTTCATCTCTCAAAAATGTGTGTTTGACTCCCTGCTCTTTATATAATGCAACTGGAAAATCATCTTCCAAATCACTCATGGCCTGGACCCACATCTTTACACTCACAGCATCATTTGAGTTAAATTTCAGGCTATTACTCAAATGATTGCGGCGAGATAAATTATGCAAGTCCATGCGATTCAGAAGATGGATTCTCTGGAGTCCGTTTTGCCCAACAGAATCTCTAACATCATCCAATACTCTTTGAAAAGAAACACCTTGTTTCAATTTATCTGTAAGAGGAATTTAAACATATAATTATTTTGAGTTAAGGGAACAGTGGACATTAAAATTTTTCACTTTTTATCATAGCCCTTTAAGACCCAGCCCGCACGATCATGTGGGTTAGGCATTCATTTATGTTTTTGCTTCTGGAACAGTAGTATGTAAGAAAAACCCGAATCGAATGATCGTGCTGGTTAGCAGAAAGTGTAAAATATCATTTTGTATCAACAAATGGCACTTGTAGTCCATGTTTTGTGTCAGCTGGCCATTCTAGATTTGTTTACAAGTACAAAGGATACAGTTCGCCATTTTATATATCGTAAAAAGGTAATTATCAATATATTTCTAATTGCTTAGATACAAATTTTTGTTTTAATGGGTAAATAAGTGTAAAATAATAAAAAATATTAATTATACACTATTTATAATGTTCGTGGGACTCAAGATTTCTTACCCGCACGATCGTGCGACTTGCGCGTTGCGTTAGTCCCTGCTGTGGAATGGAAGGGGGAAAAAAAAAAAAAAAGTGATAATGGCATCAAATTGTTGTGATACTGAACCAATGGATAAATTCAACGCTGATAAAAAAAACCACACAAAAATATATTGAAGTAACATGTCCATTATAAGTGATGATGAAGATGACAATGTAATTCCTCCCGTAAAAAGATCAAAATACTATAATCAACCGGCTAAAATGCATGCTATATGTATCAGCATTTTCCATGTGTTGATGACATATGAAGGTCTCGCAAGTACAGATTTGAAAACTATGAAAGCAGTTCGAAAACACGTTGCAAGAAATTCAATGTCTATTTATGCCTCTCAAAAACAAAAACCCGTTTTAAATATTTCCATTGCAAATAATCAGTCAATAAAGTCATACTCCAAGAATTTTCTCATTTGTAACAATTTTAGTTGAATAAGGTTTGTTTCTTCTATCAACTTAGAGCCAGAAAATGTATGACTCGTAAAATTTTACAAGTGATGATTTCACAAGAAAAGCCCAACCAGCACGTTCGTGCGGGTACCCCTCACGTTCCAGGGAACCAACAAAATTTTTTTATTATTATTCTCTCAGTGTCATTGGGGTCAGTATAGAGGTATTAACCAGAAAAATGTAACATTTAAAGACAAAAATATTTTGGGTCTTAAAGGGATAGAGATATGAAATTTTAGACGTATATACATTTCATCATAAGTATATAGAATACCTTAAAAGAAATTTCTAATCTTATTATAATATTAAGAGTTTAAAAAAATTTAAATTTATAATTCTCCTTTGCAACTTAATTTGTAAGATATTTCCTCGATTTTGCATTTGAATAACTTAAAACTGTATTAAAAACAAATCTGGGAATCAATTATTTAATCCCTTGTATAGTTAATTTTTGAGATATTACATTCAACATTCAATCATACACACTATGTAAAGATAATCAAATTTTTTTTAATAAAGTCACTATAACTTTATTTATCAATAAAATATTTATAATAATTACTCTAAAACTAAACCGTTTCCAACACATTCATTAAATCTCCATAATAATAAATAGTCTCATTGCACATAGAAATATTTATAAAGCTCACCAGCAATTTCTGATTTTTCTTTCCTTGAAAGAAACAAATGGCCAATTTCATTTGCATGGCCAAAATGGGTCTTCCAAAACTTTACTTTTACACCTGTTTCATCAACTTTTATATCCATCGATGATGGACAACAAGCGTTTATTTTCTTCGAGCCTACTCCTTTAAGGCTCCTCATTCCTTTCGAATTAGATGAAAAATTTCCAGATCTATAAACAAAATTAATTATTATCTATCCTAAAATAAACATTTAAAAAAGAAACAAACAAAGAAGAAAAAAAACACTTTACCTATGACATGTGAAGTATAATAATTTTTCTGTGGCTTTAAGTATCTTACACCCTGTTAATTGTATGTAAGAACATTTGCCACTTTTCTCCACTGCTTCTTTCCAATCCCGGAAATCTGAAAAAAAATTATTATTAATAATAATCCATTATTAAAATTTTCCTCTGGATGAAGAGAGAATATCCGTTCAATGATTGGTGGATATTTTTCTACACTTTATACCTTCAACGATGAGTAGAGAAGCATTATACCATGAGCATGCAGGGTGCTTTGTACACCTAATTATGTTTTTGCACGAACTTTTATTTTATACGAATTCAAAATAAATTTTCATTCTCGTTTTTAAAAAAAAGCTTGTTTTTCAAGAAATTAATGAATTTAAATTTTTTAATATTTCAGGGGAGAACATCCATTTTATTGAATGTTATACACATGAATACAAAGAAAACCCAATGTAAAAAATATAAATTTATAATTAAAGTCATCAGAATTCAACTAGATTTACCCTTTCATCATTGGAGCAAAAAAAACCTGAAAACATAAAATATATACATTTATAATAAACCACTAAAAACTGAAAAGTTAATATCTCAATTTTATGAACCAAAATCAACTAAAAAAATATTAAAGCAATACAAATAATAAAATATAGATAAATATTAAAAATAGAACAAAAAGAATAGAATGCAACTAATTCAGTTACCAATAACACACACACACAAAAAAATTTTCAAATCGTAGTAAGCAATGAAAAACATTATACACACTTCAATAATAGCAAAACAAAACATGATGGTAAAATAGAAAGGAAAGTTAAAACAGAAGTAAGAAGTTAAATTTTAAAATTATTTAGCATGAAAAAAAAAATGTGAATATGCGTCTATATTTTAAATATTTTAGCACTGCAACAAACCCAAAAACTGCTGTAAACTACTGAAATAAAAAAAATTACAATCAAATCTGAAAACAATAAATAAGCTAAAGTTAGTTCTTTAAAAAAAAAATATTAAAGCAATACAAAAATGCAAATATAAACAAACAAAAAAAAAATAAATAGTTATTTAGTGTGCTACCAGCCAAACCACTACATATCAAAATTAGAACCAAAATAATAGAATGCAACTAATTCAGTTACCAATAATACAAAAAATTATTTTAAATCGTATTAAGCAATGAAAAACATTATACACACTTCAATAATAGCAAACAAAAACATGATGGTAAAATAGATCTTGTCGGCGATTCATTTTTTAGTAAGAATCATGCTGTGTTTAAGTTTTGTTCAGTGGAGTGTGCATTTAGAATTGAAATATCTATAAAACAATTAAATTAGCAGAATAAGTGTACGCAGAAAATATCAATTTATGCATTCCCGAACGGTCCATCCGATTGAGATGAAATTTTGTACAGATGTTGTTCACGCTCCCACGGGAAACACTGGGGTGTGAGGTGGGGTGTAAGACACCCCTAGTGTGTCATATCCCTATGACACCTAGCACCCCTAGGGGGAGGGGAGGGGGAACATATAAAAATAATCGAAAATGACAAATATTAGTGTCGAATCCATGGTTTTCGGGGTCGCTGAGATTAATAATGACACTTCCGACGCTGCTTAAAAGGAAGATCAGCCCACCTACCCATCAGCATTGAGGGAAGGCAGGGGGAGAAGGGGTGAATATAAAATGTCAAAAATGAGAGTTCAGCCCCCCCCTCAGCATTGGTGGGTAAGGCAGGGGGTGGGGTGGGAGAAAGGGTGAATATAAAATGTACAAAATGACCGAGAACAATGTAGAATTCATAGTTTTCAGAGTCGCTGAGATGAATAGTGACAATTCCGATGCCGTTTAAGTGAGAGTTCAGCTCTCCTCAGTATTGAGGGGGCAGAAAGGGTGAATATAAAATGTCCAAAATGACCGATAGTAGTGTGGAATCCATAGTTTCGGAGTCACTAAGGGAAATATAGGAAATTAAAAATGTTGTTTATAATCAAGTTTTGAGTTAAATTTATAATAGAATAAATTTGTAATTTTACTTTATCATTTGTATACTGTATTTACTTTTAAATACCTGTAAATTAAATTGCTTAAATTTTACACTATATGTAAAATCCATTCCTTTTCCTGTGTAATAAAAAAATTGAGATAAATAAATACCCGGACAAACAGCTAGTGATGTATAAATAGTGTTTATTTCAATAATTCCCATTGTGTTTATAAAGATTGACTAGAATAGAAAAATGGCATCCAAATTACAATTAAAACGAAAAAACAACCAAGCCTAGTACAGAGTTTCGAAAAAATAAAAAGTGACACATTTGTAACTGATGATGAGACTCCAGATATCAGGCAATTGTTTGCCTACAAAAGCCCAGTTTGTGAACGGTTATTTACCTATTTAAAAAAAATAACTGATATCCACTAAAAAAACTTTTAAAAAGTAAAAAAACGCCAAGCTTCAAAACGAAAGTTATGACAAAAAAATGGTGTGATATCAAATATCCAAGCTTATTAAGTTCTGGTACTTAATTTCCAAATCACGATTTTTTCACATCTAAGTGAAGGGCTTAAGCATGACTTGTTGCTTGGTGGCCATCTTAAAAATAAAATCATTAAAATAACAGAAAGCAGAAAAAATAAATAAATAAATAAAAAAATAGTTAATGTGAATTTAAAACATCAATTTCAGATTTTAACTGCGCACTTCAGTGATCTGTTAGACATTATGTGATAGACATTATGTGTTAGACATCATTCCGACAAAAGGTACGACAAATAAATGGTGTTATATCCAATTTTATTAAGCACTGGGACTCAATTACATTTCTTAACAGATTTTTAATGGGATATTAATCATTTTAATCAGTCTTCTATTTGAAGTTAATGCATGATGTCAAACAAAACAAAGCGTTAGGTAGAAAGGAAAATAATAAATAATGTTGTCATTCCCCAAAGGAAAAATTATGCATTAAACAACAAAAAATATGAATACTATGCTTTGGAGTTACGTTGCCCAAATGTAACGGGAAAAGAAATTTCAAATTTATAGAATAAATCATGACTATCTTAGAATTGCTGCTACATTCATTTTAAAAGTAACCACATAATAGGACACACATATTTTGCATAAATAACTAAAATGAATAATTTATACAACTAAATAACATACTTTCGACGTTTCAACAGACAAAATTTATTTATTCCAAATACGAAAAGACAGCTGACAAGCGTGGTATGTATAAATATTTAAAACTTAAATTTTCTGAAACAGGTTATGATGAGTTTGGTCTAGGGAAGAAGGGTTTCTATCAACAAGTCATGCTTAAGCCCTTCACTTAGATGTGAAAAAATCGTGATTAGGAAATTAAGTACCAGAACTTAATAAGCTTGGATATTTGATATCACACCATTTTTTAGTCATAACTTTTGTTTTGAAGCTTGGCGTTTTTTAACTTTTTAAAAGTTTTTTTAGTGGATATACTTTGTTGCTAGGTTATACAACCATTATTGTAAACTGAATGTAACATATACACTATCAAGTGAATGTAAAATAGTTAAGTTAATAAAGTACTGAGAACAAAAAGGAAAACTGATGTAAAACGCAGTGTGGTGGCTATCGCTAATAAGCATTATGAAAATTGTTTTTTGTTACTCAGTCTAAATTTTTTTTTGGATTCTGTGATTCATACCGTTCTGAGTGGGACTGATGTTGCACAACTAGTCGTCAGCGAGCTTACCGTATACAATAGGGAGGGATGAGTTATTGTAAACAGGGGGTAGCAAGTTAAAACTGTAGTTCACAGGGGGTTTGCAAACAGAAAAATGTTAAGAACCACTGGGTTAAATTAAAACTTGTTCAAAAATAAATAGTATATCGTAATTTAAAAAAAAAAAAAAAAAAAATATGCTCCAAACACAGATAACTACTTAGCTTTAAGTTAGTTATAGAAGTATTAGTCATACATTATCATTCATTCACATTTAAAAGAGGATACACAAATTTCAATATAATCTATTGCTAAAAACTACATCAATATGCAAAAAGGATTGCAAAATAATTTCAGAATCCAATGGGAAATAAATGTAATTTTAAATGAAAACAATTAAGATTTAATTACTGCTAGTTTCATTCAAATAAGTTATGACTTAATATTATTTAAGTATATCAAATAGACACATAATTAATGGAAACTAGATTGAAATAATCCAGTTATTTTTCCCAGTACCTGATAACAGGATTCTAACAGTAAATATCCTCCAGCGGAATAAAAAAATTTATAACAATAGTAATAAGTAATGATGAGGGAACTTTATCCTTTAATTTTACAGAAAAATTATAACAGTTTATGTTTACAGATAACTACAAACACAGATTTTGACATTTTAGTACATAAAATCAGTTTCAACAATGCAATTTTTAGAAGGTAAATAATGCAGCAGAAGATTTTCTCTTTCTGCCATAAGTTTTACCAATAATAATTAAAGCCGGGTGTAGAAATTGATATTTAATTTGGGAAAAACTGTAGAATTTCAAATTAGAACTTTTGATAACCATGTTTGAAATTAATTCGTAAAAAAAGGTCTCTGCAAATAGTGACTTAATATTCTCAACGTATTAAATTAGTTCTACAGAGAGCCGTCAAAATTACGATTGACATTCAAAAATGCTCTGAAAGAACGATTGAAAGATAAAATGTACTTACATTTGTTCTAAGTGTTAAAATAGCCTTCAAATCAGTGATTAAAAAAAACTTTATTTTACTATTTTTCTAAGTTAAACGCCGCATAACAATTTGTAAGAGAATTATTTTCTCTGAAGCGCGAGATGGTAATGAACAGAGGTCAGCCATTTTGTTTCCGATTGGAGTCTATCTCCATAAATAATTACATAACATTTAACAATTGAATCAAATATTTAGGTAAGAAAAATAGAGAAAGAGTTTTCCCCTCTAAAAATTTGATTAATAATTATAATAACAATACTATGAATAGGCATGCATTTTTTTCTATTGTTGCTTACAATTTTATTTAACAAAACATGCACGAATATGCACCTTAGGAGAGATAAATTAATTTATACTAAAAAGTTAGCATTCGGCCAACAGAGAGTATTATTTTATAAGATTATTTGCAAATGAATTTATAAACTAAAAATTATTTCAAAATATATAGAATTAGCATCTTACCTTCATATGATGCAAATCTCTCTTCCTCAAGCTCTATATCAATATGGTGAACATTTTGAATGTGATCCCGCAACTTCTGCCGGCAGTTAAAATTTAATGAGCATGCATGATCAGGGCAGATTATATTTCCACCAGAAGAATCTTGCGTTTCATGCACTGTCTTCAGATGCTTGTTTAGAGTCTGCTTATGTTTATAAATTTTGTCACAAAATTTGCATTTATATGCGCTTTTATCAAGTACGCTATCCATTTTATAGTATTTAATAGAAAAGTAAATGTAAAGAATTAAAAACGTTATGAAACGTAGCGAGAAATGACAAATTATTTCACAAAGGTTCGAAAAACTCGTCTAACGGACACTGTTGAACAAAGAATTACCAGAACAGGTGGCGCTGTTGTAGATCACGTGGGGTCGTAATTAACAATTTCGGTATTCTGGTAATAAAATTAAATTTGATTTTTAGAAAATAAGTAAAACTGTAATAAAAGCACGCGTTTTGGCACATTCCCTGCTACACATTTCAAACTTGGATCTACGGTAATGGCTCTAAGCAAAATAATTGAATGCTTAAAGTATTTCCTCTACAAAACTTTTTTGCAAATGTTCATTGATCATTAATTAGCAAAATGTTTTCTTAATGGAATTACAACAATAAGTGATTTGTTTAGCAGTAACTTAAAATGAGCACTAAAAACAGTACATTTTTTCTTAGGTGCTAATTTTTCTCATTTAAACTAATTGGTTAAGAACACACGATTAAACCTAAACAGAAATAACTGGATTTCCATGGTTAAGAACACACATGATTAAACAAGCACAAATTACAATCTTTTGATATTATGTATGAAATAAACTTACAAACCTCACTGTTGAATTTGAGCTATCTTAAGGTAATAAACAGTTTAAAATAAAAACTAAGAACAATTTTATAAAAATGATATTGACGAAGAAAATTTAAAAATTTTAATAAGCAAAAAGAATCTATATTAAATTTGAACTTGCCAATAACAAAAATGGGTACTTACATATTAATGCCACCACAGCTGAAGTTGCGCTAATGCGCCAATATATATATAATAAATATAAATATATATATATATATATAAATATATAAATATATATATATATAAATATATATATATATATATATATAATAAATAAATATATATATATATATAATTAATATATATATATATATATATATAAAAGTGTTTTGATTTTAATTAAAGTGTTTTATTTTAAGATTTGTCACAAAAATTTTAGGTGTAGATTGGTGGCACTTAAAAACCGCCAAATCTGTAGCTGCAGTGGCGTTAATACGAAAGTACCAAAAAATGTAATTACTATTATTTTCTTGTGGTTATCTGTAATGATTAATTTAAAAATTCTTTATTGACTACACATAGTGAAATGTTTACAGATATGATAAGATCAGAAATGGTTTTAACATATAATTATTAATTTTTGATTTGAATACCAACAGATGAGCCCTTAATGATTGACTATAAATTAAATAAAAAATCAAACAAAAAGAGAGCACCTATTAGTGGAGTCATATTTTATATGCTAATGTATGAATGTATACCAAAGAATAAAAAGATAGGAACTAGAATGATTCATAAAACTATTCAGTATAATGAACTGACTTCTAAAAGAAAATGGTATTACAAAAAAGTAGATTTTCAAAACATGTAATATACAGTAGAAGCTTCTAGGGTATTTTTCTATAGTACTTCAAATTGTGAACGACCTTTTCTTCCTCAATCTTTAGCTTACGGGTCCCATTTTTCCAATTCCCTCTTTAGAATGTGAAATTTCATACCCCCTTCGTAAGAACAGCCATTAAGGGGGATATATATATATATATATATATATATATATATATATATATATATATATATATATATAAATATATATAAAATATATATATATGTGTGTGTGTCAAAACCATGAAGTAGCTTGACAATTTTGTATAAATTGGAAAAATATTACTCACCTTCAAATAAATTTATCTCCTTCAAAATGATCGCCAAAGGAGTCTATACAATTTTTCCAACCTTTCTTCAAATGATAGAAACACTGTTTATAGGCGTTTGGAACTAACCGTTCGCAAAATACGTGCAGACCTGCCAACCTCAGTAAGAGCAAAATCCTGCAATATTCTACTGTGCATAAACTAATCGACATAACACAAAACAGTATAGAAAAAAAATCATAAAAGAATTATATCTCTTTAATAATATTACATATTTCAAAATATTTCTTTACTTTACAACCCATCTTGAAATTATAATATTAAACAAAAGTTATATATTTTGGAATTAATAATCATACATTTTAATGTACATCTTATTTACACTAGCAGATACCCCAGAGGGTCTATATTTTGAGTACTTCTATTTCTTTATGATGCTTGTTTGAATTAATTGCAGAAAATCTTGGAATTTTTGTAGCATTTACTGTAGCTGATTTTGCTCTTTTTAAAAATTCATTGTTAAATTGTTCTTCATAACAGCGTCCTTGTGGGTTCCATTTGCATATTAGCATATTATCTAAGGTTTCCCTTGACATAGATGACCGGAACTGAGTAGATTTTTTGTTATGTAATTAAAAATCTGGTAATAATAGTGTCCATTCCAGAAACCCGGAAGATGCATTAAAAATCCGGCATTGCCGGGGTAAATCTGGAAAATTGACAGGTCTGTACGTGTAACATTTTATTTAATATCTAAGACATTTCCAAATCTCTGTCCTTTAATGGCTATCTTAAGCTACGGAAAAAGGAAAGAATCAGCTGAAGATAAGTCGGGAGAATATGGTAGGTGATTTATCAGTGTAATTGAATGCTTAGCAAGATATTGTTGTACAGAAATTGCTGTATGGGGGCATAGCATCGTGTAAAAGAAACCATTGCCCAGAATCAAACAGTTCCTTCCTAACTCGCCTTATCCCATTTCTTAATTTAAAAAGCACCTCATTGTAAAAATACTGATTGTTCGATTTTCAGGAACAAATTCATGGTGAATAAATCCTCTGTAATAAAAAAATGCAATCAGCATCACCTTAATCTTTGATTTTGACATCCATGATTTTTTTTGTATGGGAGAAGACGATCCTTTCCACTGTGCGCTTTTTGTTTCTGGGTCATATTGTAGACACCAGGTTTCATCTCCTACTATAATAAACTTTAAGAAACTGTTGTCCTGTTGTGCAGTAGTCAGCAAATCTTCACAGCAAACTTTTCTGTTGAGGTGAGCATCAAAATGGTTTCTTATATCCAGTCATTTAAGAGTATAAAAACTTGTTCTGAGGTACTTTCAATGAAGTGATCACAATAGTAGACATTTTACTATACAGTGGAACCTCGCTAACGAGCCAAATAGATTTGGAAAAAATGGCTCCCTTAACGGGCGACATTTCATATACGAGTGATGTGGAAAGAAGCCCCTTCTTCACGTCACTCGCTTGTGCACATATGCTGGAACTTTCATCACCAGTGCTACCTTAGTCTGACATCAGTCTGTGTTTAGGATTTATGGCACTAGCATGTTAGTGCCATTTGTGATTACATATTTACCAGACATGTGTTTAGAAAAACTAGTTGTTAAATAACCCTTCCAAAAATGTCCCTGACGAATAAACCACTAGAAGGCAGCTATAAGAGGAAAAAAAAACCTGTAGAAATGAAACATGAAATCGTGGAAAAGTAAGAGTGAGATACAAAAAATTGAGTATTTTTTGGCATGGAATGCATTATCGTATTTTACATTAATTTATATGGGAAAAATTGTTTTGCTTAACGAGTGTTTCGTATTAAGAGTACGATTCTAGAACGAATTATGCGAGGTTCCACTGTAGTATGATATATTGTAGTACATGGCTATTCAAATCCAAAATGAAAAAATTATGTTTACTGTTTCAGCCATTTGTTGTATATTTAAATATCATGACATAATTGTTAAGTAATCCAAATCCTGACAATATACATGATTTTTAATATTTTCTCCAAACCATATTTTATAAGACATGAAAAACCTCAGGTAATGTCTTAAAAGTCAGTGCAAACTGTTTAAAGAAATGTTGTAGCAAAAATATATAACTAATAATTATAGTCAGCTGCTTCCTAAATGACACAAAATTTTCTGAAAAAGATCTACTCAGAATGTTTAAATTACTATTTAATGCCATCAACATTTTTAAAGCATTTAATGCAAAATAGGTAATAAATATGGTGATATAGAAGATAACAATTTATAAAATTGTCAAATTTGCAAAAGATTTAAGTGAGCAAGCAGTATTTGAGTCTCCATAACATCGAAAATGTAATGTTACTCTACATATTATGGTTAAAGGGTGAAATTTAGATTTAGTCTTGAAAAGCAACATCTGATTTGCTAATTTCCTGTACAAAGACCTGACAAATTTATTATTTGTTCACTAAACGTTTAAAAACAAGTAATTACAGGAATTATAAACTACACTAACTGTCAGTAATAATTGATGCTGATAATCACTCCCATATGAATATCATAAGTTGGAAGCGTACAAAAAGCAAACAGTACAAAATAATCTATTTAAGAACAAAATAAACCAAGTTTTTCGTATAAAAAGTATAATTCGTTAATTAGTTAAAAGTATGCTTATGCGTCGTCGTGATAGCATTTGAAATACGATGTTCAACAATACCTGTATAAATTTACATCGTCAATAGACACCAGCAGCCAGCACAACCTCACGGACATTTTTTAATTAACAACGCCAAGCTTGCAATTTGGTGAAAAACGGCCCTCAAATTGGCACAGAAGCAAGATATTGCCAAAAGGGTTTCCGTAATGTGAAAATTGTGCCAGGACGCCAAAACCAGGTTGCTGTACTTCAGGCATCCCCACTCCCTCAAATTTATAAGTTGGAACGCATGCGCAGTCGGGTCGTAGTCAGGCAATCTGAAATCCTCGCTTCCTTAATCTAATGGCTCCTCTCCGCAATGGCTGCCCATGTTATTCTCCCATAGGACGGGTAAACAAATATTAATATCTCTTAAACTAACGAATATTATCTCCCTGCACGTCCTGAAATCGATGAAGGATAAAAAAATACCCTACCTCAAAAATTGAAGAATGTGATTTCGTGCAAGAATAAGAGCAGATGGTGTTTTAAAATTCCATTCCTCTAAGCCTATCTTTGACAGCGATAGGCTTAGAGAAAGTGATAGTCTTGAAATTTTTTATTTATAGTGTTTGTGAATAGTTTTTTTATGTTGTTTCTGTCTATGTGGATATTCTAACATAATATAAGATTAATTGGTAAGCAGATTTTATTCCCACTAACACTTATTTATCCCTAGTGCCATTGTGTTTACAATTTGAATGTGTCGCTGATGGTAACGGTATTAAAATGTCACTTTCGATAAACATTATTACTTTAAAACTACTTATGTACCTTATTGTTCATTCGATTTTCCTCAAATATTTGTATGGTAACATTCTTAAAGCACTATAATCCATTTTGCAGAATGAAAGGGTTCTTGAAGTTGATATATGGGCTAGTAAAGTATACTGTATTGTTGTTGTTTTTTATGTGTTAGATGTATGCTTTTATTAATTTCTTTACCTGTGTACTTGATTCCCTTCCCTTAAAACTGAATGGGTGTCTGAGTAGGATAGATTTAAGTCAATCTATTCTATGTCAGATTTCTTTTCAGTTAAATCCATGAAACTATAAGATTACTGACAGACTTTATGGCTAAGTATTTTTCCAGTCATTGATTTCATGCATCCTTTTTGTTGCTGGCTGGGTTTTATGATGGAATTGTTTGACTTAATATTAGTGTGTTATCACCCGTAGTTTAATGCAGGACTCTTAAAGTAGGAAGTATGAAATAATTTATTTGTTTTGCATTGTTCTTATATCATACAGTTAGTGGAAGTGATACTCTTCAAATTCTTTTTAATGTTTATCAACAGCTTTTTTTAAATGTTGTATCTGTTTATGTGAATAATGTAACACTGTAAGTAGATGTTTTCCCCAATAATATGCCTATTAAAGCTTTTTTGTTGTTGTTTAGCATTATAAATATTGAAAAGTAGTGTTTGGTAACATTGTTTCAGCTATGTATTCTTTATAACTACTTATGCTTCATAAACAATAACTTTACATTTATAGCAGACAAAAAAAAAATAAACTGATTACTGCAACATTCTCATTTATTTTTTTTTAAATGAAGTAGTATTTATTTTTAACGTTTCGTAATTCGTTTCAATTGTAACATTTTTTGTTCAAATGCATAGTCATGTTTTTTTTTCTTTATTTCATGAATTTATACAAGACACTTCATCATGATATCCTGGTTTGAAATTTTCACCTTTTTTAACAATCAAAAAAGTTTCATAGATAGAGGAGAAAAAGCTCTGGCTAGTGATATTCAGTTGTTTGATAACAATCCTGGAAACAGCTTGATTTTATCTAAAGTGCAAGCCTCTATGAGAGACAGATATATAATGTGACAGTAAGTTGTACATATAGCAACATTTTTCTTTAATATTTATATTTTATGGTAGTAATTAAGATAATTGTTTTTCCTTTTCATAATAAAATATATTAATTTCTGATGTTAATTTATATGTATATCTTTTTGCCAAATATAGAGCTATGAGAGAGACTATAACCAGTACATTTTGTTTTGTCTCGTTATTCTTTTTAAATTGTTTTTTCATTTCTGTTGTTAATGTATATCTATATTTTTTTTGTATTTGTAATAAAAAGGCTGTAATGGGATTTCTGTGTTCTTTCTTCACATTATGAATGGAATGTGATATAAGTTCTGTAAAACTTGACTTTCTGTATTTTGAGTAACATTTTAAATAGTCACCAAAATGAAGAGATTTCAAAACATACCTCCAAATGCAATGGTTAAAGCATAGTTATTAAAATACATGTAATGGAAACTGTAAACTTTTTATCTAAAAAAACTCACCAAAGGGATTAAACAAAAACATGTTAAGATATAAACAAAAAGATTTTATTTTTTCACCAATGGATTTTACAAATTTACCAAAGTGGCACAAACTTACTGAAGCGTATTGATTAAAATAATATGGGATGTTATCAAGAATTTGAAAACTTTTTATTCTTTGTATAGCTCGTTCAACATGAACATGTATATATTTTAATTTAGTGGTAAATTTATCCTCACTTTCTGTGAATTGTGGATTCGTTAAGAATGGGGGAATATTTACTGATACACCTTGAGGCAATATGTCAAGTATTAAAAAACCTTTATCTGTTAATATTAGATCTCCAGGATTCCACAATTTTATTAAACCACATTCCTTGAAAAGGGTTTTATCAGAAGTAGATCCTGGCCGCAATTTACTAATGAAACAAATTGCACCATTAGGAGCTAGGCTATCAATCCTTTTAAAGTTAGCCTTTCTTATACTGTGAAAAAGTCTGCCTCTGAGCCTTTGTAGAGATTTTCAATAAATATTTCTGTTGTGTTTATTAAAAAGTAGCAATTAGGGAAGTCAGGGTTGTTTATTGAATGTTGAATTTTATTATTGACATTAGCACTAAACTGTCATTCTCACTGATTTGAGAAAATTGAAATTTCACATTTTTTGCTGCCAACAATAACTGCAGCTCTTTATTTTTTCCTTTAGTTGGTCTATCTCTGCTTTTACCAATAGTGACTCTACATCCACTCTACTTTTATCTTTAACAGCACTAAAGGAATAATACTAAGAATATTAAATAACGGCATAAATGAACATTAAGAAAACTCATAATAAATTTATTGTTAAAAACGTGCATTTGATTTGTGAAAAGCTAAGTACAACAAATAGAAGTTTTAATTATTTATGAGATTAATATATTATCTATAATACTACTACATAACATAAACAATAAAATTACTTGTAATTTGGATCAGATGAGTTATCATCCTTCTCTCATGTTTAATTTCAATGTATAAAATGACTATGTCCTCAGTTCTGAGAATCAAGTACATTTAGTACTTATTGTAAAGAAAACATGTGAAATTAAAAAAGCTGTTATTAAAAACACATGTATTTCTTTCCTTTATGATCAGGAAGTTCAATTTGTTGCACTTTATTACTGTCAAAAATTGTTGGATTATTTCTTTTATCCCCTCCTTTAAAATGGTAGCTATATAATCTGGAATCTCTACCAGGTTTTCTGTCACTATGCCTGAAAAATACCAAGATCAATAAACTTTAAAACATTTGCATGTTTTATTTATTACATATACATTCAAAATTATAATTATTCGGTTTCCCTTGTATCACTGAATTGAAGCTCACTAATTTTATGAATCTAACCTACATGTTCGCTCCATATATATTTTCATGCAAAAAAATCTATCATTATTTGGTTTGCAGACAATTTGACAAACAATAACTATAAAATTTAAGACAAAGAAACTATTGTAGATTTCTGTTTATAATAGAAGTCCTGAAAAATTTTCTAAATAAAAAAAAATTTCATCCTAAATTAAGAATTTTTTAAAGCTTAAATACAACAAAAATTCAGTATGTATCATCTAAAACATTTAAAAAAATTGAATAGCTTTTGAATACCATAGATTTACTATAACGTGGAGACCAAGAAATGTGAAATTAACATATGTGAAAAAATGTACTCATAAATTAAAAATGAGAATATTAAAACTTCTATTTTCAAAATTACTTTGCCATTCAGGTCCACAGAGCATGCTTTACATCCTTTGGAAAGCGGTAGAAGGAACAATGATTTTAACCATTTTATGCTTGCAGTCTGCAGAAAAGCATATGACCATTTTTTAACTTAAAAAAAAAACACCTGTATTAAACATCTAAATGATAAACACATTATTCCCTCAAAACATGAACAAATGAATTTTATAATCTTTACTTATTAAATAATGCTACATTTTAAACCAACAAAGATGTACAGACTTTAACAATATAAAAACGATTGAAAAAGAATCAATAGTTTATACATATATATATATATATATATATATATATATATATATATATATATATATATATATATATATATATGAAAGATATAAAATTTAAGTTGATCCCCTGTAAATTCTCTTCCCTTCCCATGCTTAAGATCGCATTACCAAATTCTGTTTTCAAGAACCCAGGAATATTTTTCATAGCGTCAGCAATCCCTGGGCAAGCCACGAAACTGTACGACTACTTTTCTATGCCCAAATAAGGCAATCGTCCTGCACAAGTGATGCAGCTTGCAAAAAACATCTTTGGTCAGCAAATTCTTCAACCGCAGATACCTCTATACTCAAACCCCGGGAATCACTCGGGTGTTGGCTTTCAGCTAGATCAGATGTCCGTTTAGCCACTCGGAATTAAATTTCTCTTTCTAATAGTTCTGTAATCTGATCTTATTTCATTGCAGAATTTATAGCCGGCAGGATTTCCTGCAGTGAGGATACCAGTTTTAAAATTTTTATTTCAATATGTAAACGGAGTTTTAATTAATTTTACCAGCACCCGTCGTAAAACTTAATTCGCCCTTTCGTGCGTCGAAAATAGCAGCGAGCAGAAGTGGATTACTGTATTACTGACCTTGGTGGATTTACGCTGTTCGGTGACCTAGTTTTGAAGAGCAATGAAGAAAGGGGAAAATCCGATTTTGAATCAAACCGTGGACTTAACCGGTGAAAATAACGAGCCATCTCACGTCCGCTTTTCCGATGTAAATGTGTTTATTAGGCCCTATTCAAATGAAGTGCCAATCGAAAATTACATCGCAGAATATGAGCAGGTTTCTGAACTGTTAACATTAAATCCTATACAAAAAATTATATTCTTTCGCAAGCTGTGTACCGGAAATGTGGAACTATTTCTTCAATCCAAACCCCTGTTTAAAAACTTCGAAGAATTAAAAACAGAACTGCTTAAAGAATTTAAGACGGAGATAAGTAAGGCCGAAATACATCAGCAATTGTTAAGACGGAAAAAAGGAAGGGAAGAAACTTACGAAGCGTATTACTACACTATCCAGCAAATAGCTTCGAAAGCAGCGATGACCTCGGAAGAGCAAAAATTTTACATCATAAAAGGAATAAACGCACGCCCAGAAGTAGATCTCCAACTTCGTTCGACAAAAAATTGTGATGAACTAAAAAACATGTTAAAACTATTGGATAAGCAAAAGTCAGAGGAAAGGACTTTTTATACCCCCAAGCTACCAGTTTTCCATAGACCTCCAGCCTGGAGTCCACGCTTCCAACAACACCCAGGAAATTACCGACAGTTTCGGCCAAATTTTGATCTTCAACACCAGGAGTGGAGACCGAGGAATAATTTTTATCCGCCCCGTTTCCAGCAACGTCCCAGACCAGGGTTCAACACCAGTGCACCTTCCTTTCAGCCAAGAATGACAATGCAGAATCATAATAAAAACTTTAATGTGAGAACCAACGACAGTGACTGAGTGCCAGTAGTAGAGAGCCTGTTGTGTGGACAGAAAGTCCAGATTTTATTCGATTCAGGCTCAACTCTAAATATTTTACCAGAATCCACATTAAATAAAAATCACCAACTAAATTTCAAAAATTGCAACATTAACATTACAGCTGTGGGACGAAACGTCCAGGTAAGTCAGTATATAATGCTTCCGTTAAAATTGGGTGAAAAATTGAAACATTAAAATTTTATTACTTACCTAATGTACAATTACCATATGTTATATTATCTGGTCATGCTATTGGACTCTTTAATGTCACTATTAATTTTAAAACTAGAGAAATTTTTCAGGATAATAAATTGCTTAAGCATTTTAATTGTACCAGCTGTCATAATAATAATCCTAATAAGAGAAGTGGTCATGGAAATAATGAAAAAGTATCTGCATTTTTAAGTAATAATAATGATTTATGTAATGTGATTTCTTGTAATAATGATAAGTGTGATATTGACAATTTAATTCAAAAATTTGATCATGTTTTTGCTAAGAATAAGTTTGATGTGGGAGAAATTAAATTAGAATCGCCAAAAGTAGTCTTAACCTCAGAACTTCCTATAAGTCAAAGACCATACAGAACGTCGCCTAGAGATGACGCAGAGATAAAGAAACAATTAGATGCCTTGTTAAAAGCTAAAATTATTAAACCTAGTTATAGCCAATATAGTTCACCTATTACTCTCGCATTTAAGAAAGAAGATAATGCTAGGACTCGGCTATGTATTGACTATAGGAAAATTAACCAAATTACAAAAACCGACTGTGAACCCATTCCCAGAATAGACAGTGTTCTAGACAAATTGACCAATGCTAAGGTATTTTCTACCTTAGATCTATGTAGTGGGTATTGGCACCTGAAATTAGAGGATGAGGAAGCTGAAAAGCTTGCTTTCACTTCTAACTATGGCTTGTACCAATTTACCAGACTGCCGTTTGGATTTAAGAATGCTCCCGCAATATTCCAAAGAACAATTAGGCGTATACTTCATAAATATCAAGTTAACTTTGCTCTAAATTATTTTGACGATATAATTATTTTCTCAGAGACATTAGAACAACATATTCAGCACTTAAAGACCATTTTTGAAATTTGTGAAAAGGAAAATATTAAACTTAAAGAATCGAAATGTCATTTTGCTAAAGATACTATTGATTTTCTTGGCTATGAAGTTAAGCATGGATCATACAGCCCAAATAATACTAATGTAGAAACAATAAAAAAATTATTGGCCCCAAGGAACGTTAAAGATTTACAAAGATTTCTAGGCACCATTAACGTATATCATAAATTTATTCCTGATTACGCTAAAATTAGAATTCCCTTAAATAACCTTTTAAAGAAAGACCAGAAATGGGCATGGACGCTTGAATGTCAACAAGCTTTTCAACAACTTAAAGATAGTTTAATCTCAAAACCCATTTTGGCCCTTTATAATTCAAATTATCCTTGCCATGTCTATGTTGATGCGTCAAAAGAAGCCATAGCCTCCATAGTAAAACAAGAACATCCTGATGGAAATCAACATCCAATTGCATATCACTCCCGACGACTTAGACCATATGAAATTAATTATACGATAACGGAATTAGAATGTTTGTCCATAATTGATAGTCTTGATAAATTCCATTGCTACCTTCATGGGTCACATTTTACTGTACATACAGATCATCACAGCTTAGTTTGGCTTAAAACTTTTAAAAATCCTACAGGTAGACTTTTCAGATGGTCTCTAAAAATTTCTATGTATGATTTTGACATAAAATATAAGAAAGGTACAACTAATATTGAAGCTGACATGTTAACAAGAAACCCAATTGCTTTTAATATAACTACAACCCCGCCAGAACCCTTGTTAGATATAAAGGAAATCATCCATTTTCAAATGTTAGAAAATATAACAGCACCCAGATGTTTTAATAAGGATAATATTGTAGTAGTAAAAAGACAAGGTTTAATCAAAATTGTAGTACCAAAAGCGTTAAGAATTAAATTAATAGAGAAAGTACATGAAAAATTTGGTCATCCAGGAATAGCTTCAATGTTAAGAATTATTTCACCTCAATATTATTGGACTAAGATAATTAATGATGTTGGAAATTATGTTAAACATTGTGAAACTTGTCAAGTAAACAAGAAGTCTCATCAGAAAAAATATGGTTTTATGCAATCTCTTCCTCTGTGTGAAAAACCTTTTGAACTATTATCAATTGATACTGTAGGTGGTTTAAGTTATTATAATTCTACTAAGAAATATTTACACATTGTAGTTGATCATGCCACTAGGTACATCTGGACATTTCCCTCTAAAAGTGCCACCACGGAAACCTATATAAATTGTTTGAATTCTATTTTTCAAAATCATGTACCCGAGAAAATTTTAAGTGATAGGAATTCCGCCTTTACCTCATCAAAGTTTAAACATTTTCTCAGACATAATAATGTTACACAGCTCTTGACATCTGCTCATAGACCGCAGACGAACGGAAAGGTCGAGAGAGTTAACCAAACCATAGTAACTAGATTAAAATGTAAAGTTAGTAATAGCCCTAGTAATGTGCCATGGACAAAAATCTTAGACTCTGTCACACAAGAATATAATAATACCCCTCATTCGGTAACTGGATTTCCCCCAATTTATTTAATGTATGGCGAATTGCCTTATAAAATTTCTTTCCAAGATAATGAGATATACCCTCCTATAGAAGAAGCTAGAAAAATTGCACAAGAAAGAACTAGACAATATTATCAGTCGAATAAAATAAGATATGACAGAAGATTTCAACAAGTTATATTTAAAGTCGGAGATTTAGTTTTATATGAAGAATTTCAATATCCAAATACCCGAAAACTTGCCCCACCGTATTCAGGCCCTTATACTATTCTAAAAAAATGTTCAGATGTTCTTTTTGAAATTGATAAACCCAATGCTCTTTATAAAACTCCCACTGAGATTGTACATTCTACTCGCCTTCGATTTTTCCGTCCTAGAGAGAATTTTCAGTTAAATGATATTAAAAACCCAAGCGAACAGAAACCGGAGGATACTGATGGACTCCCATCAATGGACTGCCAATATTGTGAGTCTCCGAATCTACAACTACTTTTTAAGGACAACTAAAAATGGTATAGACTGATCATGTGAAGTTTATTTTGAATTTTGTAATTATCAAGGTGAATTTTGAATTTTATAATATTTAATTTAATGTCATGATGCATTCTTTTCCTCAGTTGAGTTGTTCTTGTTTTGTTTTTATTTTTCTAATTTTTTTTTAATAAAATTGTCGGGTTGTGATGGCCACACAACTCGAAAACATTTTTTTTCATTCGGCAAAATTTTTATTTTGGTTTTGGGGGTTTTTCTTTGAGAGCAACTACAGTTGAGAAACTGAATCCATTTATCTACATTTGTTCATCCACAAAAATTTTCTTTTGAAGTGGCGGGAGGAATTTGTTTTAACCTCCTTTCCAACTTCATAGTAAGCATTCCTCAGCAAACGTGAGGATACACGGTTGTTTGAGAGAAATGTGATTTGTGTACAAGAAGTAAGGTATGTTTAAGGTATAAAATGTGTATTGCTATTGAAACGAATTTGATGTAATGAAGTTGTTTTATTAATGTAACAGTACTTTGAAGAAAAAGAAGAGATATTGATACGAAATGAATGTAAAAATTTATAATATTGTAATTTTGCACGAATAGAGAATTGTAATGAATATGAGAGTACTCAAGGAAGTTAAAAAATATAATACAGTGAATTTTGATAGTGATACAAACAATGTCAGTATTAATATAATATAATGTGAGAACTAATAATACAATATGTGGACAGTGTTAAGAGATAGTTTCCAGGTAGTGTAAATATTTATATTGTGTTTTATTCATATCAAATATATCAAGATAATATGTCATGTAATCATAGAATTTATGTTATCGTCTTATATTTTGAATACCAGTCTTATATTTTGAACTTATACTGTAATTATAGTTAAGTGCATACGAAGCAAATAAGATGAAGGATAGTAGGGAAACCGCATGGACCTGCTATCTGGAGGAACCATTGTGGACTTTGCCAGATATTTTTGTAATCTTCTGTTATATTCTGTATAATTGTAAAATTTTGTATTTTATTTTTGTATGTTATGTATGAGAGCCTCCACCCGGGTAGACAACGTTTTTAAAATGGGGGGATATGAAAGATATAAAATTTAAGTTGATCCCCTGTAAATTCTCTTCCCTTCCCATGCTTAAGATCGCATTACCAAATTCTGTTTTCAAGAACCCAGGAATATTTTTCATAGCGTCAGCAATCCCTGGGCAAGCCACGAAACTGTACGACTACTTTTCTATGCCCAAATAAGGCAATCGTCCTGCACAAGTGATGCAGCTTGCAAAAAACATCTTTGGTCAGCAAATTCTTCAACCGCAGATACCTCTATACTCAAACCCCGGGAATCACTCGGGTGTTGGCTTTCAGCTAGATCAGATGTCCGTTTAGCCACTCGGAATTAAATTTCTCTTTCTAATAGTTCTGTAATCTGATCTTATTTCATTACATATATATATATATATATGTGTGTGAAGACCTTGGGGGTAAAAAGTGATAAACCACATTATTGTAGTATAGAGATAAACAGATTTATATTTTCATAAAATATTTGCTATTACATATTTCAAATTGCAAAACTTGTTGCTAAACATTTTTTTGTACATAATACCCTCCTTAAAAATGTCATTAAGAGAAAAAGTAATAAAATCAACATTTATTTCAATTTTAACACATTGAACAATTTAATGTAGCTATAAATATGAGGGTTATAATTGTTTACATGTAATAGCAGTTAAAGAATGAAGAGGGGATGGCCACTGCTTTTTTTTGCACAAGCAATTGTGTACTTTTTATATTGTAAAAATTCATAATGCGATTAGCAGACAGTAATATCTTTTCATTTAAGTGACTTAAAAATAATGAGTGCAAACAGTGTCAACATTTGTAAAAAGACAAAAGCATTATTCATATAATGCCTAATAATGGTACAATATATTAGTAAAATATTGTCCTAATAAGCATTTTACATTACCGTATGTAAATAGTTACAAACAATATTGCAGACTATGGTGTCAAACATATCTACATACAATCTGCAAAACGTACCTGCACAAGTTCTGATGAACTTTCACCATCATATGGGATGAGATGTGGGTTATCATTTTTTACCTCCCCCGAGATCCTCATATATATAAAACATACATTGTGTATGAATTTATAAGAATATATATATGAGTGTATTATATATATATATATATATATATATATATATATAAACAGTAATTGATAACACTCTATAACATTAAATAAAACATATCCGTCTTAACACCAGCCAGTAACAAAAAGGATACATGAAATGAATGGCTGAAAAAAAACAAAAAAAAAAACACAGCCATTAAAGTCTGTTATTTATGAAGCATAAAGAGTTATAAAGAATACATAACTGAAATAATGTTACCAAACAGTACTTTTCAATATTTATAATTCAAAACAATAACAAGTAAGCTTTAACAGACATATTCGGAAAAACATCTACTTACTGAATGTTACATCATTTACATAAACAGATACTACCCAACATAAAAATAAGCTGTTACTAAACATTAAATAAAGAATTTGAAGAGTATCAGTTCTACTAACTGTATGATATAAGTACAATGCAAAAGAAATCAATTATTTCATGCTTCATACTTTAAGAGTGCTGCATTAAACTAAGGTTGATAACACACTAATACTAAATCAAACAATTCCATCATAAAACCAGCCAGCAACAAAAAGGATGCATGAAATCAATGACTGGAAAAATACTTAGCCATAAAGTCTGTCAGTAATCTTATAGTTTCATGGATTTAACTGAAAAGAAATCTGACATAGAATAGATTGACTTAAATCTATCCTACTCAGACACCCATTCAGTTTTAAGGGAAGGGAATCAAGTACACAGGTAAAGAAATTAATAAAAGCATACATCTAACACATAAAAAACAACAACAATACAGTATACTTTACTAGCCCATATATCAACTTCAAGAACCCTTTCATTCTGCAAAATGGATTATAGTGCTTTAAGAATGTTACCATACAAATATTTGAGGAAAATCGAATGAACAATAAGGTACATAAGTAGTTTTACAGTAATAATGTTTATCGAAAGTGACATTTTAATACCGTTACCATCAGCGACACATTCAAATTGTAAACACAATGGCACTAGGGATAAATAAGTGTTAGTGGGAATAAAATCTACTTACCAATTCATCTTATATTATGTTAGAATATCCACATAGATAGAAACAACATATAAAACTATTCACAAACACTAAATAAAAAAGTTCAAGAGTATCACTTCATCTAAGCCTATGTTTCATATCGATAGGTTTAGAGGGATGGAATTTTAAAACACCATCTGCTCTTATTCCTGTACGAAATCACATTCCTCGATTTTTGAGGTAGGGTATTTTTATCCCCTTCATCGATTTCAGGACGTGCAGGGAGATAATATTCATTAGTTTAGAAGATATTAATATTTGTTTTTCCGTCCTATGGGAGAATAACATGGGCCGCCATTGCGGAGGTGCCCAACATGGCGGACGTTACGTCACCACTTCGACCGCGTATATTCGATATTTAGATAATTGATAATATGAAGTTCGATATAGGGGAAATCGAAAGTTGGTGTTATTCAATTTGATCAATTTCTATCGTTATTGCTGGTTGGGTAATTGTCAAAATTTTCAATACAATATTGATGGATTGAAGGTTCTTCTGTTTGCTACATTTATTTTACGATACGTGTATACTGTTCATCAGCATACTTCCTTTGATTAATCCTATGTTATTGATATTTACTACCTCTGCGATAAAATTTTATTTTATCAACATGCTGTACAATTAAGTACCTTATTGCAAGTTATTTATAGGATTTACCAGCATTTTTCCAGTTGTTTATCCATGTTCATTTTTTTTTTTAAAATTAGTATGATCATTTGTCTGTTACAGAATATTTATTGATGGTGCAGGGGGGAACACCCCCCCCCCCTAACTGGATACACAGACATATAAAAATATGATTAAAGTGCAGTATTTTCATCACACAACATTGATTTTCGTTTGCTTCAGGTTCAGTTATTAACCAAAAAGCTGTTTCCATCTGTTACCAAAACTTAACTTTTATTTATTTATTTATTTTGCAGGTTTAAACAAAATTTAAGTGTTTTAAAGTGTCACATAAATTAATCGCTGTAAACCAATCATTATGCTAGATACTGGAAGGTATAGATTTATTACTGATCTTATGTATGGTTATATTTAAAAAAACCATTCTAGAATTATACTCTTAATTTAATTATTCGATAGACCGACAAATTTCAGACAGGTACTACAAAGTGTGGGATGAAATATGTTTATATGACTGATATGTTTTTATTATGATATGTATAACTTCTTTGTGTGTACATTTTATACATAGAAAATTTTAAAAATGTTAGGAGATAGTATTTTTAAGTAGTAGTATTTATTAACTCCTCTCTCCCAAAATTTTAAGATAACTTGTGATTTTGCATTGGCATTACAGTTAACCTCACCCCCTTCCCTCAAAAGAAGGATTTTTACTTCAGGGGCAGTTTTTTTATTTTGCAGATAATTTTTACAGGTTACTGATATGTACCTACTAGATAAAAATATATGAGACTCCTAATGATATAATTTTATTTAAGGTGAAGTGGGGTAAATGAGAACATGCACTTAAAACCCTAAAAAATTTAACTTTTTAAAATAAATTTCAAGTGCACTTTGTTGGAAATTCATGCTCAACTGTTATGTTTAGTTTTTATTTACAGAAAAAAATTGTAAAATGGAAAATTTTTATACCTACCAAACCCTTACATTTTAACTAAGGTAACCAAGTTTGAGTACTAGCAGAAAAAAATCATAACTGATTAACTACAACATATAGAGTTATTTTGAAAATATCCACTTATTCATTAAGAAATGAAGAATACTGATAAAATATATAAAAACCATATTTTTGCAATATTACTTCAGAGCTGTAAGGTTTTCACTTGCCCTATAAAAATTTTATGTAGGGGCAAGTGAGAACTGTTGTTCTCACTTGTCCTATATACTGAAAAAAACCTACTTTTATGTTATAACAGCCGTATAATTAGTTTTTTCTTTCCAAAATATGTTTTCTAGCTGGAGAAACTTCATAAACAACCACCTTTTGCCATGTTTCTTTAACAGCTGATGATTGTTTTTAATTTCTTAGCATTCAAAAATAGTAAATTATTCAACTGTAACTAGTTTTTTTTTGTTTTGTTGTAGGTTTGAAGAAGTGAATTGTAATAAACTAACTTGTTTAGACTATTTCTTAGTGAATGTGAGTGGAGTGGACATTACAAACTGTGTGTCAATATATTTAATTTCTAATTCTGTTGTCACTATTATTCTGAGTTTCCTTTTGTACAAGAGGATGACTTACTAGTGTTCCTGGAAGAGCAAAGGCCTGGAAAGTGCAGTGAACTAATTTTTTCCATGTCTTTTTGGTCCTACAATATTCAGTAGGGCCTAGGCAAAGAAACAAAAAAACTTTTTTTTGAACTTATAACATACATTTGTTACCTTAAAACATAATGCAAATGTACTTATTTTGTTAATATTCTGATGTTTCTGACACTGCTAACTTGAACAGCAAATACCTGCACAGCGAAAGAATGTAAAAAAAAATAAATAAATAGCCTTTTGTTCAGCATGAAATGTCTATTCTTTCCCTTGCCCTACTTATTTTGCTATAAGCAACTATGATTTATTCGGACCTGTGTTCTCCTTTACCCCAAGTGTGGGGCAAGTGAGAACGCAAAACACAAAAACTTTAAATACTTACGGCAAAATAAGTTCTGAATAGATTTTAAAAAAATAAAACTATAAATGTAGAACATAACCAAAAGTATGTATTCAAATTTTCATACAAATACAACTTGTTAAAAACTTATTTAGAATCAAAGTGGAACTATTATGATTTTGTGTTCTCACTTACCCCACTTCACCCTACTATAAATGTATGTGATTTCATACCATGAGTGAATTAAATGATGATGAACAGAGCAATTTTAATTCACTTTGAAATTTTTTTAGAAATATTATATTTTATTGAACATATTAGTGAAAGGTATATATTGTTCTATAAAAGTATATAATATATAAAATATACTAATTGAAGGAATGAATATGATATAAATATGTATATATTTTTATCAAGAAGAAATAAAATATCGTAACATAAATAAGTCAGAATTTTTCCTGTATTTTAATTGAACATGTTGAAGATAAAAGTTTGTTGATATCTATTTGAACAATTGATCAATTGTTTGATATCTATTTTGTGAATTATGAGTGTTTTAACCTTTTAATGCAAAATATTAAAAACATGCAAGGGAATTCTATAGAATTATGAAATTCACTTTTCCATAATTAGAATAATTGTTTTATTGTAACTTTTGTTTCTACAGAAATTAAACTGCTTGACTCATGTATTATTGTTTTATGATAGACATTGGTGCATTCTTTTTAACTCCTTTTTTTTTTGTGTGTGTGTGACTTCTTTTAAATATACTAAATGAATTGGTAGACAACAACATATGGCTGTAAAATATTTTTAGAAGCATTTAATTTTTTTTTTTTTCCTTTTTTCTTTAATTAGTAATTGTGATAACTGCATCGGTTGGATATGAACAGGATGACTCCAACAGCGTCTGCGACACTACGTTGTGTTTGCCCGGATTCAAGTCTGCCTATAATATGCCATGCCATGGATTCTGGTAAATCACGTTCAGATATTTTCAAGTCACCTTTTCTCAAAAAGAATAACTGAGCAATCGAATTTCACAGTTAAGTCAGTGAAACAGACGTTTCTGCAACATCCCTATTTCTGCCCTTATGTTCTTTTTCTGGTTTTTGATGTCATGAACTTTGATTTACATATGAAGTTTTCAGCTTCTGTTTCCTGCTAGGCTTTAAATTATGGATGATTTATTTTATGTTACTTATCAGTGTAAGGCCCGTATGCAGAACAAACGCTGGAGCGATGTGACTCTCGCTCCGCAAACGGGGGGTTCTTGCGAGAGTAGGGGGTGAGCACTGATTTTAGCTATGCTGATCAAACAATTTGTGTTTCCGCAAATGATGATGTCAAGATGTGTAAGGAAACCTTATATGGTCAGGCCACGCCCTTTTTCTCCTCCCAAATGTGGGAAAAGGGGTCCCCTCACGAACCCTAACCCAGGGGGGATTTGACGGTCAATTTAGCGAAACTGTCGGAGAGAACTTCCTCTAACGCCGCATTTTAATTGCTTCCTTACGTTGGGGTTTAAGAAAAATTATACAGTATTGGGAATAATCCGTGCTTTGACTTCGACCAATGTGGCTGTTTCTTTTACATTTTGTAGATAAAATTGTCTCAAAGGACATCAAATTTTTCAGTAGAGGAGATCGAGAAAAAAGTGCAGTGAAGGCATCACTGATGAGTCATTTGATTCATCTGCATTGGTACGTAATTTCAGTTGTATTTGAAAAGAAAAAAATGTAATTTGACTTTAGCAATATCCTAATATTTTATTATTATTTTTTTACTTGTAGGCTGTTTTAAAACAGAAAAAAATGGATGGTAAGTAAACTATTAATTTTGTATTTAATTACCTGTTTATTAGAATTTCTTTTAATCATTTTCAATGCTATTTATAATATACCATATTTTTACATTGCAAGATATTTATCATAAATAAATTTAATTAAAGCAAAATTTTAAAATGTCCTAATGCTTATTTAAGGGACATTTAAGTACTAAAAATTTTCTGTTAGACTTTTCTGGCATTTGTGTACAAGAATATCATATTTCTATTTTTGTTTATAAATCTTATTATAAATTTTAAAAAATGCTGTTAGTTAATCATTAAATTAAGATCAAAATATTTTGTTGCAGGAGGCTTTGTTACCAGATAAAGATCACTGCATTATTAATATTTGAGGGTGGGGATTGAGACCATGACATTGTACACTTAAATAGCAAATATAAATTTAATAATTGTGCTTCAAAAGATTACTGCCAATGCTCAGTCATATATCAGAATTATGTTTAGCTTTATGATTGTTAAATACAACTATGTATTTAATAATCATAAAGCTAAGAAAAATCCCAGAGAAAAAAATAGCTATTGTAACTAACAAAATGAATGTTTGTTTCATAATGCTTTTGGAAAATTTGAATTTTTTAAATAAATTTAAAGTAAAATTATTTGCTATTTATACTAATTAATTTCCCCCCCCCCCCAGAAAGTTGTTGTTATTCAAAGTGAATTACAATACCTAAGATTGTAACTACCACTAAAACAGCAGAAACAATGTCTTGGCATATTGCTCAATCATCAAGTAAGTTATTTGGATTTTGATAAATTTAAATAAAATTTTTGTAACAAGATTTAAAATATAAATTTCAGACTGAAATTGTTGGAGGTAATTAAAAATTTTTTAGTACCATACTTTATAGAAATTAAACAATTGTATGTTTTACGTAACATACATAGTTTTATGTAAATGCCTGCATAGAACTCTTCTTCATAATTATTTGCAGTTTTACTATATAATCTGTGACAATAACTTCTATGAAATAACATATGTTGATTTTTATGTATGACATAATAGCTCTGTTCCATGTGCTATCTCATTTACTATGTATTTTTTATTATTTTCTAGACAGTTCAACAGTACGTGGCAGGAGGCATCTAGCCTTAAAAAGAAAAAGAGAAGCAGCCGAGTTAAATAAATTTGAAGCTGAGGCTCTTCAAACCGAAAAAACTATGGTGCAAGAAATCGAAACAACATCCCGGCAAGGAATTCTGCTAAAAATTAATAAAAATTTAGAAACATTAATTAAAATAATGGAAGACAAAAATAAGTTGTTAGTCAGAAATAAAAAGCGTTTAGAGCTCATAAATGCTGAAGATGTTGTAGAAAAAATGTAATAAACACATAAATTCATGTTTGCACAGTCTAAATTTTTGTAATAAAAACTTCATCTTCCATCTCAAGTGGATTATCCATATCTTGTAATATCCATTCCCTGCTTAAAGAAAGGGATAACATCCTTCTCCTTCGCAAAGCGAATGACTATTCCGGCTTTGCGAGAGAAAAGACGAGTCTACGAGAGCTCCCTACTAGCCGCAAGTTTTGATCACGTGACATTCGTATTTACGAGAGAAAAAGCTCTCGCTGTTTGTTCTGCATCTCAATTTTGACCCCTCTGCGGAAGGGAGGGGCTTTGCGAGAGCTTTGCTCTCATAAGTGTTTGATCGGCATACGGGCCTAAGTTTTTGCATCATCTCGTTAAAACCATGTGCTCCCCTAATTGTTTTGAGCAGTGTAGTTACATTTTCTCCCTCTGTTTTGAGTTTAATATATACTTTTGAAAGTACTTTAAATTTTGCATCTATAGACTCATATAATGGTTTTTGAGACATTACATTCTGATATTTTTTGTATAAAGATTTAAATGTTATTTGGGAATGAATAAAGTCAAGCATGACTTTGAAAATTTTCCTCTGAGAAGGGCTAAGAAATATTCTTGAATCCTATAAATAAAAATAACTACAGAGATTAATAAGAATAATTTAGGGAGGATTATAATGAAAGTTCATTGGGAATTTACTATTATCTACCCATTTTGTAACATCTATAAAGGTTGCAGTTAAACGTAAAACCACTCATGGCAACTAGTTTTTTTTTTTTATTTCGATTAGAGCAACATGATGTTTTGGCACAGCTAATTTTTTGCTTTTTATTCACGTTTATAATGCAATTAGGGGTACATCTAGCTTTATGAACTTGCTTATATGTAGAGAAAATCAAAAAAATTTCATAGCAAATTCTTTTCTTGAAATTCTGTTTTCATATTTATGTCTGATCAAGGGTACAGTGTCTACTGTGATGTTCATGCCTATTCAGCTGTCTTCATAATTTTAATCACTTGCTCTTTCTGCAAAAGCATATATTTTTAAAATCTTTGTTCTATGAGCCATGTCTCCATTAATACATCTTGTGCACACTTAGTTTTTGAAAGCTAGTAATTTTTCACAACAATTTGTTTTTGAGCACCAAGCTGTTCTTGTTTGCACAAAATATTGTTTTTCATTAATTTCATTGACATGACTTGGAGAGCAAGTAGTTTTATGAGCTTAATTTTAGAGTAAAGTAAAATTCAAAAGCATGTTTCCTTCAGTTCAAGAAATGATATGTTTCTTGTTTGAGTAAAACATGTATTCATCTGTTTTGATAGCATACCTGTATTTAATAGGAAGTAAGATCCCAGCTTAAATGCCATGTCACTGTAATAGGTGCATTGCTTTTTCTGTATTTGCCAAAATGCACTCTCTGATTGACAAATCTTTCAGTACATTATGTAGCTGATATGCTTGTTTTGACTGTTGGTTTTGATTTTAATTCTTCATGCATGTTAACTTTTTTTCCTGCATTGAAACAAACAAACACAAAAAAAGTGGAAATTTTAACATTTTCATCATAATTGGCTATATATCATAAGTTGTAAAATCTGCACTTTTAAGAGATTTTCAAAGTAAATAACATGAGATGTTTAGACAAGTATTATTTTAATTGTTGATAAATATTTTTTTTTCATTTGTGAAGTATACTGTTAAAATAAATTTTATTTGTGTTTATCTGTGTTAGATGATGGTGAAAATTGGAATCCATGGGAAAAAGAATTGGAATATGAAAAGAAGTCTCTTCATTTAATTTGCTTTACAAATCATACTTAGATACTTCAAAATCTTGAAAGTCAAAACAGGATGAAACTTTGAGTCATATAAGCCACATAGGTAGAAGTTTGAAGCAAACATGTTGTTGGTAGTATTTAAATTATTGTTTTGTTATTTTAATAGATAATGTGAACTTTGAAGCAATTATTTCCATCTAAATAAGGTATGTAAGTGTCTAATATCTTCTTGCTTGTAAGTTTTTAAAATTTAACTGTATTTTCTCATTTTTTTCTAAATAATACAGTTATTTAATTCCATTTATAACATCAGAGGTTATGAGTTTGTGAATGAAGTTGTATTTATGTGCAGAATTTTCAGAAGATTTGAAATCATGTTGAATAAATAAAGCATACACTTTCCCACCAAAATAGCTCTAAGGGTAGTTCCTCTTTAGTACTGATGATTACCTTAACATTGATGATCATCCATATTAAAATTTTTTGTCTGCTTTTAGTGTATTCTTTCCACATGTATGTATTGCTTTTTAAAATAATTTTTAAATGTTAAATACCAGCAGTAATGAACTTTCTTAGTTCATGGGCAAACTCTAGTGCTTAAGCTATAACATTCTACATCGTTTTGGAATAGTTAATAACATGTTATATAAATGCATTCGCAAATATGATTGTGTAATATTTGCTTAAAATTTTAAGTAAATAATGTCGTGAGCAATGAAATGAGGTTTAGCTGTCTGTGATTGTCTTTTAGAGGAATTTTGCATATAATCAACATAGTTTATTGAACTACTTAGTTTATTGACCTTGATTAATATATAATTCTATGTTAAGTGTCAAGGTGAAACAAAGTTTTCTATTACTTTAATATGTAATAAGTATAAAATTTCTTATTATTCACTAACTTTTTAATATGTAAATTTATTTTCTGTCATTTAGAAAACTGTAATAGAAAACTATATTTCATACTTAAAACTAGGTAATATACATTGCTTTGGTTCATATCATAGCAAAAAAGCTGAATATACAGAGTGGGTTCAGTCTTATTAATTAAATTAGTCACTGAATAGTTTGGTTTGATAATTTTTAAAAACTTGCTAACATTTCTAAAAAATGACATTTTTTTATTTTGTTTTATTTTTTAATATGGGAAGTATAGTGCCTGTCAATCAATTTGGTTTCAGTTTGTTTTCAAGGGGGAAATTTTAGCAGTTTCAGTTCAATACAATTGACAGAAAAGAAAATATAATCAGCATTTGTTTTTCATCTTTGATTTAGTAGTGCCTTTTACAAAGAGAACAAAATCTCTTTCAATGAGAGAGTTTGTTTATTAGGAGCAAATATAGTGTTTTGAATATTTATGGTCGCACTAGCTGAAAACCCGTACTTCACGATGGAGTACATTCAAATTAAATACAACGGTCAATGTATGCAATTAATACCAAAAATATGTTTAAATATATTTATAATAAATACAACGATCAATGTATGCAATTGATGTAAAAATATATATATATATATATTTATAAAAAAATCGTAATGGATATTTTTATAGACAAAATAATGTAGAAGAAAATATTCAAATTAAATCTAATAGACATACTAAAGAATATAGTACAGTTAAAGGAACATATCTTTTACTGTATTTTAATTTTTTTTTTTTTGGATAATTTCCAATCGTCTGCTACATTAGCAAGAAGAAAAAAAAATTTTTTTTGTCTATTTCGTTGCTATGAATGTGACGATAAATTTATTTAAAGTACCAGAAAAAGAAATCACGTGATCAGCATTTAATAAATTAAATTCTAAAAATTAATCTTTAAAAATTCACCAAAAATTAGAAAATGAAGGAAAAGATTTCATTTTAAAGGAATTTTTATGATCTTTCTTGTGATGTAAATTTTATAACCCTCAAATTATTATTTTAAATGCAAACTTAAAGAAAGATACAAAAATTTAATTTAAAAAAATCTAAGAAGAATTTTTCAAAAATCTTTCTTAGTGCACCACTAGACTATAAGAAGAATCACGATGCAAAATTTCAGCCCTTTAAGTCCAGCGGTTTGGTCTGTGCATTGTATGTCAGTCAGTTACGGAAATGTTTTATATATATAGATGAATTAAAAATTTTCAGTTTTAATGGTATATAGTTTTAAAAGCTAATTTTTTTGTCACATATATGCTATGTTAGTATGATCATAGAATCATGGAATCTACCCTTGTTGATTAGCAATCTAGAACAAATACTTAGTGATAGAGAGACTATATTTTTAATATAATTCTGGAAAAATACTGAGCCTTCAAATTTTATTCATAACTTTTTTTTCTTATTAGTATCTGTTATCTTAATCCATTTAAGCATGTGTGCTGTTGCTTTTCTTCATTATATTTGTCATCAGTACATATTCAACTGTTTAATAATTCATGATTTCTTGGTATTAGTAATTTGATAAGAGGGGAATTTTGTGATAAATGTATGCTAATATTCTTTTATGCTGTATTTAATATAAGAAATGAATATATTAGTTCTTATATTAAATATGCTATATTTAATATAAGAAATAATGCATGCTATATTTAAGATAAGAAAAATTATTGCTCTCTCTTTCTCATCAATATATATATATATATTTATTTATTTTCAGGTTTGGAAAAAGACTTGGGATAGAGCTTACCTAATGCTCCCTGTGATGTAAAATTATGATGTTAAAAAACTTTGTGAAGAAATTCAAGAAATGTTAAATCACCAAGAATTCAAGCATCAGGCTTTTATTTGTTCAAGAGTACCAACTAAATACACTGCTTCACACAAGAAGCAGCCAGATGGAGCTACCAGTATGCCAAAAAATACATACATATTTTCAATTTGCAACTCTTTGTTCTGGTTTCAAGTGTTTGCATTAAAGAGAGATTTATGTTTGCCAAGATGTGGCTTGATTTTTTATATCAATTTTATAACTTAAAAATTATAATTTTAATAATTCTAGGTAGTAAAATGTGTCAAAATTATTGATTAGAGCCATGTACTTCTTAATGTCTTGATAATACTACATTCATTCTTCATGACTTAAAACATGTTAACTATGTGGATTTTTATCAGTGGCCTATTGGTATGGCTATTTAGGTATTTAGTGACACTGTAGTGTCTATAATTTCTGTTCAGCACCTTCTATGTAGGCAGATAGGTGGGCACCATTCTAAAATTTAGATATATTATCAGTATTGCATTTAACTGTAATGAACAAAGGTTAAAAACTCTTAAAAGTTTTTTTCTGGCATTGTGACTGTTGAACATTATATTAAATATTTGATCAGAAAATGTATGTTATGTACTAGTCTTTCTATACTTTGTAAATGACCTAATTTCCTTTAAAATATTTAAATAATTTTTTTAATTAAAAAATTTAACTATTTAAATTTTCCTCATTTACTTCTTTCATGTAGATAGTATTGTGAGATAAAAGACTTAGTAAATGAAAGTTTATTTTCATAAATCTAGCCTCCCCCCTCCCCCAGTCTTTGGTGATACCAAACGAATCTAGAGGTTCATTTATACTTTATGTTCAAAATTTTTGGGAATTCATAATATAACACAGGCTTCTGTTCATAAATGCAATAGCATTTATGAATAAATAACTTTTGTTTCTGTTTTGGGGTCATGAAAATGTTATGATCTCGGGTTTGTGAAGCAGTTCTTATACAAAAACTTCTTTTTAGCTTCATCTCCCTTATTATTGTTGAAAACATTGACAGCCTCAATTATTTATGTAAATGATCAGTATGAGTTGCATGATTTTCTTATAACTGAATTTTTTTTTTAAAAGGGAGACTGAGGATTGTACAACAGCTTGAAAATAAATTTGTTTTCTTAAGAGAGCAGGATGTATCTGTAATTAAAGATAACATAAGGTGATGACTACCGAAAGGGAGATGCTGCTGTCTCTGTTCTAAGTAAAACTGCTTTTAACAGACATGACCCAAAATGAAAAAAAATGAGGTGGTGATTGCAACTTTTTTTTTCTCTCACTGTGTCTGTATGTGTGTGTCTGTCTGTTACTTATTTTATTTTGAAGTTGAGTTTGAAGATATACAAATTCTTGAATGTTAATTGATTTTTTATCTGACAAAATCCTATTTTTTAATGAAAATTCTATGCTGATAATTAATGGTAGACAGATAAGACCTTTTAAATTTATTTATCTTCACAATTTAAAATATTTCTGTTGCATTATGTTTCATATTATCTCTTAATGAATTTGAGGATTACTCCATTTTACCAATGAGAACCTCATAAAAAAAATAAGTTTTATAATTTTAGGTTTTCATAAATTTTGGTTTAATTTAATAAAATGCTTTTTTTAAGACTTTTATCCTTATAATTTTGTAATTTTAAACATATGCTACCAAAAAATCAGCCCAATTTTTGTCCTTTAGAACATATTGTCAACTGTTAGAAAGCCTTTGAAAGGGGTTCTATACTGTTTTTTGAGATAGAAAGGAAAGTCTGATAGAGTTAATTTATTTATACTTGTTTTTTACATTTGTGGCACCTGTTATGTATTTTAATTTATGTACATAGATAACATGATTTTTGTGTTAAATTTATATATATATATATATATATAAAAATTTCCATATAAATACCATTTTTTAACATGACCTTTTATTTAACATTTTCAAATTTAACCATGGTTCTTCTCTTTTCTGGATTACTGTTCTAAATTTTTTTCCTTTCCTATTTACTTTGTGATCAAGATGGGCCTTTGCCAAGTTAATTTGGATCAGGTATCATTCCATTTCTCTCCTATGTGAATATCAATATCTTGAACTATTTTCATGGCCATATATGTAGGGAGTGTTAACTCTCCAATTGTTCTGCAAATATACCCCCTTCCTCCACTGTCATGTAGATCAGAGTGCAGACAAGACTGATTCATTGTCCATTAAAGACATAGGATTGTTTGTGATAGTGCTATGAATATTGAATAATTGCTTTAAATTTTCAATAATTTTTTTCTGTCTTTATTAAAGAAGTATCTTTAAAAAAAGTTCCTGGAATATATATAGATATGTAGATGCCTGTAATTCATGTTTTTATCATGAATAATATTATTATTGATTCATTTATCCATCTGATTTATAGTATATTTGAATGCTTATATAAAATTCAAGAAGCAATCTTTATTTGATCTTAACATGAAAATTAATTGCTAACATTTTTTGAAATATCCAGTAATTAGTCTTAAACATGTATGTCATGCAAAATAGGGAAAAGAGATTCCTGCTTACCCTTCATAAATTTTTAGACTCCTCGGTAAGCATTTTCCTCAAAAGGTACTCTACTTGAAAATAAATAAAATATTTTTTAATACACTTACCACATAATAACAGATTGTCCCACTTTCTGTACAGCAGAATGATATTCATCTCTTTTTACGTATAATTGAAACACTAGTTACAATAAGTTAGAATTACAAAGCCAGTTCAAATGACTGGTTTTACTGTTGGTAGAGAACTCATAATCAATGGTAATTTTAGTTTTAAGCTAGCTAAGTTTGAAAGACACTTAAAATTAAGTCTTTTATTGAGTAATATTTAATTTATAAATTAAATTTTATTTATTTGATTTAAGTTGATGAACTGGCAGTAACTTTCAAATCTTATTAACTAGTCAATGCAACTTATTTATATATATATTTTTTTAAGGCTGAAATCGTAAAAGGCCCATTAATTTTATTTTTCCTTTCTTTTATTCCTAATGTTTAAAGACAGGACATATTAGTATGCAGTCTTTTATTTTGGCTTGATTCTGCAATATTTACCCTAATTTTTTATATATTTGAGGTTCTTGCTCATTTGAAACTTTTGTGAGAAAGATATTTTAGGTATGGTTATAATGTCAGTTTCTAATGATTGGTATTGTTATGTATAAAATCACTTATAATGGCTCATATCTGGCAAACTGGTCAGTAGTCTAAAGACCATATGATGTGAAATTGTATTAGTTTGATATTGTACAGCTGTAATAATGGGGCATGTCTTAATTTATAATATTATTCTTCAGAAATGAGGTATAAATAGATTGCCTTTTCTCTTAATGAATTCTAAACAAGAAAGGAATACATTTTAGGCTTATAATAATTCTATAGTAGTGCATTAATTAAAAACAAAAGCATGTTGATAAATATAGTGCCCCCTAATGAGTAGTTCCTAGTTCAAAATTATGAATAAAAATCCTGATGTTTTAAATAAGAAATTTTAAATTTACAAGTGATTTAAACTGATATATATATATATATATATATATATATATATATATATATATATATATATATATTTAAGTCTGGGGCACACAAATCAGGTCATTTTAGGTGCTGATTGATAGTCTGGCCAAATGACTACTTGATCACACATGTCTTGGTATTTCTGGGATTTATTATTAATCATTGATTTAGACATATTGGAACTATTATGAGTTATTAGTGAAAAGTATTTTAATTATTTTTGCAAATTGTAGCTTTAAAATTTTTTATATGTTTAAAGTATATTGCTATTTGTTGTATCAGCATAAACCATCCATTTTTATTATTACTGTCAAACGGGAATAATATATATATATACATATGTGTGTTAGTTATATTATTAATATATTATAGTCCTTTTTGATACCTAAATTATTACTGTCAAACGGGAATAATATATATATATATATGTGTGTGTGTGTGTTAGTTATAATATTAATATATTATAGTCCTTTTTGATACCTAAATTATCATTCACGGCTTGAACTATAGACAACATTCATGAGGAGAGACTTGTTGCTGTACTTTTGCAAATTTCATATATTCCTGTAGGCCAGGTTAAAAAATAGCATAATCTTGGTACAGAAATATAGATTTTTACATCTTATCTAGACTTCATTTTACAGTTGAATGTTTTCATTTGTTGCCGCTGAATTTCCCTGTTTGTCTGTAGAAATTTAGAGAATGTAAGAAGCTGCATTAAGTAAAGCTAAGATTGTGAATGTCCCCTTGAGAGGTAGAGAACATTTGATAAGAATAAAAATTTAAGACCATGTTTTTTAGAAGATTTCAGTTAGAATCATTTAAGCATGTAATGAAAGTGGAAAAATGTTTTAACTTCTATGACATAATCAATAGGGAATATATATATATATATATATATATATATATATATATATATATATATATATATATATATATATATATATATAATGTGTGTGTGTGTGTGTGACATTTATTTGCTCAACTTTAATTATAACTACTAACCATCCACTGTAAATAATCATTGTGTTACTAAAACAAAATCTAATATATGGTCCTGCTAGCTATATTCAAGGATGATAGTGGACAAGTAAAAGCAGTTCAAACCGTCCTCAGTTATATAGCATTCTTGCTAAATATTAATGTCATTCCATATGTTCAGACTTTACACAATACTCTAAGCTGAATGGAACTTTTTTGAGGGAAAGGGAGAGGAATTCAGGTTGTAAACAATTTAAACTTTAATCCCTCCTATACACCTCGAGAACAGCATGAGGTAGTGCTAAAGATTTCAGAACAGCTGCTTTGTTGTGGATTTGTCATGTGTAAATGGAATCCTAGCTCAGTTCTGAATTCACTACTAGCATGGTTTAAAAATGTATGCCTTTTAATACCTTCCTAACATTCAAAGTTGTGGCAGATGAAAAGTTTTATCAAATTTATTGATATCAGCTTTACTCATGTGGAAGGGACACATGCAATACGCCATCACTTGTTGCTATTTGCTTTGTATAAAATATACAGAATTTACTCCCCCAAGAAATCTTTCACAAGAGCCACCCTTTTTCATGTGACAGATCATGTTAATAGTGCGAGTGAGTTGTGAGTTGGTATATTCAAGTACCTGTACATATATTAAAAATAATCAAATTGTTATTTAATTTGTTAAAGAAAAGTTCTTATTTCTTGCATATTTCTTATTAGTTTCTTTTTATGTTGAGTCAGTTTAGCCTTTTTTCTTTTGTAGTATTACCTCCAGAAAGGGCTATAATTTAGTACGAATCTGAATGTCATTTTTGGTTCAAGTACTCAGGGCCCACTTAGGACAGTCTGAGACCTTAGGCACAATATTCCTTTGAGGTTTCTGCTATGCTCATTTTCATAGTTTTCATGTGTGAAAAATTATAATATTGTTTTTTTCTCAATATTGTTTCTTCAGATGTAAAAAGATATGGATTTTTAACTGACTTTTTAAGAAAGATTCCCTATTTATGATCCATTAACCCATTTATAGGAAAATACTGTAAAATCTCATTACTATAAATTTCAATTTCTGGGAGATTCTGTACAGCCAGAACTTGAAAATACAAGGATAGTTTAGGTGAGTGGATAGTTAAATATTTCATTATCAAGAATTATATTATGCCAAAAAATGTACCCATATTTTGAAAATCAGTTCATAAAGGCTATTTTTTATATTTCATTTCAGTTGTAATAATAATTTCTTCAAGCTTTATAATTTCCCACTCAGCAATAATGAAATAAAATTGAAAGAGATAAGTATATTTGAATATCATTTAAAGATACAATTATATATAGAATGATTTGGGGACCCCCTAAAGTTTGGGTTCTTGGCAGTAAGAGTAGGGTTGTAGGTGCTGTCTGCAGACAACTATGGCTGGCTTGAATTCAGGACAGTAAAATCAATATATAAATTTTTTTATGCTTCAACACTGGAATTTTTTATTACACTTATACTGTTAGGGTTATATTCCATTAAAGTTGCATTCTCCTAGAGTTTATTGAGCATACATTGAAACTTTATGATTATTCTCATAATTATGTAAATTCTGTTTTGAAAAGTGTAATAATTTTTTAGAATTGCTTAAAGTAATATTTTAGTCAAAGTTTATGTATGCTAACATTCAAAGTATGCATATGCGTACTTAATATTTAATTCAACTTAGCACGTTTTGCTGGGTGTTTCTTCTTTTCTGTTTGATGAATAAAAATACGATAATTGCTATTTGGTTTATTAAAATATTCTGAACTGCTGTATAATTCTACTGTACACCATACAGTACGACTGCATAAAGGCACATTAAGAATTAAATTAAAAATCATTTGTTAAAAAAAAATTATGAGACTTTCAGAGCATGGACTGCAGAAAAGTAAATTTAGAATATTTAACGTGGTTCCATGTATTTTGGAATTTTACTTTCATTTTCTAGTAGTGTGGAAAGTTTTAGAAATTAACTAGAATTTCCATAATTTTGTCAAAAAATCGTAGCATAAGGAGAAAGACTGGGCATATGTTTTATATAATTGTTTTTGGATACCATACTGTCATCTCATATTTCATTGCAGACAAGGAAATAATTCCTAGGTTTCAGGTCAGCAAGAAGTTGTTTGTCTTAAAGAGTTGTGGTTTCAATTTTTAACAGTGTACCTACATAATACAATATTTATTCCAATATTTTAGTTACGTATCTGCATTAAAATAATAAAAATGACAGAAAAATGTGGCTTTTAAATGCCATGGCTAGCGATGGAAGAATGTCCCTTTACAAGTTAATTCTATCTCTAAGCATACTCTCAGGCACATAGTCTGCTGAGGAATTGACAAAACAAACATAAAAGGTGAGAAATTTTAACACCGGAATTTAATTATTTCCGTAAAACTGTAGTTTTAAGCGGATGTAAAGCTATTGACTAAATTTTAAGCCTCTGTATTAAAAAAGGCTGTATTTTTTTTCTAGAAAGGATTATGTGAAATCAATTTAGTAAAAAAGTCTTTGTTGATGCATATGTATAGACTGCTAGTGATTAAATTTAAGTAAATATTTTTAACTTTAGTCAGTTTTAGAATGGAAGAAATTGAGAATGCAGGGTTCTAGATGAGTTCTGAAATTTTTTTGGGGGGAAAGGGGGTAGAAACCCTGTATTTGAAGTACTCACCAGTAAAACATTTATAGAGGTGAATGTTCTAGATAAGTGCCTAACGCCAATCTTCCCAAATGAATGCTGTTAGGAAACAGTGGATACTGGAGTACAGAGATACATATTTAGTATATTTTGATAGTCGACTAATGTTGTGAAAGGAGTGATATTAACCTTTCTTATATAGGTGTTTTAAAATTTATATTTTAAAACTTAAATACTCCAATTATTCCCACTTTGCTTATTTGTTCATAATCGTGCTGCTAAAATACAATTAAGATAAAGAAAAATCATTTTAATTTTTCTAAGTACTTACATGTAAGTTATACATAACATCAGAAGTTTCTTAATGATCTAATGAACAATTATAAATATATTTTTATACATTTTGATCAGTTCATTTTCATGATTCCTCGATTTTTCTCCCCGGATAAATACTATTTAAAAAATAAATTTGGAGAAAGAAACAGAAATATTATCACCTGTGTTGTTGCGAGGATTCTCAGGGTCTCCCTTAATGTGAGTGCCGTCCCGAAATTGTGAAAAATAAAAGTTATAGTACCTTTAGCGTGAAATGAAACCCCTCCTTTCTTTGTTTTACTTCTCTATAGAAACGTAACAGGAGCACATCTTCTGAAGGAAGTTTTCAGTAATATGACTCTCATTAGAACACAGGAAAAAAATTCTATAACTTTTTGCTTCACACGCTAATGCTTGAAAAAGTTTAAAAACTATAATACAAACGATTGTACAGCTGCTCATTTTGACAAACTATTATTTGTAGAATACTTAACGTTGATGGCGCTGATGTCGTCAGTATCTTGTAAGCAGATTCCAAGGGATGCAACTTTTCAGTGAACAAGGATTCAGTATCTCTTGTTGAGGAAGATATATAGCTCGATTTATCTAATTTGACAAAACCCGATGGTTTCGACCAACCAATCTTCAGTATAATGCTTTGTATGTTATCTAATGCCGTCGGTTGCTTACACCTGAACATATAATCAGTTTTCTGTTAGTTAACAAAAACTTCTTCAACTGTTACGTCCTGGAGAAATGATTTTGATTGCCTTACAGTAATTAATTCCTGGTTACGTTGTAACCTCAGAACTACATTTCTGCCTCAGAAGAAAGGCAAGGGATAGGAACAGCACGATCCATGTTATTTGATTTCCTGGTTGACCACTGGTTTCTGAAAAATGAAAAAAATTATGATATACTCAAATACAGATGTGAACACAAAGAAATATAGGTAAATAACTACTTAGATACATAGTGTTTCCCGAAGTGTATGTAAAGTCTGCCAGCTGTCTTGCTAGTTTAATATGAAAATTTACTTTTGGTACATTAACGAACAAAAGGGAAGTATTCTGTAAAGCAAGGGTTCAATAAACTTTCGAAAACGTTGCAATTTATAAGGAATTTTACATCACTCATGATGATTCCTTGTTTGTTTTCAAAGTTACCTCAAGGTACATTTGGATTTTACTTAGTTTTAGAGATTCTTAGCAAATAAATTTAGTGGTACACATTGTATAGTTATTGTTTTCAGCGTCAGTGGATAATGACGTAGGCCATAGAAATTTAATGAGAGAGAGGTTGTTCAGAAAATATCTTGAGAAACCAACAATTTTTCTTTACTTCCACTATAGCATTTTGCCAGTAGTGAGAAAATCTAATGATATTTTCAATAACAGCCAAGAGTAAAATTTTCAATTAGATGTCTAATAAACAGAATTAAGAAAAATAGTTGTTAGCAAACATTTCTTTTAAACTTTAAATAAGTAATATAGTTATGTGGTAGAATTTCTTAATATTCCAATGGACAATTGAAATGCTTTTAAAGAAGTGTTTATACACACACACACACACACACACACATATATATATATATATATATATATATATATATATATATATATATATATATATATATATATGTAAATGTTCGTTTGTTCAAAACTTCAAATCTCCGAAAGTTCTTCACCGATTTCTTTGAAATTTGACACAACGTTGCATTCGAATACGTGAGTGTTTTTATATACCTATTATATAGATGCCACACCTGTAACAGGTATAAACATTGCTCTTTTTATTTAAATACACGCTATACTAAATATTTTACGGCAAACGAGAAATGTCTTTCCCTTCCCCCTCAGAAGACAAATTTGTCACGGTGGGGTGCGACCCCACTATCAACAGTCCCCACAGGTCATAAAGTACTCATAATTGTTCTAGACAATAAAAGACGATCGAAGAGATAAGAGAACGCACATGGCTGAAGATATTTTCCGTCGAATTCGTGAGGAAAATTCAAATATGAGCATGGATTTCACAGCAGAAATCTACAACGAAGCTTTGATAATGATTGAAGATTTCTGCTTAGAAATCGCGAACAAAGTTCTTAATCAATTGGGAATGCCATCACCGATTCGATCTGCTGTTGCTTCGTTCGATGTAGAATTGCGTCGTGAACAAAATTGCAACACGGGTGATCTTTTGTCGTATGTGCAATCAAATGTTCCTAAGCTATTCCTTGAGCAAAAAGGCATTTACGATCAAGTAGTGCAATCTGTCAATAACAGGGTTGGAAATATCTTAGATGCGCCAAGAAGAACTGGTAAAACGTTCTTAATTAGATTGATTCTGGCAGCAATTCGATCCCAAAATAACATAGCCTTAGCTCTTGCGTCGTCCGGAATATCTGCGATATTGCTACCAGGTGGAAGAACTGCACATTCCGCTTTGAAATTGCCATTGAACATGCAATTCATTGAAACTCACACGTGCAACATTTCCAAAGCATCCGGCATGAGAAAAGTATTGCAGAAAGGCAAACTTATTGTTTGGGATGAATGTACAATGGCACACAAAAAATAGCTCGAGGCTCTTGATCGATCATTGCAAGATTTGCGTGGAAACATCAGAGCATTTGGGAACGTATTAATATTGCTTGCAGGAGATTTCAGGCAAACATTTCCTATAATTCCTCGATCGACACCAGCGGACGAAATAAATGCTTACCTGAAATATTCTACTTTGTGTCGACACGTAAAGACGTTGAAATTATCTACAAATATGCGTGTCCATCTGCAAAACGATCGATCAGCTGAGTTATTCTCACATCAATTACTGGAAATTGGGAACGGACAGGTGCCGGTTGATCTGACATCAGGACGAATTTCATTGCCTCATAACTTCTGAAATTTAGTATCGTCAAAAGAAGAATTGGTTGAAAAAGTATTTCCCAATATTCAAACCATTTATAAGAATCATGATTGGATGAGTGAACGAGCTATTCTTGCCGCCAAGAACAAAGACGTCTACGAATATCATTCAGTATAACATTCAAAGCGAGGCAGTCACATACATGTCCGTCGACACTGTTGTGGAAGCAGATGAAGCGGTTCATTATCCAACAGAATTTTTGAATTCACTCGATCTGCCAGGGATGCCACCACACGTACTGCAATTGAAAATCAGCTTGCCAATTATAATGTTGCGAGATATCAACCAACCAAAGCTTTGCAACGGCACGCGGCTTGTAGTAAAATAATTACTGAGCAACGTCGAAGAAGGGGCGATCTTGACAGGACCATTCAAAGGTGAGGATGTCCTCATTCTTCGCATTCCTATGATTCCAACGGATATGCCATTTAAATTTAAGAGATTGCAATTCCCAATTCGATTGGCGTTTGCAATCACCATCAATAAAGCTCGGGGCCAATCTTCACAATTGTGCGGGTTAGATTTAGACACGGATTGTTTCTCACATGGACAATTATACTCGTACAGTCAATAAATTCGGGGACTTTATTTACTACAACAACGAATACACTTACAAAGTCTTCTGAACACAGTCACCTTCAAAATGTACTTCCGCAACTATACACTTCTGCCAGCGTTGATACAGCTTCTGGAAATTGTCCTGGAAACCCTTGCGTGAGAGCTGTCGTAAAGCGGTTGTTGCTGTTGCCATCACTTCTTCGGCATTTGCAAACCGCTTGCCCTTGATACGATCTTTCAGTTTCGGGAACATGTAGAAATCGCAAGGAGCGAGGTCCGGGGGATATGGCAGAACTGTGGTGCCGTGTTTAGCAAGGGCTTGTTGCACCATCAGGGATGGGTGCGCCTGGACATTGTCATGGAACAACATCCACATGTTGGATTTCCAAACGTGTGGACGTTTACCACGGATTGCCTCCCGGAGACGACGAAGAACCTGTACAAACCATTTGTTGACGATGTTACCTTGTGTTTGGCGCAGCTTGTCCTTTCTGGACCTTGCGCCAATAAACTTCAACCAACCAAACAACCACTGCTCCTATCCGTTGGATGTTCGCCTCCGTTTGTGGGGTCACTGGCCACCCACTTCGCGGATCATCTGCAACAGCGTCTCTCCCATTTTTAAACAAGCTGTACCATTTGAAAACTTTGGATCTGCACATAGCTTCGTCTCGATACGCTTTTTGCAGTAACCGTAACATTTCTTCAGTGGTTTTTCCTAATTTGTAGCAGAATTTAATGTTGGAACGTTGCTCTAAAAAGGACATTTTGCTACATCGACATCATAGGCTGACAGTCTGCAGCCAAATGGTGAGCTGCGCGCCTTAGTAGTTGTGCAAAGCGTCATGTGACGTCTTACGCGTACGCAGATAACCAGACTTGCAAACTACATCGTTATTTCGGTTTATAGTCCAGTCAATTTGTGCTCAAAAAGGGCCCTCGGGGGAAAATTTTGGGGTAGTTTTGATTTCTTCCATTTTATATGTTTTTTGGGGTGCTGAATCCGAATCTAAGGTTTGTTAACAAAATTTCGTGACGCAACATTGAAAAAAATGCAAAAAAAGGTGAAAATTTTCATTTTTTGGCGGTTTTTTGCTTATAACTCGGAAACTATCAACTTTTCGTATATAACCTTATTTATCAAAATTAAAGTACATAAAATTTCCTACAAATTTCACTATTTAGGTTTGTTTCTCCGACGGACCGTTTGGGCTCAAGCGCTATTTGAAAATTGGCGTATTTCGGCTGGCTCCGCAAAAACCCACTTTTTACACTCCAAAACTTACCATTAAAGGCTGTCATTTAATTCCTCCTTCCAATACAATGTAGGATTTTCAAAATCACATTGTATTTAAATTCTGTGCAAATATAATTCCGTCTTGTACGTCTTTTCATGTTATTTATTCTCGGCGAGCCTCACCAAATGATTTTATAACAGCCCCGTTTGGTTTAAAAGCCCTCTTCCATTCGATTACTTCACAGACGATTCAAGGCCAACTACGTCACCGTGTACATGCGTACCCAATCAACACCCCCTATATCCGATATAGGGGGTGTTGACCCAGTCTCAAGTCCCTTCATATTGTTCACGAGGTTTCCTCCCCTCCCCCCCCCCCAAAAAAAAAAAATAAAAACGCCGGTTATCCGATTCCTACCAGTGGCAGTGCGAAGGAAATAAGTAGTTCAGTGTTAGAATCCAACGACAACACGATTCAAAAGTTATATTTACGCGTAGTGTTAAAAATGGCTTCAAATGTATGTTTTAATTTGTGATGAAGTGCTGGATAATAACGTAGAGAAGGTGATAACGGTGCGGCAAAGAGGTTTGAAAACGTTTATCGAGTCAAGCAAGAAGAGGAAGGATGGTGAGCATGTTCAGCTACGTGGAAAATCTGCAGTTGATGTTCATGAGCGATGTCGTACAAACTACATTAATAAAAGAATGATTGCAGCTAATTTGAAGAAGGCGGAGCAGGGTAGAGAGCAAGTCAAAAGACGTTCTGCAGAAGCGCATTGCAATTTCAAAACTCATTGTTTTATGTGTGGCCTCGTCATAACACCTGACTTTATAGAACAACAAAGAAAAAAGAAAACCAATCGTAATATTGTGTATCAGGTTCGAATTTTGAAAGTCAAGGAAACTATCATAAAAAGGGTAGAAGAACGTGGTGATGAGTATGGACAAGCCATAATCAAACGTCTTTTGCCTGTCTCAGACTTGGTGGTTTCTGATTGTCAGTATCATAGTTTATGCATGAGAAAATTGTACAATCGCCCAAAAATTCAAGAGAAGGGAAAAAGGGGTCCATTCGCCAATCATGTTGAAGCAGCAATGGAATATGTTTACACTTATCTTGAGAATAGTGATGGAGAATGTCAGTTTACGCTAGACGAGTTGGTGGACCAAATCAAGGGTGATTATCGTCCTGACATAAAGACAGTTAAAGCTCATCTACTCAAATATGGAAGCGATATAATAATGACCTTTTCTCCAAACAAGAAGCTCGTAGTGTGTTTCAAAAACACAGGGTATAAAATTTTAAATAATGCTTGGTACCAGCAGGCGTTAAAAAATGAACAAGAGGAAAGACTCTGGATTATTAAGACGGCTGCTGCAATTGTTGTTGAGAATATCCGGAGCCAGGTTTATGAGACAGAACAGTACCCCTCACCTGATAAATTTTTGGAAGGAAATGATGAACTCATTCCTGAAAGTCTCCGTACATTTATGGAAACAGTTGTACTAAACAAAAAACGTGGGGACCATGATATGTGGAAGAAGAAGAACACAGCACTGGCTCATAGTCTTGTAGCAGCAGTGAGGCCCAGATCATTCGTTTCACCAGTCCTCGTAGGGTTGGCAGTGTTTCTGTACAAGAAGTACGGCTCAAGGAAATTTGCCGATGTGGTTTCCTCATTGGGATTTTGTTCGACTTACACAGAGGCTGTCCGCCTGGAAGCATCAGCTGTCGGCAGCGATCCGCTGAAAGTCAACCAGCCATGCTTTTCACAGCAGGTGTACGATAATGCTGATTTTAATGTACATACAATCGACGGATACAGCACCTTTCACGTCATGGGTACAGACTGAAGAAATAAGCTTACATGATGCGGAAGGTATGTCTAATCTCACAATCTTTTCCGTAATCACTCATCTCTCCTTAAGATATGATCACAAGTTGTTGTTTTCTCACCACCTCTTTCATTTTCCAGATGAACAAGCTCTGACTCTGACGACAGAACAACCCGAACCTGTGCCAGGACTCGCCGCCTTCGAAGAACCTCAGCCAGGACCCTCTAAACGACAACGGCTCATATAATAATGTAATATACGATCATATGTATTGTAATACAATATAATAAAATGTAATAATTTTTCAAGATTTTTCTTTGGAATTTCAACTTTTTTGTAACAATTACAACTAATTTGTACAATTTCGGACTTCTTTAAATAACTTGAACATTATTTTATTTTTGAAAAAATTACCTGTACCTCTACATATACGATCTAAATAATGTATGTGCAGAGAACTGGGAGGAATTCACTAATTGACAGCCATTAATAATAAATTAGAATTTTGGAGTGGAAAAGTGGATTTTTGTAGACAGCCGAAATGCGCCAATTTTCAAATAGCGCTTGAGCCCAAACGGTCCGTCGGAGAAAAAAACCTAAATAGTGAAATTTGTAGGAAATTTTATGTACTTTAATTTTGATAAATGGGGTTATATACGAAAAGTTGATAGTTTCCGAGTTATAAGCAAAAAACCGCCAAAAAATGAAAATCTTTACCTTTTTTTGCATTTTTTCAATGTTGCGTCACGAAATTTTGTTAACAAACCTCAGATTCGGATTCAGCACCCCAAAAAACATATAAAATGGAAGAAATCAAAACTACCCCAAAATTTTCCTCCGAAAAACACAATTTGACTGGACTATTAGTGATGCGACATTGATAACAAAACATCGATGTTTTGAAACATCGATATTCAATATTAAAACATCGATGCTAATAAAGCATCGCCCAAAAACCATCGATGTTTTTAAACATCGATGTTTTAGAACATCCATTTTTTTAAACTGGTTTAGTAATCTCTAACATTAATGTTACTTCCGTTAGTAGTGGGGGGGAGGGGGTGATTTAATTTTACTCTCTGATTGGGCAGGCACAAATGTCAAAAACTTGGTTGCTTTGGGCTACATTGATGACTCAAAATTCTCGTTGTAAATACCGCCATGTTTTGCCTTAAAATGTCCAGATAAATTCGTGGTATTGCCACAAGTTTTGAGGGACTTAAGGCGCATATTGCATTTTGCCAATTTGTCAGAGGTTTTGTAAAAATATTCCCAAACGGTACTTTTGGGAGGCATCTTGCTAATAATATTAACGTCAACTTATATAAAACCAGAACAAAGCAAAAACTTAAATGGATGCACTCGTGTATATACTATTTGTAAAATAAAACCCCATGGAAGGTTCTGGAGTGTCAGGAACATTCCAAGCGCTCTGATTGGTTCATTGGTTGTTAATTGCGATTTTTCTGTTTGCCAAGGAATCATTCCCCCTTTTATATTCGTCCTTTTCAGAATTCAGACTTACATTTACTGCGTGTGAAAATTATGCTACGTGGTAAATTTTTTTATTGACGGTACTTTTTCATTAAAAAAAAAAACATCGATGTTAAAAAACATCGGCTTCAATAAATCGATGTTTAAAACATCGATGTTTTTATCAAAACATCGATGTTTTGAAAACATCGACATCGATGTCGCATCCCTATTTCGGTTCCCCCACATACCGGGCATGAAGGGGGAGGGTAGTCCCCGAACTTATTGCCTATACTGGTATGTTGCGTGTTCTAGAGTCGGAAAACCAGACAATCTATATATCTGCACAGACAATTGAACAACAAAAAATATTTTATACCCACAAGTATTGTAAAATTAAACATTTAAAAAAAATTTATTTCCAATGCAGCGGGCGAAGGAGAACACAATTATTTCGCCAATATATTACATAAAACAAGCAAGTACTAAATACTTAACTATAAAATGTGTTGGTGGGTAACGTTACTCGCGTCCGTAGCATACTTTAAGCTACACGTGCCCCCTGGGTAGTGCTAAATGAGTAACACCTTTGCAGCCTTTATAAATTAAACATATTAGAAACGTACTTTCTCTTTTCTTTCTTTTCCATTTAACCAGACTGAGCCACAGCAACGCGTGGCCGGGTACAGCTAGTATATATATATGGCCGGAAACGCAAACCTGACGCTGGAGGGCGCTATTCATCAGCGCTGTAGTTGGGATCTTTCTCTCGTGAAGGGATCTTTAATCAACACAATGTCTCGAACAGACATTGGAACAATATCCAGTAATTCGGTAGTACCTCCTCCAGAAAAATGTGATATTTTCGGCCAACCAGTGGGGTTGTAAGAGATATGGTCCGATTAAGTAATCAACAATATTACCCACCCATACATTCACCGAGAACTCTTTTTGGGCAGCATGTGATCGCATACATCATGGGTTGTTGTGGCTCCACACATGAACATTGTGTTGATTAAAAATCCCCTCACGAGAGAGAGAGAAACTTCATCCGTGAACAGAATGAAAGTTGGAAACGCCGGGTTCTGGTTGCATTTGTTCAAGTACCATCGCGTGACTTCCACACGTCGAGGATAATCCTCAGGGTGCATTGACTGGACCCGCTGCATATGGATATGGATGTAAATGCTCCCTGTGTAATGTGCGTGACACAATGGATTGAGATGTTGCGATATCACGAGCAATGGTTCGCGTGCTTGTACCAGGAGTTTCTTCCACGCGATGCAATGTCTCCTCTTCGAAGGCAAGTGTACGTGTCGTTCGTGGCCGACCTCTATCATGTCTGCTACTGCAGAAAGTTCCGTATTCACACAGATTACTGCGCAATTTTCCAAACATTTGGTGATTCGGTACACTTCTGTTCGGATACCGTTCGGCATACAAACGTGCTGCAGCCCTTCCGTTCCCGTCAACTTCACCAAACACAAGGCTCATGTCCGCCATTTCAACATTCGTACATGCTTCCATGCTCTCCATATGCAATCGGAACTTTAAATGATTAGCGATGAAATTCCAATTGCAGCGCCGTCCAGCGTCAGGTTTGCGTTTCTGGTCATACATTCCTGTATGATTCTGTTTTGTTTTTGAGTTTTCTACCACCTCTAAAAGTTTGTACATGGAGTTTTGAATCACCCTGTATATTATATATATATATATATATATATATATATATATATATATATATATATATGGTTTATGTTCCATTTGTATCACAACTACAATCATGCTTTAGGGATCTTTTTCTGTTTCCGAAGGTGCATTTTTCGTTTCTAGGTTTAGAAGGATTGATGACAATGATTTCCACTCACAGTATTTGAAGAAAATATTCTACTTCTAATTGAAAATATTCCACTTCTAATTTGAAGAAAAAAACGAGTTCCAGTCCAGGAACTCGTTTCTCCTGGCTACTAGAACCACCAAAAAATTACCTTGTGTACGATCCTTAAGACCCAAGTCTCTGTCTCGAGTTGTGGTGGTTAGGGAGAACTGGTCTGGAGCAGAGGTCTCCAAACTTGTTTGTCCCGTAGACCCCGTGCCAATTTTTTCTGTTTTGGGTAGACCCCCTGCTATCCTAATACTGATATTTTACAAATTCATCAACTTTAAAAGTGTTTTTGAAGCTGACACAGAGCTACTCACTTTCAGAGGGTTTACTGTAGAGTGAAAAATTTTAAAATAAAATAAATAAATATATATGTATATATATATATATATATATATATATATATATATATATATATATATATATATATATATATATATAAAAGAGCTTGTCTGTTTGTTTGTCCGCTATAGAATCATAGACTGTTTCACCCACCGGGACCAAATTCGGCACAGTTAATGTTTAGGACCCGAGAAACTTAAATCAGGAAAAACGAAATTTGGGGCTCAATTAGTTTTTTTTAAATTAATTTTTTAATGATTTTTGTGCCCCTAAGCGCACCTCTTAAATGTAGATACAGTCCCTTCACCACAGGCAGTCTAATTCGATACGCGAGGGGAAAATAGGTTTATTCTGAGGGGGTGATCTGGGGTGGTTTGAGAGTTGGTTTGGGGGAGACGGGGGAGGGCGAAGTGTTTATTTTATTTTTCTTAGTGGAGTCGTGAGAGCCGCTGCTTTAGACAATTTTAGACAATGGCGTTCAAACTAATAGAACTTAATAAAATTTGGGGAAAAAATGAAAAAAAAAAAAGAAAAATTAAGTTTGTTCCATGGCCAGTTTTTGGAAGCCTTCTGTTGATCTAAATATATTAATTATTTGAGGATCATAAAATGGAAAGAAGTTTAAGAGTTCTACAGGTTTTGCCCTAAGTTCGCGAAACAGAATTAACATACGATATGTATTTGAATTACTTATTCCGTGAAATCATATAAGAAAAATCTTTTAAAGTTTTGGGAGGAAAAGCTCTTTAAACAGAGAAACATAACGACACATGACTTCCATACCGAACTATTAATCCATTTGTTATATTAAGGCATAAGAAAATTAATGAAATTGTTTTTAAAGAATGATTGCCCGGGTAGATATATAGATATAAAATTTTTCATGCTTTCCATCAAAAAAATACTGGGTATATCATTTCAGTAGAAACGCGCTAAGCGCATTCTGTCTGGCAATATGAACATGAAGAGCTAGGGGTGCAGCCCAGTATTTTTTTTATGGAAAGCATGAAAAATTTTATATCTATATATCTACCCGGGCAACGCCGGGCAATAATGCTAGTATATATATATATATATATATATATATATATATATATATATATATATATATATATATATATATATATACACTGAAGTGCCACTGAATTAGGGATAGCAAAGCCTATGCAAATTGTGTAGCGCTGCGCATCATGTATGCGCAAGTGAGGGCGCTGTGGTAACTGCATATATAGCGCGTACTGTGGTTCTGAATTAGTTGTTGGAATTGCCAGTATGGGTAAACTGCCTGATTTAGACGCCTTCGATCGCGGACAAATCGTAGGTGCGCGACGCATGGGCCATTCAATTTCCGAAATCGTCAGACAGCTAGGATTTTCAAGGTCGACAGTGTCAAGAGTATACCAAGAATACATGGATGGTGGAAAAAAAACTAGCGATCGGGCAAACTGCAAAGGACAATTAGCCTTGACAGTGCGTGGTGAGAGACGGCTCAGGCGTATTGTACGTAGCCAGCGAAGCCAAACATTAGCTCAAATTACCACCCAGTTTAATGACGGTGCCAGTCGTACAGTCAGTAAACGGACTGTGCAACGCTCGCTTCACCGTATGGGTTTCGGGAGCCGTCGACCTACGAGCGTACCATTCCTCTATACTCGCCATCGGGCTGCACGTCTTGCCTGGGCAAGAGAGCACAGAGACTGGAGTGTAGAGGACTGGAAACGAGTAGCATGGAGTGATGAGTCTCGATTCCGACTACTTAACGCCGACGGGAGGCTGAGACTATGGCGTCAGGCTCATGAAGCCATGGATCCTGCATGCCTGGCTGGAACTGTACAAGGGCATGGTGGCTCAATCATGGTCTGGGGTGTTTTTTCGTGGCACAGTTTGGGATCTTTGGTGCGTGTACCAACCTCCCTCAATGCAATTCGGTACGTAGAGTTGCTGGGTGATCACCTCCATCCGGTTATGCTGTTCTGTTATCCGTACGGTAATGGATTTTTCCAGCAAGACAACTGTACCTCTCACAAGTCGCGATTGGCTACTGGCTGGTTCGATGAGCATTCCTCTGACTTCTCTGTCATGAATTGGCCACCTAGAAGACCAGACTTAAATCCTATTGACCATCTTTGGGATGTTTTGGAACAAGGCGTGAAAGGCCATCACACAGCACCAATGAACCTTACTGAATTATGGACAGATTTAGCCAATATTTGGAAAGCCATTCCCGTGGAACGTTTCCAGAAACTTGTTGAATCTATGGCTCGTCGTGTGGCAGCCGTTATCAAGGCCAGAGGAGGCCCAACTCGTTACTAGGTAGGTATCTCTAATTCAGTGGCACTTCAGTGTATATATTTATATGTGTGTGTGTATGTGTGTGTTTAGTTTTATAGTTATACATTTATTAATTAAAACGACACAAAATGCAAATCTAGTAACATTTTTACATAGCATAAATACACAACAAAATCTATGCTTTTAATAGGAGGGATGAGCCTGATGCTTTGATAGCAAAATTTCAATATTCGGCTTCAATTTAGTCAGGTTTAACCTTAAATCTCCTCGGCAAGTGATTTCCAATCTGTTCCATCTATTTTTTTTTTTTTTTTTTTTGGGTAAGGACATTGACAACCGCGCTGAAACCCCTTTCCACGACGTATGAAGATGGAAAAGCTATAAAAAACTTTCTCGCGATAGTTCATAATGCAGGATATGTAACAGGTATGTCTCTTTGAAGCCAGAATTGTTGATATCCCTTTCTAAACTGCACGTTAAGTTCTTCGTTCGTGATTATTCCGATCAGTTCTTGTAACATGACACCCGTTTCTTCAATGTCACCGTATGGATTGATAATCCACTGTGGTATTTCCATAGTCAATACATCTTCAAACCTAATTTCAAAGTTTGTGTGAAGGACATTTAAATGTTAAACGTAGTCTGAAAAGTCCTCATCCTGGCAATTTGTCTGTGCCAAATTGGGAAACAGGCAAGTTCAATATAACGGCCACTTGCTGGCCCTCGCTGTAACCGTTCAAATTCAAAAGTCCATGATGAAGCAACAAAAGTTACACGTACTGCAGCCCAGGGCCCGATTATGAACGCTGGGGGCCCCTGGGCAGATGCTATTTGGGGGCCCCCTCTAAGAACTATTCATGGGCTATATATACTATTAGAAGTACTAGGTACATACACCAAGGGGATTTTGGGGCCCCCTAGCATCAGGGGGCCCTGGGCAAAGTCCCGATTTGCCCATGCGATGAAAAGGCCCTGCTGCAGCCGAAAAGTGAATAGATTTCTTACACAATTTTATGAAATATACATATAATTTGTAAATGTATTTATCTACCTGTATTATAAGAAAGTACTCGTATTACCCAAATACCTCCATAGGTACTATCTGTGTTAGGCGGATTATTACATTTACGGGAAGCCATAATTTTGGTGACGGCCTGTCTAACTCGTAGACCCCCATTTACATCTCATGCACACCCAATTTTCTTTTTCACTGGCATAGACTCCTTGCAGGTCTATATCGACCCCTGGGGGTAGATATCAAATTACAGCAAGTAGGAATGCTGTACTGTGTTGCACAATTTCTATTATGAAATTAAACGAAATTTATTTTACAGCCAATATAGGTTTAAATTTTTTTTCCAATGCGGAGGCACTTGTCTTGAGACATTCGCAGCGAAGTATTGCTGGCTACTTTATAACGAAAGCACCATTTAGGTGTACCAGCATCGCTTCCTATGAGGGCACAACACGGTAACGAACATGCCTTATTTGGGATTTGAACCCAATCTCACTGCGTAGAAGCTCACGATGCTAATCACTATACCACGTGGGTTGCAAGATTTAATATAGAACTGAGAAAATGTAATATTGAAATCAGAATGAAAAAATAATTAAGAAACCAGTTTTTACACGAGTCTGACTAACCCGCATTACAGACAGTTTAAAAGTATGCCAAGGATACTGTTATGAATTGCCTCTTAATATGACTCCTAGAGAAGAGGGAAATCCAGGTGTGTTAAGCCTCAGTAGATTCTCCTTGCTAATAATTCTGTCGTAATTAATGTTTATATTATTCCACTGATTCAACCTTATTTCATTTCTAGCGGGAGGGCTTAATATCTGAAGGAAAGATTTTCCTATTTCCGTTGGTGTAGAACAACCCTTGGATTACCTTTTAATATATCATTCTATCCATTGTGCAATTCTTGGGGAAGTGTTAGGGCCTGTTCACATAGGAGTCCGTTGCATTGCGTTAAGGAAAAGATGACGTTGAGACGAAAATAAACCAATCATAGGCGTTAAAAATTTCATTGCTAATCGTTTGGAATCCTATGATTGGTTTATTTTCGTCTCAACGTCATCTTTTCCTTAACGCAACGCAACGGACTCCTATGTGAACAGGCCCTAAGACTTTATCCCTCCTTAGATTGCATCATTGTGTTAATAGCATACTTCTGGGAGAATGAAAAGAGCGTGTTTGAAATTTTACCTTTTAATTAGTAGCTTAGATTTTTATGTTTGACATCACATCTTATTTAATGAGACTGTTTGAATGGTGTTATAGATTATTATTTTCTTTAATTAATTTTTTTCCGTAAAACGATTTGAATTCGTGACATTTTGTGATGCTGATAAAACTTTCCCTTTTAAGTTTCCCAAAACCTCAACAGATGGCACTGTAGTTTCGTTCTCTTGCTTTTTTTAGGTTTAAATTGCGTTAAGTGGTATTTCTTTTCGAAGTGTCGTTAAAAATTTCTTTCTAGTTTATTTGTCCTCTTCCGAATTTTACCCCCCCTGAATAAAATAATTTTGTAGTAATCGTGATTTTTGTCCAATAAAGCTGTCTGGAGGTTTTTATGTCGATATGTGGGTCCCCTAGCAACTGTCAAACAGACAATCAGTTTATTCACAGGGAAATTCCAAAGAGACGCAGCACATTAAATTTGGCGATATCTCTGATTTTTAGCAGAAATGTGGCACGGATAGCTCAGACACGCGCAGGCTGACATGATATATTTTAAGAAAATAAAAAGTTACAATCTTAGTTTCATTACAAGCCACTAGATGACGCTGTACTAAAAATTATTTTAAAGAAGTTGAAAAGGTATCGCTGTAACAGTGTGAGTAGAACATAAAAATCTACTGCTACTATAGTATCATCATACAATCGCTATCTGATAAAGCTGTGTCTCAAGATGAAATTATTTCACGTGACATCTAAATATGGAAGTACAGCATTCTGATTTTTCCGTTGTCTCATATGTGGTATAAGTAGGAAAGATCTGAGAGCTTGTTCGAGACAGCAAGGATGATTAGACAACTAAATGTGAATAGATCTTCAAAAACATTTCCTAGAAGTGGAAAAACCTACTCTATGCTTGTCAAAACTACTGAGCAGTTCCTACTTGACCAAGTACTTCATCTTCTAGGGCTATCCAACACTCAGACTGTTATACCACAGACATAAAAAAAACAACTCCTTCACGCTTAAATGACGACTGATTCGTGGTACAGCTTGATGTTTATTTAGGCGATTGAAATGTGTGAGGCTGCTACGTTTAATAAATTTTAACAATTTTTAAAAAGTTATTTTAGTCATGAATATACTAGCAGAAACACGAAGAAATGACTAAGAACGAAATCGAATGTTTTTTCCCCCGTAAAAGGTCAGGAGAAGATTAAGACAGCACATTTGCGCCTATCAATATTTTTTGTGTCGCCATCTCTTGTTTAAATATGCAACTAGTTTACATTATAAATATAATATAATATTTGCATTCAATCTTTATTTGTATATAGGTACTGTAAATATTCCTATAGTATAAGTCTGTATTAAATTTTTTCTGGGGGGAGGGAAGGGGGGCGAAATATTTTGATTTGTCCATGGAGACCTTGATATCCATAAATTTTTAGAGCACTGCATTAGGATAATTTAATACACTTTTTTATTTGGAGTGATAATATAAATACTGTTAGTTGTAAATTTAATTCTAAGCTTTAGCTTTGTGATAAAGTTTTCACTCGTCATTTCAGTTTGAAAAGGCATTTAAAAGAAAATCTTAACTTGTGTGTAATAAAAGAGATTTTAAGGTATGTGCCTACCTTTTGGGCACTTTTTTTGAAAAATGTGAAATTTTTATGAAACACATGTTTTTAGTTAAAACAGGGAACAAAACTATGGATTAAAAAAAAAATTCTTGGAATTTTGATAAACTTTTTAATTTAGGCAATATTTTGTCTAATTTTAGTAAAAGTTATCGCTTATGACAAACTTTCGGTAACAAACTCTAACCAATAAATTTCACTTTTTTTCAACAATATATTAGTAAATCACTTATCTGTGTTATGAAGCAAAAGATTAGCAATAACTCTTAAATTTACTAAAATATACCAAATTTTGTATACAGAACATGATTTTCTTTAAAAAAATTTATAAATTTTTCAATAAAAATAGCTCTTAAATTAATAAATACATACTTACAACCTATATTTTGCTTCAAAACATACCAATAAATAAGAAGAACCTTGTGACATAATTTTATTTCAGTATCTTAAAAACTTCAATATCTAAAAATTTTATTTCAATATCTTAAGATTTTAATGTAGCCCCCAAAATTATGCATAAACTTTACAACCTCGAAATTCATCACATTTGTAGGTCAAGCCTTCCCTGGCTTCTTTTTTAATTAATTAAGATTTTAATGTAGCCCCCCAAATTATGCATAAACTTTACAACTTCGAAATTCATCACATTTGTAGGTCAAGCCTTCCCTGGCTTCTTTTTTAATTAATTTTGATTTTCTTTTAGCTTTTAGTATTTTTCTGGATGTTTCTTTGGTTGAATTCTCCTAACGAATCTCCTAACGATGATCAAAAAAGCAGGAAATAACAAAGGATTGTAATGGAAGCTAGTTGTATAAGTTAATAAGAGATGGCGCCTCTATCTGTCATAGAAAAGAAATGACGTTTAAACTTGCTGTATTGATCCACTCCTTTAAAGGTCTAGTGGCAAGTGGACTAGTAGCTCCATCTATTATTTAAATTAGAAAATTACTTTAGATATACTTTAATAAACTTTAATAATTAAAAAAAAGTTTTAGTCAGCAGTATTCTACCATGCTAGCGCTAGCAGAAACACGGGGAAATAACTAAGAACGAAATCGAATGTTTTTTCTCCCGTAAAAGTCTACCTGTAAGTGGACCAGTAGCTCCATCTATTATTTAAATTAGAAAATAACTTCAATATTTTGGGTTGTCAAAGGGAATTTGGTGAATATTGACGTGCCCGAGCTACGCTTGATATTGAAATAACGCGCAAATCATTATGCTGCTTAATAGACAGCATACCCTGCAGTCATGGATTTCAGTATGCCGGAAGGAAAATAAATTGGAAAATTCTCTACATTTTTTTCTGGTGGTGTACAAAATGCAGTCACCCAGCAAATATGGGAAAGAACTGGCTTCTTTCCCGAATTGCGGTGCAGAACTTGGAGTGCTTAACGAAAGAAAAGAAAAAAAAAATGTATCGGAAACGCGCTAATAAGAAGATTCTCTTATCCAAAGATATATACATCTGGATGGGACCTAGCAGTCATGGACCTGGGATTCGCTGTTGTTAAAGGCGAAACCTAGATAATTTTTCTTTAATTAGTATCTTTTAAAGAAAAATTTTAAAATTCTTCAGTTGCTCTCGCATGTCAATGAATAATTTTTTCTTGTTCAGATCATTGAAAATTTTGGTGTTGCTTTACATTTCATAAGTAGGTTCATAGTCATCAAAATTCAAGCCCTCAGTAATAATTCTATGAAATGATGATATTTGTCATATGGAGCAAATCATTCATTACATGGGAGATTTTCTTTCACACGAAGTTCTAAGCATTTTAATATAGACCAGAAAAAAAGTCATTAAATCGATGAATTTATCAATTGCGGAATTCGCTGAATTGAGATATCGTAATATTTAGTTAGAACCCCTATCTGGCTGTTATATATTAATATAGCTAAAATGCAAGAAAATTATCATCTTTACTTTAAGACACCCATGCATGTCTGGGTCATACTCAACGCTGCTCTACAATCAAAATCAAAGTCGAAAATGAAACTTTTCGTCATTTCGATCACTTTGTATAGGTACTGAAAATTAATTTTCAACACACACGTTATATTTTAAATTTTCAATCTCTTCATTTTATCATTTATTATAATTTTCTAATTTTAGTTTAGAATTTACGCAACTTGCGTTGTAAATGGTTAAAAAATTCTTCCGATCTCTCTCTCTCTCTCTCTCTATATATATATATATAATTTTTCAAGGGATCGACTGAGCTGAACGATAAATACGGGAAAACGGTAGAAGAGGGAACATAACAGAGAAATATGATCGTCGGGACCGAGTGAAAAAAACGACGCATACGGGAAAACGATGATCCGGGGAACGATCGATCGCGATTCCACTATATATATATATATATATATATATATATATATATATATATATATACACACACACACACTGTCACAAAAAAATATATGAACCCAGGAGAAATCGAGCTACTATCACGAAATTTGGCAGGAATGTAGTCTGGTAAGAGATATGCAAATGATTAAAATTTCGACGCCAATGAGACAAGGGTAAGGGCGCTATGCGCATATGAGACGCGTAGCTGGGAGAGTTTAAAAGCATGATTGCTTGTACCATAAGGTTATTCAAACAAATCTGTCGACTTGGATGGACGGTATTGTGACTAGAGATGCCTCTGAGACGTAACTGGCGACAGTACGAACAATCGTCGGACTTTGAGAGGGGGTGTGTAGTAGGCCTCAGAGAAGCAGGTTGGTCGAACAGGCGTATCGGTCGCTACTCGGTCAGAGCGATATGGTAGTTGCTCGGTGTTGGTAACAATGGTCACGGAAGGGATAGTCTACCGTCGCGGAGGGTAAGGGCGTCCCAGGAATAAAAATACGTTCGAGGATCTCGCAATCATAACAGCGGCCACGTCCGCACCAACAACGTCGCTAGAATCGGTTCGACGCCATTTACCACCTTCTAGACATCCGGTGGTATCAAGGGAAACCATTCGGAGACGACTGGCAGACGCAGGTATAAGGGGCCGACGTCCATTAAGACGCCAACCACTGACCCCACATCATAGGCAGTGTCGATTGGATTTTTGCCGACCTCGGCTGGAGTGTGACCGACTGGAGGCGTGTGATCTTAGTGCATACGCGTGCGGAGGCGGCCAGGCCACCGTTCCGATCCGGCATTTGTGGTCGAGGGGCATACGGCGATTACACAAGGTGTGATAGTGTGGGGAGCGATTTGTTGGGACACAAGATCATCTCTAGTCGTACTTCAACGCACTTTGACGGCACGCAGTTACGTGGACGAGATTTTAACGCCAGTTGTGCTGCCTATGCTATCAAGTCGCCCAGGTGCCATTTATCAGCAAGACGACGCTCGTCCACATACTGCGCGATTCTCCCAACAATGTCTTCAAGGATATGACCTACTCCCACGGCCTGCCATGTCACCAGACCGCTCGCCAATAGAGTACGTCTGGGACGTGCTTGGAAGGCAACTGCAGCCGTTTCGGAATACTGGTGAATTAACTGCCCAGTTGCATAGATTATGGCATGATCTTCCGCATTAAGTCATAGGTGACCTCACTGATTCGATGTCACGCCGCATTTCGGCTTGTATAGCTGCCAGAGGTGGATTTACTACTTACTGAGTTGCAACCTTTTTCATGCCATATCTTCTTAATAAAATGGTCTGTTCTTCTGAATTTTCAATCATTTGCGTATCTCCTCATACACTACATACATTCTATGTTTCGTGATAGTAGCTCGTTTTCTTCTGGGTGCATATATTTTTTTGTGACAGAGTGTATATATATATCTTTAGAACCAAATATTTAACAAGGTTTAATGTGTATAATAGTAACAGCTCACACCTTGCCGACCTCGGGCAAGCTGGAGTGTGACCGACTGGAGGCGTGTGATCTTAGCGCATACGCGTGCGGAGGCGACCAGGCCACCGTTCCGATCCGGTATTTGTTGTCGAGGGGCATACGGCGATTACACAAGGTGTGATAGTGTGGGGAGCGATTTGTTGGGACACAAGGTCATCTCTAGTCGTACTTCAACGCACTTTGACGGCACGCAGTTACGTGGACGAGATTTTAACGCCAGTTGTGCTGCCTATGGTATCAAGTCGCCCAGGTGCCATTTATCAGCAAGACGACGCTTGTCCACATACTGCGCGACTCTCCCAACAATGCCTTCAAGGATATAACGTACTCCCATGGTCTGCCAGGTTACCAGACCGCTCGCCAATAAGGTACGTCTGGGACGTGCTTGGAAGGCAATTGCAGACGTCCTGGAATACTGGTCAATTAACTGCCAAGTTGCCAAGATTAAGGCATGATCTTCCGCAGGAGGTCATAGGTGACCTCAATGATTCGATGCTACGCCGTGTTTCGGCTTGTATAGCTGCCAGAGGTGGATTTACTTCTTACTGATTTGTAACCTTTTTCATGGCATTCATAACAAAGCAATATAATCGTCAGGACTGGGTGAAATAAACGACACATACGAGAAAACGATGATTCGGAGAACGATCGATCGAGATTCCACTGTATATATATATATATATATATATATATATATATATATATATATATATATATATATATATATACACACAGAGGCTGTTCCCACATTATTTAGACGATTTTGGTGAGCGGTAATAAAAAATCGTTTGCTGCAAAAGAAATAATTGCAATTGTACTATGTTTTTAAAAGTCAAAATTATTGTCTGCAGCTTGAAAGTTTTGTTTTTATTCAGAATTGCGTTTTTAACAAAGCAGTGGTTCGAAGGCTACATTTATGCTCTTTCCGAAGAGAAATATGCATACTCCGTTATCCAAAAACGATGTGAGAGTCATGGTTTCGTGATATCTAAAGCGTCGATAGGTAATATAGTCAACAAGAAAGGGAAAAAAACGTCAAATTGGAGCCTCAAGTGGGACAAAAATTCCAAACAAGTATCCAAGGAAAAAACGGACATCTTCGACTATTGCAAAGGTACGTTGTTTAAAGTTAAAAGAAAATCCCCCTCGTCAAAGAACAGTTGCAAAATCATTAAAATGCTCGGTGTCCACTGTAAACAAAATGATAAACGTTGATTTAAATCTTAAGAAAGCGAAAGAACGCAATGTGCATCGTCTTCTTCCAAATCATATCGCTGAACGCAGGGCACGCTGCAGAATTTTATATGAGAAACACTTATCCAAAGAAAAATGGAAAACAATTGTCACAATAGATGAATCATGGGTGTATTTAAATGATTGCAACAAAAAAAGAGCCATTTGTTATCATAAATGGGGAGAAAAAAAATTAAGTACATGGTTCAAAGAATCGAAAGAAAGTTTTTCTAAGGGATTCATGATTGTTGCTGGTTTTTCTTATAATGGCAAGTTAAAAATAAAGAGAGTGGAAAAAAATGTCAAGATTAACTCCAAATACTATCAGGAACATATTTTATCGCCAATTTTTCTGAATGAAATACCATCGTTTTACCCACAGTGCCATCAATCTGTGAGACTCCGTCAGGACAAAGCTAGCAGTCACACATCAAAATCCACTGTAAATTTCCTAAAAGAAATGGAACAAAAACTGGTATCAAGGCCATACCCTTCACTGATATCCCTACTAAATCTCCCGATGTATCACCTATGGATTTTTGTGCTTTCGGACTTTTAAAATCTGCATTATCCAAACGTCGTCCCAAAACCCTTACAGGACTCTGGAAAGCTGTTCAGGAGGAATGGGATAGAATACCTCTTCTGACACTTTAAAAGGCATTATTATCCTGGAAAGTGCGGTGTCGAAAGATAATTCAGAATAAGGGATGTCAAATAGAACATTTAAAACACAAGAATTTTATCTAATTTAGTTTTGTGAATATAGTATACATCGTCTAAAAAATGTGTGAACAGCCTCTGTATATATACAGAGGCTATATACATGGCAGTTTTTTATACCTGCATTTATATACAGTCTCGTTTCTACTAGTATTTTTTTATGTAACTCCTAAACTTTCTCTTCTATAATGTTAATTCACTCTTCAACAGAGGTTTAGAGAACTAAAGAAACTTACTGAATTTTATCTGACATGTTGTTAGTGTACTACAATTTGTATTAGAGAGTTCCGAGTGAAAAAAAAAAATGCTTACTCTGTTTGCTGAAATCTTTAAAAGCTAATTTTCGGAAAGTTGCTGTTTAGCTTTTTAGGATTTTCTACTAGTCTCGAACGGAGGTCTATTTATGTTAGTAAACTGATTTCATCTGTGTTTGGTTACATTGACTAAGACAGTATTTAATGTAGGTATGTAACTTTAAAACCAAAATGGCAATTTTTATCGAGTGCCACATTAGTTTGTTTCCAATGTAGGTCTATTTTCGTTAATAAACTGATTTTATCTTTTTTTGGTTACATTTACCAAGACAGTGTTTAATTTAGGTATGTAACTTTAAAACCAAAATGACATTTTTTTAAATGAGTGCCATATTAATTTTTTTCTAGTGTAGGGTTATAATTTTATTTGTATTACGTTTATACTGCAATGTTAATATGCTTGTATAAAATAAGACCATTGTTGCAACTATCATTGCACAAATAATTGATTTATAATTTCTCTAACTTTATTTTTAAAATTTTATTTTTCTTAAAATCATTACCATCAAATTAATGATATGTTACATGAAACACTTTATAGCTTAAAAATCGTGATTACCCGCTGCTGGTTTCTTTTTATTCCATCAAAACGCAAATTAGGAAATAAAAGAAGGTTTTTTTTTGTTTTGAACAGTTGTTACAGTTTTTGTGTAAAAATAACATTATAGAGTTTTTATCAAAAGGGTTGAATTAAAATTCGCGTAGTTCTAGGTTAGTGTCACCGTATCACCAGTTTTTTTTCATCTGATTTTAGCCATTGTATATTCTGGTGATTTTAAAGTATTACTAGTTGGTACCCGTCAAAACATGACGCCTAGATAGTAAATAAATGAAATAATAGACAAATTATACTCAACACATCATTACCAAATGTTGAAAATTATAATAACCAGCAGAAACAAATTAATTTGTTTAAGCGGCCTCGTGCTTAGTGAGCATCTAAAGCCAGATTTAAAAATGTCACTGAACATGCGCAGAAAGCAATTTTTTTAATTGTAAATTATCGCAAATTAAACAGCACGAAATAAACAATTTCCATCAGGTGTAATCTTATATTTCACAAACATAATTATCATAAAAATAAAAATGGCAGAGAGAGATCTAGAGAGACTCCTCGGAATAAATGTGTTTATCATTAAAACATGTCACTGAACATGCGCAAAAAAGTGAGATTCTAGAGACAGATTTAAACATGCCACTGAGCATGCTCAGAAATCAATTTTTAATTGAAAATTATCGCTAATTAATAGAAATTGCGGTTACAGAAACCAAATTTGGCAAATCTACAGATTACAATCTTCCGTTTAAGACCAAAATGAAGTAAATTGATGCAGAAGTTTTCTCTCACGGACTGCCCAAGAAGTCGGCTTAGCAATTTAAATATATAGATGTTCAATACTAACCGGAAATTTTTATGTATATTTATGTTTTGTCATAGGGACATGACAGTAGTGTCACGGCCAGGGTCAGGAGAATTAAAAATTACAGGACGAAGTAAAATAATTGCTAAATGTAAGAAAGAAACATGGCAAATGACGGGCAATAAAAAGAGAAGGGGAGAAAGCCAGCAATATACCGAAACGAAATTTAGAGATTGTGCTTGTAGCAAGAAATATAAGATAAAAGTTCAAGAGAGTGAGTTGCACGAATAGAAGAAAAGAAGAAAGGGAACACTAAATTTATGATGGCTATAAAACAGACCACCATGAAGCCTTAAGCATGGGAAATTGTTAAATTAGAGGGGGAATTTTATAAATCCCGCCCTCGATGCGCATTGGTGAAAAGGGGATTGAGAAGAGGCAGCCACGGACGAATGGCGATGGCATGGTAATGATATGACCAATGGAAATTGTAAGAGGCGGAGTCAACATTAATAAGAAAATAATATGAAATGAGAAATAGTGTGAAGGTACAGACAACCTAAGAAGGAGAGTTAGTCAAAGGTTTTTGAAAATAGAAATTGTGTCAAGGCACATATACCTATGAGGAGAGTCAGTTAGAAGTTTGGAGATAGAAGTTGTCGAGCGCCCAGTGTCCCGTGCTGAGGGTCTGCAAGGAGTGAAAGAGTCAGAGAACCGATGATGAGAGTGCCCCAGTGTCCCGTGTAGAGTGTCTGCCATGATTGACGGAGCCTTATACCAGACGAAGAAAGTGCCCTAGTTCTGTGCGATGATAAGACAACGAAGTTCGTCATTACGAGTGCCAGCTGCCCATAGTGATCCAACAGTCATCTTTCGAGGTAACGACTTTGCGTATCCTTTTTATATTGCTGTCATTGCTTCTCAGTGTGTAGCCTAAATAACTAATATAGAGCGCGATGAGTATATTGTTTGAATATAAGATGTTAAGGAGATGACCGATAATTCGTAAAAAACAATTTAATTAATATGATGTTATGCTTATATATATGAATTAATTTAGTAGTAATGAAGTTGAGAGTAATATGTGTAGATGAAGTACGAAAGATGGTCATAATAATTGAATGAATTAAATATATGTGTCGTAGTAATGAAGTTGAGAGTAATATGTGTAGATGAAGTACGAAAGGTTGTAATAATAATTGAATTAATTAAATATAGGTGTTGTGGTGAATTAATTTAGTAGTAATGAAGTTGAGAGTAATATGTGTAGATGAAGTACGAAATATTGTCATAATAATTGAATGAATTAAATATGTGTCGTAGAGCAATAATTTAGTAGTAAAGAAGTTGTGAGTAATGTGTAAATGCCGGAGGAAATATTTAGTAACTTGTAGCGTATTATTTATGTGTTTTAATAATCAATAAATTAATTTGTCAGTGTAAACCAGAGTTGTTTATATTATTTGGGAATCACAATCAATCAATGTACTAACCACAATCTTTAAGCAATGAATTTAAAATCATAATCATTATCATTAAAAGTTTAATTAATATAAAAATAACCCCCAACATCTTAACTTTACTTCTCACTGCCACATGGTTTGAGAACTAAAGAGAACACTTTTCCGGTGTTTTCATAAATGTACAAATGTGCAAGTGTTCGCATAAGTCTTTAAAAATCTATTAAAACATTTATCTCATCAGCTGAGTGTTGAAAAAATCTTTCGCAGTCTCAGATAAATTAGAATTTCAGGTACGTTCACATTACCTTATCGTGTTGTGTGTATGTGTGTGTGTGTGTGGGGGGGGGAATTGGAATTTAGGACAATACAATGGATCGAAATTCAGTTTATATTCATAAATGTAGTTTCTAGTCAAGTTACATTAAAATGTTTCAGATTTTGATAAATATAAACTTAAAAGCACATTTTTCCTTTTAAAATACTCAAACTGAAGGAGATTCAGTCTCGTTCAAATCGAGCTCAGGTTTGCCGAAAGTCAAAATCAATCGAGCTCGGTCAGGCACGTATCTTAAAAACCGAACTCTATCTCATTTAGTACGCAGCAGAAATGACTTTTACAAGGACTTATCAGAAGGATATAGAGGTTGAAAATGAGTGTAGAAATTTTTTTTCTGATGACGATAAATTTCCCTTTTTTTCCGGAATTCATTATTTACGCTTTCGTAACACTTTCAGGTCCTCAAAATCACAAGAGATCCTAAACATGACATTCAAATGGTACATTCCAAAGAATGATAGGGTCACATTTCGCTTGTGATAGATTAAAAATTTCACAGAAATGTTTCTAATTATTTATGGAAACAAAATTATTTCAGGTAGTCTCTTCTAACGAAACTACCGCGGGTTATTAACGTAGGATCACTTATCGTTGCTTACTTCTTTTGTATGTATAAATATACATACATACATACATATATATATATATATATATATATATATATATATATATATAAATATATATATATATATATGTATATATATATATATATATATAAATATATGTATATATGTATGTATGTATATATACAGGGTGTCCCTGTTAAACGTTTCAGAACTTCTACGAGGGGTAGGGTGCATCCTGACGACTCGAAATCATAAAGCAATGTGGGGTCGGAAATGCTTTCCTGAAGCGGTAGATGGCGTTGCGGGAAAGTTCCGAGCGTGCAGGGAATCGTGATTTCGCACAAGGACTCAGAGTTAGTAGGATGGCTAATTATACGAAATTTTATTTATGGGGGCATATGAAAACACAGGTTTATGACATCCCCGTTGACAATGGTAAGGAGCTGGTTGCAAGAATCTCAGTAGCTGCCGGAGAAATTCGAGATGAGCCTGGATTATTCCAGAATGTTCGGAATTCCATGCGCCGGAGATGTGAGGTCCGCATTGCAGTAGGTGGAAAAAAACTTCGAACACTTACTTTAACCCGTGTACCTTTTGGTTTTGTATATTTATTATTAAAACGATTATCCACTTACGGTCTCTTTGTTTATGGTTTTATGTGTACATCACCGCTTCAGGAATGCATTTCCGACCCCACATTGCTATATGATTTCGAGTCGTCAGGATGCACCCTAATCCTCGTAGAAGTTCTGAAACGTTTATCTGGTACACCCTGTATATATATATGTATGTATGTATGTATGTATGTCAAAATTTTGACGCATTATGGTACTTTTCTGTTTACCTGTTTACTGCTTGCGCAAGCGATACAGACTGGGTTTGGCTCGCTGCCAAAATTATAACTCGCGACGCAGGAGATCTGAAATTTTGCTTTCCGGAGGACCGTTATAGAGGAACGTAATCCTACGTTAAATCTTACCTTCTTCAATTTCTTTTTTATGTTGGGAAACATCCTTCGCCTTTTTTGTTCTCATGTCTTCCACGGTATTAATATGCTCATTTGTCCTGTATGCACCATCTGGAAAACGAAATTTTACTTACAGAAATGTGTAACATTTTAGGCTAAATTAAAGGAAACTTAAGGAAAACTAAAGGTGATTCCATGGAAATAATTTAAACAAGCTACAAATTCCAATTAAAGCATAATTTATTTGTCACACTGTCTAGAAATGCAAAGAAAATTGTTCAATGTGAGCTCCTTCATTAGTATGTAAAATGTGCAGGCGATGAACAGAGTGTTCAACAGCGGACCGCAGTTGATCGTCAGTAATCTGTCCAACATACAATGTTATGCGTCCTTCAGGTCAGCCAAATTTGTAACATTCCCCCTATAAACAACGTTCTTTAAGTAGCCGCATAACCAAAAATCCCACGGAGTGAGATTGGGAGAACGGGCCGGCCAGGGAGTAGTAAACGGTCGGCTAATCACCCTGTCATCCGTAAAATGTTGTCGCAAAAACCTCCGCACACAGAGTCCATTATGTGGAGGGGCACCATCCAGCATAAAAGTAATAGACTCAAGGCATCGTCGCTGCTGGAGTTGAGGTAAAATGAAACTGCTGAGCATGTCACGATATCTGAGGGCTATTACAGAACATGCGACAGGGCCATTATCTTTAAGTTCTTCGAAAAAGAATGGTCCAAGGATAAATTAGGAATTAAATCCACACCAGACGGTTACTTTAGGCGTGTGTTGCGGAATTATGTAGAAGGCACGTAGATTTTCCAAGGCCTAAATTCGACAATTCACTCATTCGTGTTCACTGTTCCTTTCAGATAAAAATGAGCCTTGTCACTCCAGAGAATGTTCCACGGCCAGGAGTTATCGACTTCCATTCGGGCAAGAAAAGTCAGGGCAAAAGATAAGCGAGGTCATTGTCGGTAAGAAACAGTTGCTGGTTGTGGCTGATCTTATATGGAAAAAAATTCCTATTTTTCTCAGGATCTTCTGCACTGTGCTATACGGTATGTCTAATTATCGTGACACTGCACGTGCACTGCTAACTCCATGATCATTTGTCAGTGACTGCTCGACAACGGCCGTTGCCACTTCTGAAACGACTTCTTCGCTGATAGGCTTTCGCCCTCTGCCACGTTGAACGCACACCTGGTGGAGACATTGGACCTCGACGCAATTTCTTTTGACGTCGAAATTTGCGAAGAGCTGCAACAGCATTTCCCTGGTTTTGATAGAAAAGTTAACGCACGTTCTTGTAATTTAATTGCCGTCGTAACTGAGAGAATGATACTCCATAGGACAATAGGAAAATGGTTCACAACTGCAATTCCTGGATCACGCCCTCAATTGCAGACTTTCAGATGGTAGGCAGAGGGGAACCATTAGAAACAGAGAGAAGAAAGGAGTAAAGTTATTGGATCGCTGCTAATCCGTGAGTTCATAGTATAAGAAAAAAGTGAGTAAGCAACTAGCAGGGCAGTAGAATGGAGGGTCTACTATCGATGCTAAGAATTGCAATAATAGAGGAGAAAGTTTAGGGATAGTACGACATTTTTTATTTGATTTTTTAAGAATTTTATAATGTTTTTTACCTTGGCAAGCCAAGTATTATTTTTTATTTTATATTTATATTTTTTCGGAAGAAAGGAGAAAACAAAAAATTAAGTAAGAGACAGGATGGCTCTTGGCCGTTTCCTGTTTGAGGGGTCAGCATGATCATAATTTGCTAAATCTTTAAGTAAGTCATTGTCAATATTATTGTGAAAATTAATGGCTAGTTTTTGGAGTGATAAATATCCACATTACGAAGGTACCAGGGGGCATTTATTATTTGTATGATCGTACTTCTCTGTTGACAAGCTAGTTTTTTAATGTGCATATCAGCACAGTATGACCAGGCTGGCCCACCATAAGTTAATATAGGACGAAGAAACGATTTATACATGAGCAATTTATTTTGAATGCTTAATTTGCTGTTCCGAGCAATTAAGGGGTAAATTAATCTGCGAGCTGCTCGGAACTTGTCCCTAACATGTGTGATGTGATATTTAAAGGTGATATTTTTGTCGAGGATGATTCCAAGATATTTTACTCTATCAGACTAGGGGAGATTGGTGTTTCCGATTTTAATTTGGTGGTTTATGAAGGAGTTTTTACGTTTAGATGTGAGCATTACTGCTATGCACTTTTCGTTGTCAATTTTGATCCTCCATTTGTCGAGCCATTGCTAGATGATAATCATGTACTTGTTAATGTTCAATACTGCATATTTAAAGTTTCTGTTTGTGGAATAAATGGCTGTGTCGTCTGCAAAATAGCTAGATTAACATTAGAGTGAATTGGAAAATCGTTTACGAATAAATTAAATAAAATAGGAGCGAGGACGCTGCTTTGTGGCAGACCGCTATAGATTATAAATTTACTTGAAAGCTGGCCATTAAATTTTACCTGGAAAGTTCTATTATTAAGGTAGGAACTGAGAATTTTGATAATTTGGGGGGGGGGGAATTATTATTAATTAATTTATTGATGAGTCCGTCAATCCAGACGGACAAATGCTAAGGAAATATCTAGGAACAGGGCTGCGGTAGATTGCTTGTTTTTCCTAGCATGCGTGAGATGTTCAGTTAGCCGATAAACTTGTTGGGGGCAGAGAGGGATTTTCTAAAACCAAATTGATAGGGGATGAGTATGTTATTATTTTCCAGGTGTTCATTGATATATTTAGCTATGAATTTTTCGGCTAATTTACTAATTGAATTTAATAGACTAATGGGACGGTAGCTACTAGGGACTGAGCTGGGCTTATTAGGTTTTTGAATAGGGACAATAATTGAATTTTTCCATCTATGGGGGAAATGTTCGAATTTAATAATTGAGATGATTACCATAGTTATTTTTTAAATATATTTATAGGGGAGATTTTTGAGCATGGTGTTGTTAATATTATCTTCACCTGGGGCTTTTTTATTTGGCAGTTTTTTAATCATTTTAATCACGTGAATGGGGACAATGAAAGGAGTTGGGCTTTCATGAGGGGTGTTAAGGAAGAGATTTAAGTTTGTTTTAATAATATTTTCTGTACTATTATTAAGGATGGGATTTGGGGTAAAATTTTTGGCAAAGTTTTCCCCTATCAGTTCGCATTTTTCTTCTTCAGTTTGGGCATAAGAGTTATTTTCAGGGTCTTTTAAAGGGGGGATGGTTCGGAATTGGTTTTTAAATCTTTTAGCGGCTCGCCAAATGGAGTTTTCAGTGGTGTCTAGTGATTCGATGTAATTTTCCCAGTTTTTGTTAGAGATGTCGTGAAGGTAATATTTAAAATCTTCCTGAGCTTGATTCATTCTTGTTTTATTTTCGGGAGTTCTGTTGAGTTGCCAGTTTTTACGTGCTCTGTTTTTATTATTGATTAGGATTTTTAGGTGTTGGTCGTGGAGTGTGTTGGTTTTAGGAGGCATTAGTTTGGTGCTGTTATTTAGACTATTATTTATGTCAGTAGTGATGCTAGTGACTAAGTTTTCTAGATCATTAATATTATTTACTATAGGGGGGGGGATGTATGGAGTATTTTCGAGGTTACTTTTAAACAATTTCCAATTAATATGCTTGAATAGTTAATTATTAAGGGATTATTATTAAGTGGGAGTTTAATTTCTACAGGATTATGGTCGGAGGAGAGAGCACATAAAGTGTTTATGGTTAGGTCGTGGGGGAATCCTTTAACTAGAGCAAAGTCAATTATACTGCTGTTTCGACCAGTATAATGGGTAGGGGTGGAGGGGGAAATGATATCAAAGTTTGTTTTACTAGTGAAATTATAAATAAGATTACCATAATAATTTTGAGTGGAACAGTTCCATAGTTTGTGCTGGGCATTTAAGTCGCTGAAAATTAGGGTGCTTGAGTTTATGGTGTTTAAAATATTTAAATCATTTTTAACATCGGCAGTTTTTTGACAGGGGGGATGTAAGTGGAGATAATAGTATAGAAAGGGAGATTTTGGAGTTTAATATTAACAGCAGTAGCGTTGATAATTTTAAGAGGAGGGAGAACAATTTCGTGATGGGGTAGAGAATTTTTAATTAAAATAGCTGTGCCTCTCATGGGGACGGGGGAGTTTACATAGTCAGTTCTATAGGTAGTGTAGTTAAGTACTTTTAGTTTATCCTCTGGTCTGAGGTGGGTTTCTTGCAGGAGAATAATATCAGGGTTATGCTCATGTATAAATTGCTTGAACTCACGGATTTTAACTCTGATGCCATTGGAATTCCATGCCAAAAAAGAAAGAGAGGGGCTGGCCATTAGCCAAGGGGTTGAGTAGCTAGTCTCATGCCGTTGACGAAGCAAAATAACTTGTCCTCAGCGGTATCTTTATTCCTCATATCAGCTTTTACAGATCTTAGTTGATTTAATATGCTTGAGAAGTCAGAAGAGAATGATACTCACTCGATCTCATCCTTTTTATACCCAGAATTCACTTTGAATTCGTATGCTTATGCAAATCAGATTGTTTTCTTCTTCACTTGCAGTGCCACATTTATCAACTTTTGTACCGTCATAATGCTTCAAAATGTAAAAATAATAGTTTTAAACATCATAATGCTTGAGAATGTAAAAGTAAAAGTTTTAAATGACTTTTTTACTGTGCACAGTTATTTATTGCATGGCTTTTCAAGCATTTAGGCTGTAATACGCTCCCTAGCGGGCATTTTTTAAAAATCTTCAGCACATCCTTTGAATTGTCTATCTGCAAAATTTCAGCTCACTCCGCCTTTTAGTTACAGCTATAGAGGGCTCTGAATAGGCCAAGTTTAATTATGATCACCTGGTATATTCCAATAAGAGTAACGCTGACGCTGACGCTGACGGATTCTATGTGATGAGGCCCTAAGTCTTGGCGTAAAGTATGATGAACGACTTAACGCCAGTTGCAATATTTCAGCGACAATGCCATGGATCTTTTAATTGTAGGCAAAACTCTGAAACGAAGAATTCGTATAACCGTACGGTCCAATCTGCGGATAGTTTTAATTGGAGGACATTTGAACTCATTTTTGGCCTTCAAATATCCTACAGTTAAAAAGACAGCTGCTTTTTAGGATGAACCAAGACCTTTCACCTTGTGAAACAACTTTTTTTATATATACAACATTAAAAGGCAGAATCGCGAATATCACAACAGCGTTGTGTGTGAAGGTGTGGGGTGGTGAGTTCAATTAATTAGATCGGAAATGACTGTCATTAGAGAAAATAGCCTTACAGAAAAAAAATACAAAATATTGCCCTTTCACGTTTGCAACTGCGATAGTCTGTTTTATTTTTTGGTGTGTGTGTGTGTGAAAAGTAAAAGAGAATTCCGCTGAGTATTTAACAGGTCAATTGTATAGGAAGTGTATTAGGCATTCTCTAGACAGACTATACAAACTGTTAAAACTGTTATTTTTTATCTGCCAATGTATGAATTCCAATAAAAAATACTTCCCCATTTCTAGTGACTTTTACGTCTTGATACTAAGAAAAAATACCTTTTATATATATTGGTGAAGAGACATGGCAAACGTCATCACTGTAAGGGAATTAAGGTACCATTCTAAAAATTGCATATAACTCATATAAGCTTCACGGTTTTTATCCCCCCTGAGATATAACAGGAGCCAATCGAATCATTCCCCTATATAAAATAGTTTTAAAGAATTTACTATGCTTACATAAAATTACAACAATATATCTTTTATCTTTCCAATTTACATTTGGCGTATTTTACGTTGGCTTTATGGTCTACATTCGAGAGTGTAAACAATAATTTAGATATTTCTAATTGTATTTTAATTTCATTGAATAGATTGTGCATTAAAATTACTATTGAATGAAATTATCAGTTTCTGTATGCATAATTATCCGTAGTGGGATTTCATAAATGACTCTTTGTCTTGTAAATTAGCATTATAAAGACGGTTACAATCAATAAACATTTCTCTTTTACAGACGCTACCAAAATTGGAAACAAATTATGCCTCTTGTTTATTTGAGGTTTTGATTTCTTGAATAAGATACCGTAATGATTCTAGGTTACAATAAATCTATTAAGTATTTTAACATTAACCTGAGCATAAACAAGTTATTCTATTATCTTGTAATTATTGTAGAAAGGGAGATTTTAAGAATTTCTGACTCAGAAGAAAATCCCCTGTTAGTAACTCAACCTCATTTATATGTCAAAAGTGAATATAAAAGTAATTTTCGATACCACCCTGTACAATGTTCCTCCTGGGATTTTAGGAAAATATATTGTTCTCAGAGAAGTTGAATAAACTTGCATCTAAGATATTTAATAAGTGATAAGTCTTATGCCGTAAATTTATCTCATCATTCTTTTGATTTATTAGGAGGCAATATTAGTACAAAGAGGGAAAAATTTTAACTCAGTTTAATTGTGTATTTCTACCTGTCTATATATGTGTTGAACATATGCATTCATATATTTATGATCCCAATTTTTCTTTTAATTCTGAAAGGAAAAAGAGGCTTTAGAAAAAGACATCGTTAGGGGATAAACTGTAAACGAAACAGATATCGTATGGTTTAGGTAAGCTCATGTACATGTATCCCGTACGCGCATATATGTTGTGTGTCGTGGAGACACGACATGTGTTCAGAAAAAGGGGCGATAGAGAATGTAATTCAGAGAATCAGACAAAAGAGATGCCTTGAACAGCGGGATAATGTACTGCGTATGCGAATCGGAAGGAGAGATGACAAGTTGAGAGGAGGCAATTGAAATGAGAAAACGGTCAACAGCTGCGTTTAACGAAGGGCCCAGCTGGTGATAATGAGCTGAGGGAAATCTGAAAACGGAGTCAGAGTTAGGAGAAGAAAAGGGGTGAGGCAGTTTACGAGGTTGACCGGCGTTAAAACACCACAGGAGGCCAGAGGAGAGCGTGAGAAGTTAAAAATGTAAGAAACCCCAGACAGGTGCAAGGGCGGACGCCCCCGTCAATATTGATTGGAGAAAATATGAATATAAAATGGGTGGTCGGCCAATGAAGGGGCCCCGGATCGACCTATAGGACAGAAGGTGGCCACCAATGAGGGCCTGAATAAATAATGATGGAAGTTGAGCTCGGTAGAAAATTTTTAGAGAGAGCAGAATGATTTGAGATCTCTCACGAGGAACACATAAGCCCCTGTAGACGGCGAAGGAAGAGAGAAGGAGATGACGGGCTGCTAACTTAATGCAGGAGAGACAAGCCAAGTCCTCGGTACCCGAAAAGCAAACCACTATAAAATAGATGCAGAGCCCAATACCGGAGAGGCCGACCGACTAACCTGTCATTTAGCAAGAGAGGAGCAGCCGTTCCCCTGGACCAACGTGCCCCCGAAGCAAATGCTTATATGCGGAGACGAGCACCCTGAGTCCGCCGCAGGCCGATGATTGCAGCCGTTCCCCTGGACCAGAAAGCCCGATGACCCCCCAGCCATGCTTGTGATGAGGAACGGACATTCGGATTGACGAACCCCCCCCCCCCCCCGAAGCGAGTGTGTTCTCGGAGACGTGCGCCCTGAGTCCGCCGCAACAGATAGTGACCGCCGTTCCCCCGGACCCGAAAGCCCGATGCCCGGAAAAGTCCTATGACCCCCCCAGCAAGGCTCGTGATGTCGATGTGTCGTCAGAATAGGTAGGAGAGCATTTTGACTTATCCTAGCAATGCCCAATGCCTACTAGAGAGCGCAGTTAATTAGATAGGGCAGATTAAGGTGAAATCTTTACATTTATGCATAGAATATCTATCATGAAATAGTGATTGTGTTTATCCGTATTAATTGGATTAGTATCTTGCAATAATTTTGTAATGTGTTTATGTGTATCGATTAAGAATGTAGGATAATCAAACAATGTTAGGGAGTAGATAAAGAATGTTAGGATTTGATATTGATGAGAATGAAGATTAGATAAATAATCATGATTAATGTATTGATAAGATATAGGAAGAAAGATAATTTGAAATGCATATATATATATGGTGTTAATGAGATAGAAATTCGGAAATCTTCAATGAATAATATTGTTTGTATATGTTTTATGATTGGTTTAATAAATTGATTTGGATCTATACATATGAGCATCACTCTCTAATTACTCATACTACCACTAATACTAACTATTAAATATATTACGGTGACATTCTGCTAAAAATCCTTAATCTCCTACTATATTCTTTATATCACCCTTGACCTACAAATTACATTCTTAGGTAATATATTTCCCCTTACGCTTGTATATATATATATATATATATATATATATATATATATATATATATATATATATATATATATATATATATATATATATACATATAAATATATATATATATATATATATATATATATACACTTGCGACGTTTTAATAACAAACTTTAAAAGGCAAAAAAAACTCTAGAACAAGTGTATGATATTATACGCTAGTCACAATATTTTAGTTTAACAGTTTAAAGGAATGATGAACAAAATTAAAGAAATTGGTATATTTGTACCTATAAGAACAGGCCGCTTTCTTTTTCCAGCAGTTGTATCTTCAGTAGAATCTTTTACAGAACCCAAACTCTGATGCTGTGGAAAAGCTGAAATATGTGAATGTCAAATATATCATAAAAAGAAAACTACCGAGTTAAAAATATATATATATAATCAGTCTTCTACAAATTAATTTTAAAATATCCCACTTAGAACATTTTTCTAAGAAATATGTGCTCAATTTCTTATTTTTGTAGACATAAGGATTGTCAACTCAGCTGAAATATTTGAACGTCAAATACATCATAAAAATGAAAACTACTGAGTAAAAAATATAAAAATATAATCAGTATTCTACAAATTAATTTTGAAATATTCCACTTAGAACATTTTCCTGGGAAATATGTGTTCAATTTCTTTTTTGTAGACATAAGGATCGTCAACTCATTTGATTTTCTTTTTGAAACTTTTTAGAAATCTATACGAAAACAGTTACTTCTTTTTTTGATTATCTCTAATTCAACAAGAAAATGCATACATATCTTATAGTAGGTACAAATAGATAACATACTTCTTACAGTACGAAAATTCAATAAAACTAGAACAAGTCTATTTCGATTGTTTGAACATTTCATATTATCTCTCATTTTAAAATACTATAATTAAAAATAATAAAATATGTTTAGGTAACTTCTTTCTTGAGGGCAAAGAAGAGCTGAATATGAGCTACTAAAACATAGGAGTAAGTTCTTTTTTTATTTTGCATATAGTTCATAAAAATTCCTCTATACGTTTTAACAACTAAAAAAAATGATAAGTAAATTTTTTTCCCAACGGGTCTGTCACATGTCTTGACGACATTGAGAATTATTTAAGTCATCCAACATTAATTTCTGAAAGAAAATAACATGGGGATGTCCAAGTCTTAATCGGGATTCAAACTCGATCCCACTGCGTAGAAGCTAACTACGCTAACCTCTGTATCATATGAGCGAGTAGATAGGTAAATATAAATCACTAGGACTCATTTAAAATCTATTAATACTATATGGCTTCGTCCATAAATTCTCAATCTTTGAATACACGCATATTTTCGTATCAAAAAAATTTTTATTATGAGAATCTCATTTCCTTGCTATTTGAAATCAAACAGCCTCGATATTTGTGAGATTTTCAACAGTCAATAGACTGAATCTTGTTAGCGATAAAATTCATCTAACAGTATGATAGTAAGGACACATTTTATGTTTAGGCTTTTCTATGAGTATACCTTTTTACAAAGGAAATGTAATGGGGGAAATAAATTTTTGACACCATCGATTTTATGAAACTTTACTTCATGAGGGAAATTATATCAGATTTTCTTAATATTGTTACTTCTGAAATTTTGATAAAATCCAATTGGGAATACAGAAAATCAAGAATTCCAAAGTAAAAGAGGAACAAGAAACAGTTCTTGTTCTTTAGGTTGTTTAAAAATAAAATTTTATCAAGATAAAACTATATTTAAAAATATATATATACCATTTTAAAATACAGATTTTTGTTAAACATTATTTTTGTAACTTATGCAATGATTATATGAGGTGGTGAAAGGCAAAGTGTCAGTATGTCAAGTGGTGTAAGTCCAAAGTGTTTTACTGCAAAAACTACAAAAAATTCCACTATAAATTGAACAAATTATAATTCATAATAATTATTATAATATTGCACATAATAATTATTTGCAATTCCACTATAAATTGAACATGGAGATTACATTTTTGCCCTCAAATAAAAAAAAGTTGAAAATGTGACTTACACCACTTTGCCTTTCACCGCCTCATATATATACAGGGTTCCCAGAAACAAGGAATGACATGAGCATATCATTTTTTATTTCTAAATTTTATCTGTAGTTTCGACACTTAGGAGACACTTTTTAAACAGGTCAAGAATAACTACTCAACATAAATTACCAAAATCTCTTCTTTCCCCTTTGACTTGAGCCACAGGGGATGTCCATCTGCAAAATGCACCATGTGTTCCTAATTAAGTTCCATAACTTCAGTATTGTTTTCCTGAATTTTTATGCTGATTTAGGCTTTAGATTCGATTTAACAAATTACATTCCAGGTTATCCCATTTATGAGAATTCAGGGGACTTAAATCAGGGCTTGATGATGGCCTTTCCTTAGAGGTATGAAATCGGAACAAGTTTTGTTTACACTTGATTCATACAATTTTTAGTATATGGTCAAAAATTGTATGTTTGCCGTACAGTACATGCTCAATTAAAACTATGTCTGATTATTTGAATTAAAACTGCTAAACCCATTGACTGAAAAGGCCTAAATTTTGCATAGTTGTTTTCTACAGGAAATATAGGCCAGCATGAAACACGAACATCTCACTATTTTCTCTTAATTCATTTTGTGTTTCATTATTTTTCCCTAGACATTTTGTTATCTACATATTACTTTAAAAAAAAATTCAAGATGTCTTTTCAGGATTTGAAACCCTTAATACAAATATTGGCTAATAACCACCAGCGGGTGTTTTTGAGGATCAATTATGTTTTCTTTTCTCCAGTGTGGATGCATAAAATAATTTATCTCTTTGTAAGGGGAAAAGAAAAATACTGTGCTTACATTAAAGCATTATTATAATTTATCCATGTTCCAATAATATATATGTAGATATTTAGCATAGCAGGACAAAGTGATACATGAATTTGTAAATTGTATAGATTGATGATTCAATTTAAAATTTTCTTGTTTGATTCTCATATGCTCATATGCTCTTCCACAAATGCTGATGTTCTAACAATAAACCGGAAAATATTGAGTATTTAAGCATAAAAATATATTTTACTGACTGTTTGAAAATTATGTGGAATATTTACACTTGAATATCTTTTGAAGTAGTTAACTTCAAAAGTTATTTTTTTCGACTGAAAGGTATTCTTTGCCTTCCTTCCGCTATTTACAGCCTTTAACATTTACAAAATTTTGAATAGATCCTAACATCCACTTATGCGTTCATTGCTATTTCCTTTCTTGGCGCGTTGTGCGAAGTTCATGACGATAAGAACCTTTCCTATGAAAATATAAGTCCTTCAAATTGGTGGGCTTAAGAGCGATTCATCGAATGCATAAGTCAACGTTAATTAAGGTGAAAAACGACGGAAGATTATCGAGAACCACGGGAAATCAGATAATTCTCTCATTTCGTTGCTGTTACGATTAGAATAATTGGTGCCAACTGCAGAGTTTTATCACTACTCATTAGCAGGAAACGATAGATTCCACTAATTACCCCCTCAATTGAGTTAAAAAATCTGGATAAATCTTTTCTCGGTTTGAAATTGAAAGTTGTCTATGTACACAAAGAAATCAAATATTTCTATAAATTGTACTGGACATATTTCTTTAGTTTCACATAAAGTGGGAACGTTCAAGGACGTGTTGGTTCCTCTCAAGTGCACTGGAGTTTGCATGAATTTGCAAAAATATGAAATAGGGAAGAGCGAATTAATCCTGATAAGTATTAACCGTAGCATATCAATTCTACAAAAAGTAAATCGTTAGTGGATATATTTTTTGTTTAAAACTCCCCATAAAGGAGAGATCCCTGTGCCTATACTCGGGAAGTTATAATACTCATCTTTGGGAGCATTTAACGGGTTAACCAGCAGCGATACTATTAGAAACTTGTTATGTAACTCCATACATTTATCCACGAAGAGATATTACCTTCATTACATTTCTCAGTGATAGTCATTTTGCTATTTAAAATTTCGAATCCAAAAAAGAGACAGTTAAATTTTAGAATTTGGGAGGTATTCAATAACTTATTTTTTGTGCTCGCTATCCAATACCCTGTCTTTGGCAATTTTCTTCGTGAAACCTCTTGCAGACTGACATTGACGTTCACAAAAGAAAACAAATATACGGTAATTAGTTTAGGTGTCGCAGGCAGCTAATCAAACAGCTTATAAATAGGATGACAGAGGAAGAAAAACGTGTTTGCTGAAGCACAGACGCTCCGCAATCAAAGAAGCTCTCCAGTAGGCAGAGTAGAATCGGGCAGTGTTTCTATTTGTTGAAGTCGGAGTGGAAGCAAAATTGCAAATAATCTGGTTTAGTGCCTTGTTTCAGTATGTTATCGGCCGATAAGTAGTTCGCTGGGGGTCGGGTGAAGTTTTACTTGTTTGAAGCTAGATTTTATTTAGTGGTGTGATCTGCTAGGTAGGAAGTGAAGTTACTAGTCTGATGTTTTCAGTTGTTAATTATAATATCTTCTTTAGAAGAATACTAAAATAGATTAGTGAACAAAACCTCTGTTGGGGTTCACCGCTTTAATTTTAATTACTTCCAGATTAAGTATACCTAAAGCTTTGCGTATCATTCTGGTAAATTATAAGTAAGGAGAATACGAAAATTTGAAATGCGTTTGCGAACTGATATTATGACAAAACTTGGCGAAAATTTTTTTTTTTTTTTTTTCCAATGCGGAGGCACTTGTATTCAAACATTGGCCCTTACTACACCGCAGTTTTACTGTCCATTTTATTGTGGGGGCACCATTTAGGCGGACAGCATTACCTCCTATGAAGGGACGACACGAACGGAGGCATTTTTCGTGGCGCAACGCTGGGACTCGATCTGAGCACCCTCAGCACCGAAAACCAGCGCGCTGTACCACTGGGCCGCCACAAGCCCTTGGCGAAAATTTAGAAATGCAAAAAAAGTCTTAAATGTCCCTTAGAGATTCATTTTTGTTACACAAAGAGGTTCGTTTATTAATGGTGTGAACGAGTCACAGTGGTGTAAAAGCTAAGTACTAAATAAGATAAAGGCAAAATTCCTTATAAACGTTTAATTTTAGCCTCTAAAATTATCAATTTTTTTAAATGCTGTTTTTTATAAATCTGTTTAAAACACAAAATAACTCTTCAGTCAATTAATGTAGCTTCAGTTACGTATTCAAAATGATACTATACCCTAGAAAAGGATTATGTTACGTTTGATTCTACAGGGTAATACACAATTATTAACATTTAGCATTTCCCCTTAAATTACATGGATGGATGTAACGATGCGCCTTTAATTTGGATAAAAGTTATCTGAAATATTGTAGAAGAAATATGTAAAGGCGGCAGCATTACATTTTGGAGAAGTGTACCGGCATAAGAGACTTTTAATTAAAGAATAAGACGGTGTCTTTTATGTTTGGGCAAGAGAGAAGGGGGACGAAAGCTGTTTGTCGGTGGTTTCCGATTCCAGACAAGATAGCAGGGTTGGAGCCAGAAGTGACATTAAACTACAAAGCCTTTTGTGAACAAATTTATGAGTCAATGAGGGAGAATCTACGGCAGGACACATGGAGTGGACTTTGGGTGGTCTTGAGTGACGAAATTGAGGGGCGCACCCATTTGGAGAGAGATATCCAATCGAAGATTTTGAGTTTTGGATAGACGAATAAAAAAACATTGCAGAACGTGGAATGGCTAAACATTTTATGAGAAGGCGGGATTAATTTTAGACAATGAATGAAAGGAAATATATACATGGTTCTGAGAGAAAAAAAGAGATGATGAAGTTTTTGACGGGGAAGCTGTAGAGTCCCCGCACCCCCGTGTTGTTTATCGTAGCATCTTAGATTGAGATTTCGTCGGGGAAGCTGTAAGGTCCCCGCACCCCTGTGTTTCGTTTTCGGAGCTTGTTTTGACGAGTGCAGCTGTTAGTCACTCGTACAGATAAAATTACGTAGAGAAAAATAGACAGTTTGTCGAGTGGAGCCACATCTAAAGTTACGTAGAGAAAAATAGTCAGTTTGTCGAGTGGAGTCGCATCTAAAGTTACGCAGAGACGTTTAGAGAGTTCGTCGAGTGGAACCCGCATATGAGTGAAGTAAAGACACCATCATCAGTTCGTAAAGTGGAGACCGCACCTGAGAATAGGAGAAAGAGCCTGATTGAATAATCGAGTAGAGACGGATTAAATATTCCGCCAGACGTCGAGAAGTAGTCCTCATCATAAAACCAGACGTGACCGCCCCATGCCAAGGAAGGTTTTCGATCCCCGGATCCCAGCGCAGAAATCGAACGTCAACAGTTGTCAGAGACAACACCAAGTCAACAGTTGTCAGAATTTGAAATATTGATAAAGCTGATAATTAAAAATTGAATATTTTGCAAAGAAGGTTTATGATTATAAATGTTCGTAGCATAATTTGTAAATATTAGTTTTTTTTGTAAATAAATTATGATCTACTTTAAACGTAATGAGTTTGTTTCATTTATGTCTATTTGATCCGTTCGTTATTGTCAATTGATGTCCAGAGCTTTGGGTTGGATTCAACAAAATAACTTAAACACAACGCAACCAAATAATTTTAATTATAAATTAATACGTACTAACCCAAATAAACTACGATTAACGCCCAAAAATCTAAATTCCGGACAGGCAATACGACAATGGGTAACTTTAGAATAATTTTTTTAAACTGTGGTAAAGTAAATCTAAAGATTTAAAATACTGTATAAAAAACGTTGAGTATAACTTTCATAAAAAAAATTTTAGAAGTTGACCATAAAAACTATCTTCCTCCACAATAGCTTTTTAATGGTTCGGAAAAAAGGAAATACTTTTGAGCAAATTTTGTTTCAAAAGAAACTAAGTGACCTAGAATTTTACACGCATTAAGCGTAAAATCTTTTAAAGCATAAAATTAGGTTTAAAGGTTGTCAGAGGTAATTCGTAATAATATTTGCCGTATTAATGATAGCTGAAGTTAAAGGATAGAAAATTCATTTTTTCCATTAAATTTTTAATTGTTTACATAAGAAGGTAATTAATTATATATATAAAATCAAATTAAACCCTTCAGTTTACTTCTATAGCCCATAAATAGTTAATTAAAAGTACATTGAACTGTGCAAATTCCAAAGGAAGTTTTGCACCGCTCAGTAGGAGTTTCTATTCCCATAAACAAAGTATTTAGATCAAAAGATTTTCTAAATTTATTAAAATTTATTAAAAGTTTAATAAAAATTTATTTTAAATTATTTATTTATTTATTTATTTGGGGGGGGGAGGGTAGTTCATGTGCAAGAAGAATATGAAATAAGTATAGAAACTTACACCTTTTTTGTAATCCCTAGTATTTACTTACTATAGAATTTTTACGTGCCCATTATGTTGTACCGGGGGGGGGGGGGGCAAAAAACCGTATAAACTTTAAAAATTCATAAAAACCGGAAAAATAACCAAAATAAAAAAAGGTTTGCAGGGTTAGAATCGCTAGGTCACGGGATATTGTTTTTGAGACAGAAAAAAAATAACTCAAAAAGCAGCCGACAGGTGGCGCTGACTTACACAAGTTAAAAAAAAGATACGCAAATAACGAAAAGAATGCTTCCAAATCGTTTATTGCATCAGTAGGTGTTCCACATGACCCCCACCACAGGGGATAAGGCATTGCAGGCTAGTCACAAATCCAGCAACGGTAGAGTGCATGAGGTCCGGATGTATACATGACACTTCTTGACGGATCGCGGAATAACGATGAACTGGTTTTGGATTAGGAGCGCAAGTTCATATAACCGTCTCATTTGCATATTTCCACACAGTTCGCTCGTACCAGTGCCACCTGTCGGCTGTTTTTGGAGTTCTTTTTTTCCTGTCTTGAAACAAATCCCGCGACCTAGCGATGCTAACCCTGCAAATCTTTTTCTTTATTTTGGTTATTTTTCTGGTTTTTATGAATTTTTAAAGTTTATACGGACTTTTTACCCACCCGGTACAATATTTATTAACAGTTGAAATATTCCAAAGATTATTATTATTATTATTATTATTATTATTATTATTTTGTAACTAGGGTTCATAAAATTGTTTGAGATATAAAATTCATTTGAAGTTAAAATGAGTTTGGATTTTCTAGCATTCAAATTAAATGATGATTTAATCCTAAAATAATTTGTGAAATAATAGTATTATACATAAAAGATCATTTTTTGAGAAGACAATTGTTACATTAATGTGAAGTATAATTTGAAAATTTTTCCTTGAATTTTTTTAAATCTTCAAAAAAATTTCAAAACTTTGTTTATAAAAGGAAGAAAATCGAAAAGTTACAAAAAATGTTATGTATATATATATATATATATATATATATATATATATATATATATGAACTAAAACTTTTCTTCGAAGAAGAATTTATTTTTAAGAGAAGCTGTAGAAGTTGGGTTCTTTACGATGCCATTTTGGATATCACATGAACTCTTCAAGCGCTTTGTGGAGGAGAAGCGCCTTGAAACATGTTTCAAGTAACGCAGAATAGATCTTTTCCCACGGTGCACTCCCGTGCATAAGATAATGACAATCTACTTCAAGTTTTCAGCAGTATAGTCTAAAGATGCTGATTAAGTCATGTTTACTAAAACAAACAAAGAAGCGTTCAATTTGCAAGTCATCGTAGAATTGTTGCCAACTCTTGAAAAATAAAATAAATGGATTCTTTCACGTTCCTTAAATGATAGTAAAATAATTATTTATCCTGTCATTCATTCATTTTGAGGAGATAACATCTACTTTAACTTTAACTTTAACTGAACTTTAATCTTTGATAATCAAGATTAACTGACGTGAGTTGCACATTTTACAATTCTTGCTTTAGAAGGAAGGATCGTTATTCTTATAGCTCCAGATTTTTTCCAATGTAGAATTTTTCTAGCAACGTTGTAAGTATTTTAAAGTTTTATTTTAAATTTAAATGATTATATTTTTAAATAAATAATAAACTTGTATTGCATTTTGACAAAAATCTGTAGTTTCATAATTTTGCTCATGCCAATCTTTTGTTCCTAATAATAATGCAGGTTCCATAATGTGACAGATAAAACAGCACAAGCACTCTGAAACAGCCCTTTCCGATTGAAAATCTAGAAAGCGATTGAATTTAAGGTGTTTTGCCGAATGAATCCCTATACCAGATAAGATAAGTTTCTGTGACTCATAGTTTATTTTAATTCGTCATTAGATAAGATTAATAACATTTTATAATATTCTGATAAGTACTAGTTGTACATTTTCATGAATTAAATACTTTAAAAAAATTATTTTTTCAATTGTTATAAGTGGATAAAATTACTTTCTAAAGATATCATTTAAATTAAAACATACGTATACATGAAGAAATACACTAATAAACAGTATTAGCAGTTAGCAAAGCTTGTTTCAGATTTGAAAATTAACCTAGCAAATAAAGTTTTGGTTAGAAAAACGTGTATCAATTGTTTAACTTTGATTAAACGTATTATCTGATCTTTTCACATGTACAAGATAAAGATAAACAGCTACAATCTACTTCCTGTGTAAACATTAAGGGTTAGATTTTTGAAAGTCATTCTATAATCGTTGCCACTCTTGAAAAAATAAATAAATTGATTCATTGACGTTATACCATTCCTTAAATGATGGCAAAATAATTATTTTTCTTATCAATTCGTTCATTCTGAGGATAAAATAAGATAACTACAACTTTCACTACGATGAATCGCAAAATACTGATAGTAGAGGTTAACGGTGTACATTCGAAAATTAGCCTTTGTTGCTTTATAATCTGAAATTTTATTCTCTGTTACGTTGATTTTGTTTTTCAAACATCTTGAATATACCAATCTGCAGCTTTTACTGACAATATTGTCAGTATTTTTTATAAAAAAGTAATTCTCTAAAAGTAGACTTGAAATTCTTTACAATAGTAAATTTTTATATTAATGATTGTAATTTCTTGTATAAAGTATAAGTTTAGCATCAATGGATAAGTTTTATTATTCTTTTCTATGTTCAATTCTATTCAATAGCGGTTCTATCTATGTAAAATTATGTATTAGTTAATATAATTTAAAGTCTCTGGGCATATATTTTTTATGTACATTTCCATATGGGATCATAAAAGTTTAGTATTTATACATATATAAAACTATTTAAATGTTTAAGTTCAAAACCCTTCCTAAATTAATTAAAAGTCTCTATAATATATATTATAAATTTTTATAGAAATAAAAAAAAGACTTAATTTTAATACTTATGTTGTATAATGCATGTCTTACATATGAAAATTTGAATTCAACATTATGTAAGATAAGTCTATTTATATTTCCTTAGCATATCTAAAGAAGTTATATACTAGCATGTCGATGAAGTTGATATCAGATAATTGGATATATACACACAGACAAACAGACATTTAGTATATATTGGTAAAGGGGAACTTTTATAATCAACATAGGATAAATAAACATACTAAATAGCTTTACCTATATTAGCACTATTTCTATTTACATTGTAAATCTAGCAAGGTATCTGTTAAAAGCACTTAAGGTTTAAAATGATTTAATTTGCCAAACGTCTTAGTTTAAAACTTGTCAAAATCTTTTTGTATAAAATTAATATTATATTACTTTCAACATTATAAAGTTAGGTGATTAATTTATGGAATTATTATTAAATTGATAAATATGGAAAATTATGTTTAATATCTTTTATTAACAGACTACATAATTGGATAAGATATAATATTTTAGTTTAAAACTTAAAAATTTTACCTTTCAAATCATTATCTGTATAAAATGTTTTTAATTTTAGTAAACGTCTTAACTTAGAATATAGTTTTAAAGTTTTTAAAATCTTTTTATGGAAAATTGTCTTTTAATTTAATTAAGTTTAATATGTTATGTTATAAACGGCTGTAATATGTAAAACTATTGTAAATTAGACTTTTTCAACGTATTGAACTTATATTTACTTCAATGTTTTTACAGGTTTTGTTAATAAAACTATAAAGTTTCAGATAAATATATGCTTTTCTTTGTAAAACTATGCAAAGATTATCAGATTGTTGCATAGATATTTAGGTTTAAAATCTATTGAATATAATTCAAAGTCTTTGGGTATATATTTTTGTTGTATATTTCCATATGAAATTATATATATATATATATATATATATATATATATATATATATGCTTATTATCAATAGACTAAAAACTAGTTAAATGCTTAAGATATAAAACCTATCATAAATTGATTTAAAGTTTCCACAATATATTTCCTTACTTTTTAAAGAATATTTTTTCGAAGACTTATTTTATTATATAAGTTTTATAACGTATACGTTTTTTTCATGTTAAAATTAGAATTTCAACTTGATAGAATTCAAAAATATATCTTATAAACTTAGTATTTACAGTCTTATAAGCGGTATTCAAACAACTTTATTGAACCATTGACTGTTAGAAATGTTAACTATGGATGGTTTTGTTATCTATTTAGATTATAAAATTTACAGCAAAGTTTTATTCTTAACAAAACTCATTTTAATTTTAACATCTGTTGTAACTACCTTTGTATATAAAAATATTGTCTACGCAACCCCTACCGCTGTAGGATTTAAACCCTGGTCCATTTACTTCTAAAGTGAAGTCAACTTATGTAAATATCTGTGAATCTTTTAAACATGCTAACGTGGCTATTATTTATGATAATGTAGGATCTTCTCTATTAACATCGAGAGACAAATTTAACACCTTCTCTTGCAGATTTAATGGTGTGGATTGTTGTGGTATACTCGTGTTATACCGGATGGATGGTGGGAACAATCCGAAAAAAAAAGTTTTTTATTTTCAGGTTTTCATAATTATTTTTAGCAAAATTTACTACCAGTGGGTAAGTGTTTTATTCATTTATATTCTATACTTAATTCTATTTATTAGTGGTTATATCTATAACTAAGGGTGGTTTTGCTATCTGTTTAGATTATAACAGTGAAGTTAAATCCCCTCTATTGACATATAAAATTACATACCTTGGTAGAACTATTGTAATTGCCCATTCAATAGCAAAGAATTCAATATTCAATTTAACTAGTCAAAGAGCGTATATTATTTATTTAAATCCTGCATTCTAAAAATTATATGTATTAAGTGTATAAACTACTGATTTTAAAGGTAAGATCAAATGCAAACTATTTTCTATACAAAATGTTTTATAGCATTTGCAGAATATTTAAAACTGCGATGTTATATATATCAAATGATGGTTGTAGAAACAATCTTATAATTTAAGTTCGACTCAAATTTAACATCTTCTATTGCATATATTATAGTATGTTTCAAAGTTCCAAATCTTATACTTTATAATTATTTATTTATTTATTTTTTTAAATAATTACTGTTTGCGGTTAAAAAATCTAAGTTTATATGCTGGCCACTGTAAATGCAACATCCTGAAGGAAACATGCAAATAACATGAAATTTACAACATGCATTAGCGGAGATGAGATATGCAAATGATTAGAATTTCAGCGCAAATGCACATCACGCGCGCCTGTGGCGCCACTTCAGAGCGGTATTTAAGGCTTGGAGATTTCGACGATTTCAAGTTCGGTAATTGTGTTTTTCTTGTGGTTTTTTTAAAAAAAACGATCAATTATGCCTCGTCGAAAACAGCGATCATCTTTTGATCAAGTATCCGAGTTCGACAGAGGAAGGATAGTGGCCTACCGAGATTGTGGATTATCTTTCAGGGAAATCGGTAGTCGTGTTGGACGAAACCAAACAACTGTAATACGGATATGTGATCGTTGGATGCAGGAGGGTACGACGGACCGGCGTGTTCGATCGCATCCACCTCAGCGCACCACTTCACGTGATGACAGGCAAATTGTGCACATGGCAGTGACGGATCGCTCAGTCACATCACGAACCATAGCACAGCACATACAGTCTGTAACGCATCATCCAGTGTCTGCGCGTACCATTCGACGCCGTTTACAGCAGAGTGGTCTGTCCGCAAGACGTCCATTGCTTTGTCTACCCATGACGCAGAACCACAGACGTCTCCGCCGCCAATGGTGCGATGACAGAAGGATGTGGACGGCAGAATGGAATAAATTGTCTTTACTGACGAGTCACGCTTCTGTCTGCAACACCACGATGGTCTCATTCGAGTCTGGAGACACCGTGAAGAGAGGATGCTGAACAGCTGCGCTATGCACCGCCACACTGGTCCTGCACCGGGTATTATGGTATGGGGCGGTATTGGATATCACTCTCGCACACCTCTAGTACGCATTGCCGGTACTTTAAACAGCTAGCCCTACATCTCCGAGGTGTTGGAGCCAGTTGTCCTTCCTTACCTTCAGGGCTTGCCCACAGCCACATTTCAACAGGATAATTCGCGACCACACGTGGCACGCATTGTCCAACGGTTCTTTGTCAATCGCCAGATTGAATTACTTCCCTGGCCGCCTCGCTCTCCGGATCTTTCGCCGATAGAAAACATGTGGTCCATGGTTGCTCTACGATTGACCCAGATTCCATCCCCAGCTTCCACAGCAGATCAACTTTGGCAACGTGTGGAAGATGCTTGGTCTGCTGTACCCCAAGAACTCATCCAAAGTCTCTTTGAATCAATGCCGAGGCGTGGGGCAGCGGTGATCTCCAACAATGGCGGCTACTCTGGCCACTGATTTTGGCAGGAACCACACTTCACAGAAGTCTATAAATTTAATCATTTGATACTTGGTCAACATGTTATCTACAAAATAAATTTTGTTGTGATATCTCTTGTCTTTCTTGGTGTTGCAATTTGGGTGGCCAGCAGTGTATGTTTTGATGTTCATTTAATATTAAAACTTTATGAAATACTTCTATTAACCTTTAATGAAATGCTTACTACTAATAGACTAAAAACTATTTAAATGCTTAAGATATAAAACCTATCATAAATTAGTTTGAAGTTTCCATAATATATTTTATTATTTTTTATAGAATAATTTTTCAAAGACTTATTTTGTTACATAAGTTCTATAACGTTTACGTTTTTTTCATGTTAAAATTATTATTTCAACTTAATAGAATTCAATAATATATACTTATGTAAATATCTGTGAATCTTTTAAACATGATAAAGTGGCTATTATTTATGATAATGTAGGGGTTAAATATTTTACTAATTGCGTGTAGAAAACTGTCTTATATAAAAGTTTAGTAAGAATTTTAATTTAGCAACATGTATGATATGTATAGTTATGTTATCAAAGAGGAAGTCTTATGCTATTATCTAAATAAAGTTGATATTTGGTTGTTTACGCAGTCTTTGTTGATATGCAGAAACTATTCCAATTTAGATAGTATTTATAAATATCTTATGTTAAATAAATTTTTATTATATAAGTTCTATAACGTTTACGTTTTTTCATGTTAAAATTATAATTTCAGCTTAATAGAATTTAATAATATATCTTATAAACTTTATATTTACAGTCTTGTAAGCAATAATCGAACAACTTCGTTATAAAAATTATATTAGCTTATCCTACTTATAAATAATTGTATATATATATTAACCAATTGTATATTTTAAACCGTTAACTGTTGAAAATATTAACTATGCTAGTTTGGTATATGTTTAGATTATAAAATTAACAGCAAAGTTTTATTCTTAACAAAATTCATTTTAATTTTAAGATCAGTTGTAACTACGTTCTTATATAAAAATATTGTTTGTGCATACCCCTACCGCTGTAGGATTTAAACCCTGGTCCATTTGCTTCTAAAGTGAAGTCAACTTATGTAAATATCTGCGAATCTTTTAAATATGATAAAGTGACTATTATTCATGATAATGTAGGGGTTAAATATTTTGTTAATTGCGTGTAGAAAACTATCTTATATAAAAGCTTAGTAAGAATTTTAATTTAGCAACATGTATGATACGTATATTTATGTTGATATGCAGAAACTGTTTCAACTTAGATAGGATTTATAAACATCTTATGTTAAATAAATACCTTAAAACCGTGAAATAATCTGTGGAATTTAACAATATACAGCAATTTAGGTAATCGTTGAAAGCATGTAAGGTTTAAAATCTTATATTAATAGTCTACATTTTTGGATAAGATATAATATTTAGGATTAAAACTTGTAAATTTTATCTTTCAAGTCTTTATCTCTATAAAATGTTTTTAATTTTAGTATGACATTTTAGTATATCCATTAGAAGAAAGCATACGCTTTAGTCAAACATATATATAGGTTTTAGATTTCTCAATGTAGTAAGCATGCTTTTACTTCACGGTTTTCAAGTTTTGTTTATCTGTTAAAAGCGCTTAAGGTTTGAAAACTGTACATAAACTGTATAAAGATAATCAAATTGACGCATACATTTTTAAGTTTCAGGTTCTAGATGGTAATTGTATAATTTAAAGTCTTCAAGTTAAGTTTAAATGGGTTTAAAGATATATCTAAATTATATTTTACTTGAATATTGACACATATATTTTTAAGTTTCAGGTTCTAGATGGTAATTGTATAATTTAATGTCTTTAAGTTAAGTTTAAATGGGTTTAAAGATATATCTAAATTATATTATACTTGAAATTGATATTATCATGAAAATTAAAGATATTTTAAATTTAACATCTGTTTTGAATAATTTTATGCGTAAAAATATCCTTGTTAATATTTTATTATTATATAAAATATGTCTATATACAAATCGAATATCTTCTCTTATAGATTTAATGTTAAAAGACTTGTAAATACTCCTTTTAATAGAATATTATTTCAAATATTATTCATAATTTAGATATGTCTTTAAAGTAATAATAATAAGTTATTATAATTATTTTTTACTAATGACTACTGACATTAAAAAAATAGTAAGTTAATAATATATTTTAATTTAGAATTTAACCTAAAATAAAACCTTTCACAAATTAAATTTTAAATGTAGTTGTAAATTTTACCAATAGATGGCGCCTGCAGCATAAAATTGTCTCAAGCAGAATTTTAAAAGTTAAATTTAGCTTTAATCACTAGATGTTGCCAGCAGCGTAAAATCGTTTTACAATCTTAAATATTTAAAGTTCTAGTTTAGTTCCAGTTTTTCCCGCTAGGGGGCGCTTAGTATGTATTATGTTAAAAAATTAAAATAATATGTTACTTAAACCCTCTAGCACATTTTACAAATTCCCTTTTAAAATATTCACTCTTTAAATACCTTATAATACAACCTACTACTGTCAAGTCGTATCCGAATGGCTAAGCCGATGTGTTACCAAGGAAGCGAAAAAATCTGAAATGGGTTCGAATCCCGCTAAAAACAAAATAATCTTAAAATGTATTTCTAGTTTTTACCGATAGATGGCAGCACTATAAAACATCTTTCACAGAATTATTGTAAGTTCTACAATTTACCTATAGATGACAGCACTAAAAAAATGTTCCAAAAAATTTCTAAGTTAAAATTCTATGTTCAAATATAGTTCTAGCTTTCAGCAACAGATGGCAGCACTAAATAAAACTCTGTAACCTTAGATGAATTCACATAGTTCCTGACGTCATCAGTAGACCACGCCCCCCTGCACCGTGCACCGCAACGCAAACGCATTGTTGCAGAATCCCATTTTCATACTACTAGCGGCTCATGTTTAGGAGACACGGGTTCAAATTCTATTCCTGGTATAGTCCGATCATTGGAACGTACAATAAAGGACTGTTGGGATATATATAAGAAATTTTCATACGGGGGAAAAATCCAAGCATCATTGAACAATCAAATAAAAAAAATGAAAATAAATGAATAAAATATATACAAGCCAATGTAATTTGTCGCTGGCTTCAAAAAGAAAGGTGGAATACGCGAGAAATGTCTTTGAAAATGCCACTTTTTTCATATCACCGGTGTCGCTCAATTCGTAAAATACTACCCTTGAGTTTAGGAGACAGAGACACTTTGACGATTACCGTTGGAGATTTATAAGTTGTTTACTCACTTACACCACGATTTATTAATTTTTCTTTCCACGTAGTTTAAACTCCTTTAAACACGTAATTTCATACTTTATGCTCATACATCTAAACTTATAGGAAACTTCTAATTCATTACATTACTTTGCTTCAGTAACTGTCCAATCTTCAAAGTTTTGAACTTACAATCAATCATATAAAGTCCAAATACGTACGCTAACTAGTAGTTGTTAGGGTGTGTGTTTACTACAATAAGGAGAGTGTTTATGGTTAATTTAATCGAGGAAGGATATTTTTATTTGGGACAGATTCAGAGAGGCATACAGGCATGTATATAAATACTGCTGTTTGAAAAATATGTTTATTAATCTCATTATTGCAGTTATTAAGCCATATTTTCTTACATCTTCTCATAAACTTGAGAGGAAATAAAATCATCCGGAAGGAGCAATAACTGAACTCAATTATTCCAGCTTCCTGAATAGGAGGTGAGGGGAGGTATGGATAACACCACCAGGTCATTCTATCAGTCCTCCGGAACAACCTCATAATCTTACCCTTATAAATATCCATACCCTTATCTAACAACTTCTCTAATAGTATGTATATAATATTAACTGATAGTGCATGTCCATTTTTGAGTTGTCTTAAAGAGGGAACATCGAGTGCGGATTACACTTTGCAGATAATGCAGATTTCAGAGGCTAAAAAATTAGGTCAACACCCCACTAATCATCCTCGTTTATTTAGCATGAAAAGAGAGAGCCGCACCCTAGTTTTAGCTATAAATCAGAAACCCGAACGTTTTTCTTAGCAATAGATGGTAGAGGACGACAGGAAGATTAATCCAATTAGCACAGTCACGTTTTCAATAAGTCTTTAGTTAAGAAGAGAGAACGGTGTTTTGCTAAAAAAAAAAATCTAGGCTAAACGATGGTGCAAATTACAGTTTCTTACATTCTGAAAATAGTTGACTCCTTTTCAGACAGTTCCAACAATTTATCTTTAACAGCTTCCAATAAAAGAAACTACTTATCTTTGGTTCAATTCATTCAACAGAGTTGATGTAACTCTACAGAGCCAGTGTAAATGATCTTTGGACTCAATGTTGTATTTATATATTGCGTAGACTTTATCTTACGCTAGTGTGAAGAGTATTCTTCTGAATTGAACTGAAATTACGTTACCATTTTGTAGGGGCTAATTCCTTCGTTTCCTTACAATGCATGTAATAGTTCATACATAGTGGAATTTCATACCTTATGAAAGCAGAATGTTTACGGAAACTCCGGCCGCTACATGGCTTGAGTGAAATTTTTTAAAAATTTCTTCAGCGAAGCTTCCTAATAAACTTTACATAGGTTAGGCCTAAAGTATTTGAATTTTACAAAGATATATCATTTTGGTAAGTTTGGTTACAATTTATGCAAACATGAACTCGTACACCAAGAACAACACATTATTGGTTAAAATCCCCAATGCACCAATGCAGCAACGCATAATCATGCGTAAGTGGCGTATCAACTTGTTATTTCTTGGGTTTATAAAATTATACTCAATGAAGCACAAAAAAAAGAATATTTTGCATGTATTGTTTTTACGTCAGTTTTCTCTTCGAGACAATAGGGCATTAGCATTCTTACCGCCTCTTTAAAAAATAAATTACAGACAGATACACTATCTACCAATAAGCATTTGAACACCATGCAAATGACGATATATGCGGTCCTGATATACATCACGCCCTCCACCGTTAAATATCGTGTAGGAAACACATTGGCATTAGTCGCATGCAAGATGCCACGAAGTGCAGAGTTATATCTGATTTCGAAGAAAGGTGTAATCGTTGGGTATCACAGAAATCGCCAATCCTTAAGGGACATATCTAGCGAGCTGAACTACCAAAATCGACAGTGGCCTTTGTGATTCAGAAGTGGAATTTGAGCGGTGATTGTCGGAATGTGCCCCGAGTCGGCAGACCCACGAAACTGAGAGATAGAGACCGGCGGGGGCTGTCAAGAAAAATTTGGAAGAACCGCACCCAACCAATGGTCCACATATTCCAGGAGTTTTAGCAGGCATCCGGAAGTTGTTGTTTCGATGAATACCATCTGAAAGAAAGCACATCTGCATGGTTTCGTGGTCGTGCTGCCGCCCATAAGCCGTTGATTTTTAAAGTCCAACCATGCTGCTCGGTTAATATGTGAAAAAGCACGTCGAAAGTAGACCGTAGATCAGTGGAAAATGGGTTCTCTGGAGCGATGAATCAAGGTTTACCATCTACCGTCCGGATGATAGGGTCTGGGTCTGGTGTCTGCCTGGAGAACACCTCCTGCCAGAATGCATTGTGCCCACAGTAAAGTTCGGCGGAGGTGGAATTATGGTCTAGGGGTGTTTCTCTTGGTATGTACTGGGACCCTTGGTCTCATTTATGGTAAAGCTCAACGCCGACGCCTACTGCACTATTTGGATGCACGTGTGCTTCCTACATTGTGGCAGTTCACGGGTTGGACCCATGTTACTTCCAGGCGACAACGCCAGCTGTCATGTGCGAGGTCTACTATGGATTGGTATGTTTCAATGGGGTTACCGAATCGACTGGCATGCCTGCAGCCTAGACCTGAACTCTTTCGATAATCTCTGGGATGAGTTAGATTGCCGAATTAAGAGGTGCAACAAAGTCCAAAATCGGCGGAAGGGAACTACATGTCTTCTCCAAGCCGAGTGGAAGAAAATACCACTAGCGTCATACAAGGACCTTATGGAAAGCGTGCCCGGAGGGTTGAGGCTGTAATTGCCTCTCGTGAAGCTCTACCAAATATTGTACATGAATAAATTTTGTTTTCTTTTCTATCACAAGTGTCCAAATACTTATTGGTAGATAGTGTATGCAAAAATGTAATAAATCTCTTAACTAAATAGTTTTGAAATGAAAATACTGCAGGAAACACCCTAAAAAGAGGGATAACTCATTCGCCCCTCTTATTTGGGTGTGATCCAACCAAATAAGAGGTTGTGATTTTGATTGTTTGAAGTTTTTCAAAATATTACTCCACATTTCGCGGAAGACTTTTTCTTTCCACTGGGCTGGACTGAATTTACCTTGTCAGTCATCAATAAAAATTTTGGCTAATTCTGTGTTGGGATTCGCTTTCCTCCGACGTGCTTGTGCTTTGACCTGCTGATGAGCGTATAACAGGGTGAAATCTAGGCGCATGGCTGCTGGTTAGGTGAAGATGTACACATTTTGTACTGGCTTCCCAAAACTAATTCAAAGGTAGATCATAAAAATTCTCCATTTCAAGGATGTTCGTATGATTATTAAAAGATACTTTCCATTACCTGTTCAAATCCTTCCTACATACTGGTTAACTATGGTAACAACGCATAATCTTCAGCTACTAGATTTTGAATAATTTTAATTGATAAAATCTTTAAAAAGAAATCAGCTGGATGCCCAAAGACTTTTAGAATGAGATCAAATTCAACTTACCTTCCGAACTTTGACGTCGAACAGCTGAGGTATCTTTCGTAGGCGTGATAGTGGGAGGTTGAATTTCTGGAAATAATTAGAAAATTTTACTTTGATTTCAATAACTTAAGACTAAGTACGCGTTGCGAGAAACCCCTACCTCTGTTACTTTTAGAAACAACACTGATAGATTTGTTTGAAATGTTACACTGTTTAGTTAATAGCAGTTAAGGAAATTTGTAAACATTTCAGTTGTAAATTAAATTCTGTAGTTTTGGTACAGTTATGGTATTACTGCTGAACGGGGAAGTTAAGCCAATGAGGATTATAATGTTTGTTGCTTTTGAAAGGGAAAAGTAAGGAGAGATATTTTTAATGGAAGACTTTCTGAGAGAAATTTCGTATTACTCGTGCTTGGAAAGCTTTGGAAACTAACAAAAAGTATGAATATAAAATAATGGTCCGAGCATCTGTAACTACTCAATTCTTTATATCCAGCTTGCTAACTACCGAATACAGATTGGCAAAAATTTTGGATGGATGAAATATTCAGACATATATGAATTAATCGGAAATATTTTCATCGTTAGAATAGAAATGCAAATACTTTCAAGTATCTTTAAAATTTTTTTTAAAGATACTTGAAAGTATAAGAGAAGTACATTTTGTTAATTGTATATTTTCTCATAAATACTGTGATTTTTATAGCCAGCAATAAATTTGCGAAAAGACGTGTGTGTAATGGTTCTTTTTAAAACAATAATAGAAATTTATTTCATAAAGGCTCTATAAAATCAGTAACAATTTTACTCTTTCTTTTCTAGATTTGATGATCGAATTACGATAGGGCGCATTGACCTGCTCAAAAGAAAATGCCTTGCCTCAGAAATCTTTGAGACATTTGAATGTTTCTCTTTCTCCTGCAACTTGATATTTGGCAGCACATTATTTATTGAAATAACTTATGATATTCTAACAAGCATCTTTATACTGCCTTTAATATCACAGCAACTTGGCTAAGTGTAGTTACAATATCGTTGCATGAGGTATATTCACTGGTTTTAATTGTAGAGAGACGCACGCTGAAAAAAGTGTTTAGAGATGTAACTAAACCAAAGAAACTAATAAAAATATGACAGATTCACAAAATTAACTTTAACTAGCAAATATTTTTGGTTCACCGAGCATTAAAGCTTTTACTTGCGTAGGAGAACCTCGGCTACATTGATAGAGCCGACTCCAACTACATGGTTACGGTCACGGTTGGAAACGTCTAATCGTTCGGGTTTCCCACTTGTACGAGATCAGATCAAAATCTACCCTAATTTACATTCTGTTATACCCCGGAGCCGAACATCCTCTTACTCAAGCGTTGGACAATTATAACCTTAAGGTAAAATTGATATTAAAATATCGTGGGATAGTGATAAATCAAACAGAAAATGAAATGCAAATTTTAGTATATGGCGTCACAAAGGGTATTTGATAATATTAACAGCTAGCACGCATTTTATTGCACCATATAAGGATAGGGTATTAACAACTTAGGAGTATAAAACCCATGATACTTTTAGATGAACAACATCTATACATGCTAGAATAATAAAGCCTATAACATAATATGACCTCCTATTAAAAAATTGAGAGTTTTTTTTTTTAATGTGACATTGCCCGGAATATTATCAAGATTTATATATTGTTTGTAATTTGGTAATTATATATTTAGGATGTATTACGGTGGTTCTGTCATGTCTTCGTACCCTTAAAATAATATAAACATGACATTGTGTAAAATACAAATATATAGGGATATTTAAATACCGTTAAGGTCCGTCTAAAGTGTCTTCGTTACTGATACTGTTGATATTTCGTAATCCAGAGCAATTAACTTTCAAAATACCAACAGAATTTGAATTTTTAAAGGAATTAATGGTATGTGCGTGTTATCCTGAATATAATCCAGGTGATATAAATTCTTTTAGAATGTTGCGAGTTTGATGATATGTATGCTAAAGCATTATCTCTAGAACATGCAACATTACTTGCATTGTAGATTAAAATGTAACAGATAGTGTCAGAAATTAACAATACGTAATTAATCATACTGGACTGCTAAGACTACTGACTGTTTGAAACAACTTAAATCTCGTGCAGCAAGGCACACTATAGCAAAAGCGTCTATGAAAAGGGAACTACTGAGGGACGCTAATACTCTAATTTCAAAAGATCTATTTTTATATACTCCGGATTTTCAGAGAGCTAGAATCATGAGGATTTTTTTTTGTTTTTTGAAGGAGAGAATGTGGTAACTATGGTGCCGCCTCTATTTAATATAACATAAATGATCGAAATATGTGTGACTTAAAGCTAACTTTTTTTTACTCGTATATCTGGGAGAATTTTTTTCACATATGTTTATATAAATAAAGTGCTGTCAAATTCAACACTTTTGACAGACTAAAACAAATTATCTCTTGGTGGATTTTTAAATTAAGATGCATTGCACTAAAAAAAATAATTACTTTTTTTTACTCACGTATAGAAAATAGACAAAAGATTGTTATTTTCAGTATTCAAATGGAAAATGAATCATAGCAAATGTATTTCTGTTGCTAGAAAAATTTTTGATTCAAAAGAAATAGTTCTGTTCAGAGAAAAAATATGTAATTCAACAAAAAAAGAAAGTGTTGTTAGATTATATATGTTGTTAGATTATTAGTGATGTTAGATATTACGCATTATTTATGCGTGATGTCTTTCTCTCTTTATCTCTCCCAACAGATTATGGAAAAACAATAAGATTGTGAATCATGAAAAATTGTTTTTAACCAGTTTCTATGATTATACTGTGATTGAAAAAAAAATTCTGAGTGCTTTTAAGTCGACTAAATGTATTTCAAATTTTCTTTTTAAAAACGTTTTCTACTAGTTTTTAACTGGATGGAAATTACATGAAATGAATTTATCCATTAAAGTTTTATATAAGAGCTTTATGAAAAAATTCCTTTATACATAGTTGATTGCTATATCTTTTATGCCCCATGCCGTGATATAAAGTACTGAGTGAAGATGACTCAACTCATGAAAATAAACAGATGTGGTTAACAACTCTCTGGCCTCTAGGATAGGAGATTGTCTTTGCTCCACAGACCACGTCATTACAAGTTTAAATTCCTAATCATAATTCCTAATTATAAGAACAATTCGTTGTTAAAATAGTGATGACAATAAGTTAAGTCATTAGAGCATGTAAGGGGGGGGGGGAGGAGAAAAATAATACCAAGATTATATGTTTTTCCAAGGCAAAAGGCTCAACTTAGAGCTATCCGTGAATCAAAAAATGATTACCGATGAAAACCCCCTTCAACCGAAAATCAACTAAAACAAGAGAATTCTATTTACTATCAATGAAGTTTATTTTTTATTGTTCTAATTAATTTCCCAGGATGTAGAAGAGTTATATTTTGCGTTTATTCCGAATTAAAATTCCGAATCATGATTTTCATGTTCTAGATCAGAGCCTGAAATATTTATTGTCTTCTTTAACACACATTAATAAATTTGTATGGTTGCTAAAATCATATTCAAATGAGCATTTGTATTTGAAAAACGAATCTTAAGGTGTAAACTGTAATAGGCATTGTTTTCGAACACATACTTTTCGGTTGTCTGCTCCATAGACATTCTAAAGCAGGAGGTGAAGTAGGATGTCTTTTTCATTTATGCACTATAAACTAAACAATTTGAGATTTTAATGGATGCCAATATATATTTCAATTATTTATATATTTATTATTCCTAGTTGGAGATAATTATCCTCAATTATGTAAACAACATAAATGTATTTTTCAAATTATAATTACAAGACGCTTCGACGTGAGATTTCTGTTCGAAACGTTAATGAGGATCCCGACATGGCTCAGTGGCTTACTGATAAAGCTTGTCTGTACGGAAAAAAAGATCTCAGATTCGATTTTCCAAGGAGCCAAATTCTTTTTCAAATAAACAGTAATGATAGCCAAAGTGAAGCAGAGTATAAAATCGTACAATTCTCGAAATACGGGCCCGGGAAAAGCCAGTGGTACATTAAAAATCTCACAATTAATTTTTAATAAATATTTATTACAAAACTTCTGAATTTAGCACTTTTCTGTTTACAAAGACCTAGATATGTGGTTTGAAAGGTTGGATTATTGGCCTCGTAAGCACGAGAATTCCAAGCTCAGTCCTTCACCACTTTTAAAAATGATAATTGAAATCTGTCTAATTTTCTCTTGCAGGCAGTCAGATTTAGTAAGGATATTACTCCAGTGAGTATTTTTGAGAGACTTACGGAACTTGAGCGTTTATGAAGGTTAGATTCCTTATCAAGGAGTATGAGATATAAGGACATTTTAACTTAACTCGATAGCATATTTAATGATGAGGTATACAGGAAAGAACGGGTATCTCTGTACAACGCAGTATCAGGGATATGGACTATAAAATGTCAATAAATATTTAACTATATATCATAATATTTTAAATAATAGTTGACTTTATTTGGTAGTGTTTTTTAAGGCGAAAACTTGAAAACATGTCTAATTAGCTGAAAATTGCTTGAATAAAAATTTGAACGTTAGATACTCTAGAACAGAAAATTTCCTCCCCATGTTTATAATAAATAAGTACGCGTCGTTGAACTTTAAAATTGTTACACAGTATGCTATTTTTAGTGGGAGAATTTCCCGCTCCTACAAATTCCGTATTATCCAGCGAAATCTTGTGTTTTCAAACCATCACACAAGAAGGTTTCATCTGAGAATAAGAAGTTTTGTTAATAATTTAAGCACAGTTTTAGAATTTATAGGGCAGAAAAAGGCATGTGCTATGTATGCCCAATCTTGAGCTCCAGTGAATACGTAAGATGCAGGATTAAACGTTTTTGAGAAAGAAGCATCAATAAATTGCGGAACATTAAACACTATAAAGTGCGGCAGAAATTAAAGAGAAGAGTTCAATAAAAATATATCATATTGACGTTGTTTATAAAAATATCTATATATTGGCATTGGGTAAGTCGCGTGATCATCATCTGAATACACGATGTGGCGTACAAAATTTAGAAACTGAACTGTTTCAATTATGACAGCTCATTGTGGTAGGCCTTTGCAACAAACACGGGAATGCAAACGCTGTCCACAGGAACCTTTCATAAAAATCTTCATCCTTCCCATAATATTTCCAATAAGGACGTATCTCATAACTACCCCAACGTCTATATCTCTCTAACTGAAAGGTGTAGTAAAAGAGTTTTAGAAATAAACAAATATAAGTTTGACAAGTTTGAAAGGAATAAACTGAGTAACTTAGTATAAAAACATACAAAATATGTTAGTTGATTAAAAATTCTTAATAAATCCAAAGTCTTCAGGATATTACATACCATAAAGTCTGGTAGTCCCTTCTTGTAGCACCAAGCGAGTTCTTTGAAAAACAAGTATAAACTCCATAGTCTTGTGGTTCAAGATTTTTAATGGTTAGCCTCATGTGTGTTTTATAAGTCTTTTCTTTCGTCTTCACTTGCATTTTGTCATTTGTTATAATCATTTCATTGGGTCTTCTGCCCCAGTAATTTATTGAACTTGGATAAGCTTCTGTTGGCAGTCTAACGTACATCACGTCCCAGGGGAGCTCCAATCAATTGATTAGGTATCCAGAGAACAGGTGGAACTAAAAGGACACTTATTAATAATCTTGAAAAGATTTTTTGGGGAGTTGAATAAAATGTTTCAATTATTCATGCACATACACAAAATACGCTGTGGTTGGAATTCAGAAGAATAAATATTGTGAGGGATGTCTATCAAAAAAGAGATTTTTTTTCCTCTTTAAGGGATGTTACAGTAGTAGAAAAATCCATTTGAAATTAAGAAACCCGGGTTCTCCTCATATAATATTATATTAACAGATGGTCTCTACAGTGACTCCCGACCATTTGAAAGAAAGACCATACACTGTAGGCAAATAAGAGTGAAATTCAAATCTAACGTAAGGCAGGGAAACTGCAAGTGTATAAATATTATGATTAAGTCCATACAGAATATTCGGCAGAATGGTGCGGCTCCGGATCAGAATTAGCACCACAAGGGTCAGAGTCTAACTTGGTTAGAGGACCGGTCCCGTAATTTTGAACCAAGTCAAGTGACTAGACCGGTACACTTGACCCCACACCTCCAGAGGTCCAATTTTGAGAACTTGGAGGACATTGCAGCCATTACAATTTTTCGTGCACCAGCCGCCATTAGCGTACACGGCGGTGGATTTGTCAGTAGACGGGCATCGAGCCAGAGACGTTCAGATCACTGACTCGCTGCCTTTGCCAACTGGGCCACCACGCCCCGCAATATTTTATATATATAGATATATATATATATATATATGAATTAGACTGATTTAATGTGGATATAATATATATTAAATCAGTCTAATTCAGAGGTAACGCTGATTCTAGTGCACAAAAACGTGCTTATCTAATTAGTTTTATCTCAACGACAAATAGACTAGGATTTCAAACACTCCAGAAAATGCAATAACGTTCCATAAAAATAGATGATTTAAAAAGCATCGCATCGATATAATATTCTTCACCCTGCACATGGAAAACAGTAAGAATGCATGAAACTTGAAAGATAATGTATAACAGTTACAGTGATATCATATGCGAGAAGAGAACAATACATATCGAAGAACACGTTATTCGAATTCAATGTACACCCAAACCAAACATGATAAACTATACATAGGAAATACTGGACCAGTTACAGTAATATAAATAGTTCTATAATTAGATATTAGAGGAAAATATAACATGAAATAAAGACGTATAAAATAAATTATCAGTTAAAGTCAAAAAATGGTAATGATAACTGTAAAGTACGAGAAAAATACTATTTACACAATTTTTGGAACAATAAATGATTACGGATGATTAATTTGACAGTGTAACTATTCTTTATTGTAAAACGTCTAATTTGGAAAGAAAAACTCAATTTCATATCTTTTATACATTCTTTTCTAAAATCATAAATTGTAGGTGTTTTAATAAATACTTTTTCGATATAATTTGCTAAAGAAAATCAAAACAACTTATAACTTTTAATTTCAAAACATGAAGATTTGGATTATAACAATTTTAAAAACTTATTTGCGATGCAATAACAAAAATCTATTAAAATACAAAATGAATGTTTTGGTATAAAGCGGAAGAAATATTTTTCAAATAAGTCTGCAAGACCGGACGTTACGTAGAAGATAGTATGTCATTTTGTTGTCTCTATGCAAACAATTCAGAAGAGCATTACATTCAACTGTTTTGTCCATTTAGGATTTAATGCATAGATTCTTCATCTACTGCCAGCATGAATGGATTTTCAAGTTACGATATCGCTTTGTGTACAAAATGTTTGCTCATTTGGGGGGGGGGGGGTTGTAACTGTATTTTCAAAGATGGCATGTCACTTTTATTAGATTCACCTCTTTCAAACAAAAAGTATCTGCAATACTATTCGTATACAAATTGAAATAAAATAAAATATTGCTGTCAGAATATTCTTTATTTGAACATAAAACGGTTCAAAACTAAACAATTTTTTTTATTCACTAGAGAAAAAAGATATTCACAAAAGTAAAAGTAGCAGCTAAAAAATTTAACTCTTTATGTTTTAAGTCGAGAAAGAGGGAAATTCAGGATCAATGTTTCAATTAAAAATTAATGCTTAAATGAGTAAATTTCGTAGACTGTTTAATATATTTTTCCGCAGATTAAATATTGGAACTAGTAGAGTATATAGACTGCTTACTACACTCGAACTCCGTTATAGCGAACCCGGTATATTACGAACTCACGGATCATAACGAACGAAATTTTGGGTCCCGCCGTTTTCCTATTGTACATAATTAATTAGTAGTGTGTCAGTTTAATGTAATCGGTTTTAGTCGATTTAATTCATACTGACATTTTTAATAGATTTATCATTTTTAATACATTATATTGAATAATATTGAATACTAATGATAAATGTGCAGCTAATGAGTTATACATTTTGTGAACTCTAGCATTTTTCTTAACGGTTCGGATATAGCGAACAAAATCATTTTGGTCCCTTGACGTTCGGGTATAATGGGGTTCGACTGTATTTTTCAAATAGAGTGTGTTTGCCAGCTCCTGAGATTACAGTAAGAGTGCGTGTAATGCTACAACGACCCACACTCCCATTTGCTGAGAAAATCGGTATGAACAACACATCGTATTCGTCTGAAATCATTTCCTTACGCCATGGCGAGTAAAAAAATGTTAAATCAAACCTAGGTTGATTCATAGGCCTCAGATAGGTAACCACAACCCCTCTCGGGTGATGAATAACCAGGTGTTTCGATTATCCTCGAGTACGCATAATAGGTAATTAGTGTTAAACTGGTTCAGATTTTTGTGAGCCGGACGATTGCCGAATGGCTAGGGCTGGGCGCTGGAATTCGGTTCCAGAGTCTGTGGGTTCGAGTCTCACTATTGGGGTGGATGTTTGTAGCCGTTCGCAATTGGCTTTAAGCAGTCGGTCCCGGTCTTACTAACCCTCGGGCAGCAAAAAGTGACCGTTACGCTCTCAACCAACTAAGAGTTGTGACAGTGCATAAAAAATTATCGAAGTGCTGGTCCACAAAATTTGGCAAATAGTTCAACTTCAATGAGAAATAGAGCTTTTTTAACCCTTCAGCGGGCGCGCCCGTGTACAAAGTGCAACATTTTCGTAATTCGAATGGTTTTGTTTTTTACAAGTAAGGTTTGACTGCTCTAAGCAGTTTCTATTTATCGCTACACCCTTTCTAATGCAGGTCTGATTTCTGACCCTTGTATTTCTTTCCATTCATTGTTAGTCGTGATTTAAACGTGGTAATCAGCGATTACACGGATTGCAATACGACAAATTATGAGTGATGTCGTAGATCAAATGTGCAGCTATTACACTGGTACTTCCGCATATCCACTAAGGAGGACAATCTCATTGTTTTTTAGGCTTTTGGACCATAATAGGAATCGATTGGCAAGTTGTCCTTACATTCAATAAACGGACAGTTTTGAAAATAAGGGATTGTATCTGCATTCTTTGGTATTTAATATCAATATATATCAGTATTATCAAATTTTATATCTTGTGATTAAAACGCAGAATTATTGTTTTCAGTTTGAAAGAAGAAAGTTTATTACAAAAGGAACAATCAAGTTTGAAAGAGGCGTGCACTTTATGCAACGCGCTCCTGCTGGTGTTCCCCAAAATTGGCGCGCGCCCCCTGAAGGGTTAAAAACATTGCTAAGACTATTAGAAAGTATCAGCATCGTTACAGATTTACCAATAGTTTCCCAGTGACTTCAAAAACTAACACCTGAACTATATTCATTGACATTTTTTTAAATGTCTGTAAATTTCTTACAAATTGCAGTAAATTGACCCTTTCATCAGTTTCACTTCGAAATACAGGATTATGTATCGGTTGTATTTTGTTATGTAATGTTAGCAGTCTGATCATTTGGAAAGAACTTTGCGAGAAAGATATTAGGTATTTTAACGAAACTATCTTATTTGCGTCGGTGTACTAGAAAAGCATTAGTGCATCTAACCTCTGACATCGGAGAATAGATAAATTTTATCTCGATTCATCAAATATTCCCCGAATTTAACCTGGATACGTTGAATATTAGTCTTACCAGAATTTCACTCAACAGACTCTTAAACAAGTTTTGCCTTTGCTGGGGACTCTTCAATCTGACAGGGCAAAGCCAATAAAAACAATTAAACGCAATGAACATAAAATGACATTTTTTTCCCAGATGCAACTAATCTTAATATTTACTCTACATTCGGAAAGCGAATTTAAGTATAAGGATGCTATAGATTGTGATGAAGTTGAAGAGTAGCGCAGCCACATTCAGTGTTTAATTCATTGAGTAGGAATTTTAGGCCCAAAATTAGTCAAAATAATGAAAGCAAAATTAAACTTTCATAAAAAAATTGACTATTTCATAACACTTAAGACGAAGCACTTTGCTCAGAATTTGAATCATACAACAGGGATCTATATCTTTCTTTAATCATTACGACATATTAAATATAAATTTTCTAATTTTAGTTACATATTGTGCATGAACTTAGCGTCTTAAGACTATCAAGGAAATATTTTCTTCGATGATAAAATTCTTTCATTTATTAGATAAACTCTTTTATTACAACTTTGACACGCTTAAATTTTACCCCAAAAAATTATTTACCCTTGAACTAATTTCTGTTTTAAGAACGCAAATTGACAGTATTTGATAATTGTTTTTGGAAATAAAACGAAATTTACATCACAGCTTTTTATCTGAAGAAACCCACTTCGATTCGCTTACTTTAAATAAGTAAAATTTCGAGACGAGATATCGCTGGAAAGCCCTAAAGGAAGAAAGCATTCTAAGATGAAAATTTCTTTTTCTTTTCTTTGAGATAATTGTGTTTCAGAGGATACTCACAATGAACATGAAGAATTATCCTTCGGCTTACTGAAGGAGGAACTCCATTCGCAGCTATGCAGAGGTATGCACCTGTATGTAATCGGCTCACTCTTGTAATGCTGAGAATTTCTCCTTCGTACGTAATGGCATTGGGATCTAAAAAATAGCGTATGTTTTGAATCATTGAAGCTCTGAAAAAAAAACCTGTTCAAAATTAAAATTTCAGGTTAGCAAAGTTAGAAATTAAAACTTTGGAAAAAATAATTACTACAAAAAATATTTGTAGTTAATGATCCGAGAATTTTAGTCTCAGAAATTTTTTACTCTTAAATGATGGCCTTAGCAGTATTATATTTATTGATTTAGCCTTCTAGAAAAGATGCTAACATTTAATCAAATAAATCAACAAATCCCCCGATATTATTGACATTGACACAAAGTCACCTGATCGTTGGCTTGCCTAGGTTAAGGATATAACTAGATAAGCTGTCATTATCTGGAAATCTCTAGGACTACAACATTTTGTGTAGCATGTATGAGACTAATATACCTTTTACACGATACGATAATTTGACACTATGATCTGCTAAACCATGCAAAATGGGGTGATTGTATCTATCTTTTGAGACATAAGTTTTAGTTGGTCGGTAACAGTTAATGATTTAAAATAAAAGATATAAAACTCAGAATTTTTGAATATGATTTGAAAGTTTGATTTATAAGAAATTAGATCCTGAAAGACTTAGATAACTTGGAAGCTTAAAATACATTTGTGAGAAAAAATATATAAAAAAGATATGATAGAAGTACCTGTAAATCTAGCATAATTAGGTATTGCAGAAGTGGGTGATTAAAGACAAAAAACAATTAATACTTATAATCGAATACTATGCAATACCTATTCGACGATATCTTTTTACGAGGATTGAAATAAATTAACATATATGTTACCTATTTGACTCGCTTTTCATTCTTTAAGAATGCATTGTCTTTCTAAGCATCTCGGACGTAATAAACGGAGTTTTGATGAAATTTAACTCCAAATCAATTTGAAATTACACAGTCAAATATCATTATTGTTGTGATTTTCTGTAATCAAAATCTAATTTTAAATGGGAGAGAGTTGTTAAACTTTTGACAACAATTAAGTAGTTTTAAAATAAAACTTATTTTATCTATTATGAAAATATCAGAAGGAATAAGTACTTTTTTGGAAATGACTAGTAAGGTATAACATATTTTTTTCAAAATGGGGGATCATTTTACTGAGCAGAAACTAAAGCCGCTAAGTCGTAATATCGGTACTGCAACCCAGTCATACATACACCTTCAACGTATAACGTTCAAGTTAAACTGATCTCGAAAGTTTGAAACGTATTGTATTGCATTTATAACGGTACCTAAAAAGTGCATTTTTTCATAATTTTATTTATTTGATAGTGTAAATCTCAAGCTAGATATAGGAAATTACGCTTTTTTAACTAATAAATTGATTTTACAATGTATCTAGATGATATCTGTGTTAATTATATATTTCTATTAGATATACTATATGTTAGATTAATACTTATAGGACTAGCTTTTTCTTAAATGACTGAAGAATTAAACTCTTATACACTTCATAAAACGACTAAGATATCATTTTCGATAGAATTTTGATCTTAAAACAGTCGGATATCTTCTTAAGGATTCGAAAATTGTGTACAAAGTCCCGCCCCTCACAGCGCCATCCAGATTTTGGATATAATTATATCAACACATATCAGGACATATACGTTTTAATAGATCTAATAAAAACCGTAATTAAAAGGCCTTTCATGATGGTCAGAAGCAAAAATAAATGTAACGCAAAATATCCGTTAGAATTCAAAACGAAGATTATCGATTAAACTAGCATAAGGCTAAAATATTTTTGAGCAAATGTCATCTTCTGTAAAAATTTTCCAAGCCCTAGAGTTGGGATAGATAATTCCAAAGTGCAATTTTCAAAAATGTGTCGCAAGAGAAAAATTAATCAAGGAGGAAATAAAAGTAATAATGAGCTATCCTCTTTTATTAAAGTTTTTGACTTTTTGATGAAAAAAAACTCTCCATATAGTAAAGTTTCACAATTCTCTAGATCAAGACTAATAACTAATTTTTTTTCACACAATTAGAAAAGAAACGTCATTTTTATTCTATTAGTGAGAAATTAAAATAAGGGTGTACAATTTTTTGTCAATCTTAAATCTTTAAATTACTTCGTTCTGTAAAGAAATTCTACATATTTCCTAACTACGATCGGGTAAATTTAATTTATTAACTAAAGTGTTTATTTTTGTAAATTTTTGAGTTACAAATAACAATATTTAAAAATAGAAATATAAAAACAAGTAGATTAAGAAATATCAAACTAAACGATAATGTTGTTAAATATAAAGGGGTAATTTAATTAATCTTACAATTTGCAGGAAACTTTTCATGCTATTATTCATCTTACTTTGAACTTTATTTCCTTATGTCAGGGCAGGGATTAAGCTTTGTGCCCTCAAAATAGCATACTTTCTAGCAATAATTAAAGGTTATTTTTTATGTTGTGAATTCGGAGGCATTATTTTGTTAGTAATGTAGAATATTCCTACAATCTATCCTATAAAGTGTTTTAATTACTCCATATGATTTATCATATATACTTATAAATCGAAAATATGTAAATCCTTTTCAATTCTGTATGCATCATGAGACAAATAAATAGATGATCGCTGCGTGAAATAAATTGAAAATAAAAATCACAAAACAAGTGTATGAATAAAATATACATTTCATATAAAATATCTCTCAGGACAGACAGCACTAAATTATAATGATAATTTGTGAAGCAAATATAATACAGGCTTCATTCAATACAAACATTACAAATTGTCAGGCTATAATTACATTTCATTTTTTGAAGAACACCACTTCGATTTTATTAGAAACACCACTTTCAATATACTTGGTCGATTAAAAATCGCTAATTTGTAATATAATATTCTCTGAAATATCAGCACACAATTTCACCTTTTGAATTAATAGATGTTGTATTATTTATGAGATCATTTTACTAATAGTTGGTTTTGTAAATATACAAAATAAATTAGCAAAGTTATTTTTATCGGCGATTCTGTTTTACTAATGGAATAATAACGCATTCAGTGTTATCAAACATAATTAAATGCTCAAATATTTGGTTATATATATATATATATATATATATATATATATATATATATATATATGTATATAATATATATATCTCTCTCTCTCTCTCTCTCTCTCTCTATATATATATATATATATATATATATATATATATATATATATATATATATATATATATATATATATATATATATACAGAGGCTGTTCGCACATTTTTTAGACGATTTTGGTAAATGGTAATAAAAAATTGTTTGCTGCAAAAGAAATAATTGCAATTTTAATATGTTTTTAAAAGTCAAAATTATCTTCTGCGGCTTGAAAGTTTTGTTTGTATTCAAAATGGCTTTCTTAACAAAGCAGTGGTTCTAAGGCTACATTTATGCTCTTTCCGAAGAGAAATATGCATACTCCGTTATCCAAAACCGATGTGAGAGTCATGGTTTTGTGATATCTAAAGCATCGATAGGTAATATCGTCAACAAGAAAGGAAAAAACGTCAAATTGGAGCCTCAAGTGGGACAAAATTCCAAACAAGTATCCAGGAAAAAACGGACATCTTCGACTATTGCAACGGTACGTTGTTTAATGTTAAAAGAAAATCCCCCTAGTCAAAGGACAGTTGCAAATCATTAAAATGCTCCGTGTCCACTGTAAACAAAATGATAAACGTTCATTTAAATCTTAAGAAAGCGAAAAGACGCAATGTGCATCGTCTTCTTCCAAATCATATCGCTGAACGCAGGACACGCTGCAGAATTCTATATGAGAAACACTTATCCAAAGAAAAATGGAAAACTATTGTCACAATAGATGAATCATGGGTGTATTTAAATGATTGCAACAAAAAAAGAGCCATTATTATCATAAAAGGGGAGAAAATAATTTAAGTACATGGTTCAAAGAATCGAAAGAAGTTTTTCTAAGAGATTCATGATTGTTGCTGGTTTTTCTTATAATGGCAAGTTAAAAATAAAAATAGTGGAAAAAAAATGTCAAGATTAACTCCAAATACTATCAGGAACATATTTTATCGCCAATTTTTCTGAATGAACTACCATCGCTTTACCCACAGTGCCATCTATCTGTGAGACTCCATCAGGACAAAGCTAGCAGTCACACATCAAAATCCACTGTAAATTTCCTAAAAGAAATGGAACAAAAAATCAGGTATCAAGGCCATACCCTTCACTGATATCCCTACTAAATCTCCCGATGTATCACCTATGGATATTTGTGCTTTCGGACTTTTAAAATCTGCATTATCCAAACGTCGTCCCAAAACCCTTACAGGACTCTGGAAAGCTGTTCAGGAGGAATGGGATAGAATACCTCTTCTGATACTTCAAAAGGCATTATTATGCTTGAAATTGCGGTGTCGAAAGATAGTTCAGAATAAGGGATGTCAAATAGAACATTTAAAACACAAGAATTTTATGTAATTTAGTTTTGTGAATACAATATACATCGTCTAAAAACTGTGTGAACAGCCTCTATATATATATATATATATATATATATATATATATATATATATATATATATATATATATATATATATCTATATACACTGGTATAAAGACATTCATGTAGTACGTCGGTCACAACTCATGTCTTTATAACTGACTTTATGACTGTAAGGTGTAAGCATAATGTGTAGAGAGATTTATCGCCACTAAGGGCGATCTACGCCAAATCTAGTACCTGTGGTCCTTCCTGCGCAGATGCGAGATGCATTTGGAGTAGCTTGGCGCAGTCCAAGGCGAACTATCTGAGATTAAAAAAAACTAGCGGGCAGTTGGCCTTTGAACTCGAACGGTGTGTGAGCTGCTTGCGGATCCTGTGATAGTAAGTGTGGAGCACATGGCAGAGAAGGTACAGGTAAAAATATAACATTTCTGATCATGTATAAATGTTTTCTTCATATTTTGTCATAATAAATTTATATTTTGGCTCCTTACTTTTGTAGTTTCTGTTCGCCTTAGTTGTCATAATAATTAATTTAATTCCATCTTGTATACTCAACTATGAATTTATTACCATCGCAACACGTGGGTCGAGCCATATAGCATATAATAAGAATGCTTAACTTTATTCTCTAACTTAACTACAAAGCTTAAGGTAAATGTTTATCGCGAGACAACGTATCTGTGTTATTGCTAAAGTTATTGTATTAATAATTTACGACAGTAACTTTATCTTCATACACCGCAATTTATACGTATCGCCATTTTCGTCCAGCTTATCTTCATTAATGTAACATACACGGTTGTCAGGAAAGAATCAACCGATTACAAAATTTGATATTTTCCATAACTACAAACAGAAAATTATAATTAATATGTCATTGTAAGGAAAAATGTTAACCCGAGAGCACTCGCGCCCAATTTCGAACACGAGAACTCGCGCCGGGTATCTCATACCCTAGTTCATTTTCTGCTATTTAAATATCAATTAATATTGTTTATATGCAAACTTACGTAAATAAAGAACATAAGATAATAAATTAAGATTTTTAGTGAATTTTAGTAATACTTACATTTTTATAGACAATTTTTACAAACTACATACTGATGTTCAACACAGACATTTTCCCAGTTTTGGCACATAAACTTTGTTTTTCAGTCCTTATTACTTGGGCAAATTTAACATCGTTTATATTTTGTCTTTAGTTTTTTTGCAGGCGGTTCATTATTAGTGATTTCCAGTTCCATTGAAGGGCTTGAATAAGTTGTTTTTGTTTGAGGCATCATCATATTTAGCATGTTGCTATTGAAGAGAACATTCCATGCATCTACGTGAGAAGCGACATATCTTGAATAATTTGTATTACCTGGAAGCTTGATAATTACGTTCCTTGAAGGTTTTCTTACATTTTGCCGGTATTTTTTCTTCAGCCATTTTGTAATTTTATCTTTACCAATATAAAAATCGGCTGTTGACAGTGAGCCTTTATCTTCGGTTTCTGTCTCAATTTCAGTAGAAGAATCGTGATTGCTACAGTATTCTCCATCCTCAGAGGCATCATTATCTTGGGATAAAGCTTCATTATCACTAGAAATAGTCTCTAAAAGGTGTCGCAATTGTTTTATTTCCTCGTCGTAATTCAAAAATCGCGCTATGATGCACTAAACTGACAGAAAAAAGGAAAGATCTGACTGACGCGAGGACTCGCAAGGGTATGACCGTCGAAATATTTTTCTCAAAATCTATTTTTTCAGGCAGACTTAGTTTTTACCCCGCTGAAGATCGTGACCTTGAATACAGCTACACGAATTTCGGCCTAATCCGATAAGAAGAAGATAACAAAAACATTGAATGAAAATGAATTGGGTATGTCATACCCGGTGCGAGTTCTCGCGGGTTAAATATTGTTTCACAGGTATTCGATATGACTTCCTTTAGTCATCCGTATAATATCACTGCGATATGCCATTTCTTGCCAAACACGTTGTAATGTTTCACTATTAACTGTTTGTAAAGCATCACAAATGCGTTGTTTAAGTTCGGGCAAACTTGTAGGCAAAGGTGGTATGAACACAAGATCTCTGACATATCCACAAAGGAAGAAGTCACATGGGGTTAAGTCCGGTGACCTAGGAGGGTAGCTGTGTAGCCGACTGATCGCAGTGCAGTCGATGATTTGATCTTACATAGCTACACTCCTAGGTCACCGGATTTAACCCTATGCGACTTCTTCCTTTGGGGATATGTGAAAGATCTGTGTTGATACCACCTTTGCCAACAAGTTTGCCCGAATTTAAACATCGCATTTGTGATGCTTTACAAACAGTTAATAGTGAAACATTACAACGTGCTTGGCAACAAAGGGCATATCGATTTCATGTTATACGGCTGACTATAAGAAGTCATATCGAACACCTGTGAAAAAAAATTAAAAATTTTTCCTTTACAATGATATATTAATTATAATTTTCTGTTTGTAATTATGGAAAATATTAAATTTTGTAACCGGATTATTCTTTCCAGATCACCCTGTATACACACACACACACACACACACACATATAAATAGATATGAAATGACCCGAATTGGGTCATTTCATATCTATTTATATAATTCATATCTATTTATAAGTAAAGTAATCATCGTGGCCTGAAAATAATAAAGTCAGTTTTAGGAACAATCGAATTTATTTTTACGAGTAAAGCAACACGTCCATCTCACTTCGAGTCAGTCCCGCGTCTACCTCGTAAGAGCGCCAAAATGCCATTAGCTCAGAGAGGTTGCCAGAATTGGCGGAGGAAGTTAGTGTGGGAAAGGCGAGGCATTTACGCCAAAAGGAAGAAAGAGGGGTTACCAGGAGAGAGATAAATTTAAGAATGGGCGATTATAGGTTGTTAGTAATACTATCACACACACACACACAAACACACACACACACACATCTATATATATATATATATGTATATATATACACTCTGTAACAAAAGAAATATATGAACCCAGAAGAAATCGAGCTACTATCACGAAACTTGGCAGGAATGTAGTCTTGTAAGAGATATGCAAACGATTAAAATTTCGACGTCAATCAGACAAGGGTAAGAGCGCTATGCGCATAAGAGATGCACAGCTGGGAGAGTTTAAAAGCATGATTGCTCGTGCCATAGGTTATTCAAACAAATCTGTTGAATTGGATGGACGGTATTGTGACTAGAGATGCCTCTGCGAGGTAACCGGCGAGAGTACGAACAATTGTCGGACTTTTAGAGGGGCGTATAGTAGGCTTCAGAGAAGCAGCTTGGTCGAATAGGCGTATCGGTTGCCACCATCGTTTGGAGTTATATGGTAATGCTCGGTGTTGACAACAATGGGTTACGGAAGGGATACTCTACCGTCGCGGAGGGCCAGGGCGTCCCAGGAACACAAATGCGCGCGAGGATTGTGCAATCCCAAAGAGCGGCCACGTCCGTGCCAACATAGTCGCTAGAATCGGTTCGACGCCATTTACCACCTTCCATGCATCCGGTGGTATCAAGGGAAACCATTCGGAGACGACTGTCCGACGCAGGTATAAGAGCCGACGTCCTTTAAGACGCCTACCACTGACCCACATCACAGGCAGTATCGATTGGATTTTTGCCGATCTCGGGCAAGCTGGAGTGTGACCGACTGGAAGCGTGTGATCTTCAGCGATGAATCCTGATTCAGTCTCAATGCTGATGACCAGCGCATACCTTGTGGAGGCGGCTAGGCCACCGGTACGATCCGACATTTTGTTTTCAGAGGCATAACGGTGATTACACAAGGTGTGTGACAGTGTGGGGAGCGATTTGTTGGGACACACAATCACCTCTAGTCGTCCTTCAATGCACTTAGAATATGTATAATAAATGAATCGGACGACACGCAGTTACGTGGACGAGATTTTAACGCCAGTTCTACTGCCAATGCTATCAAGTCGCCCAGGTGCCATTTATCAGCAAGACGACGCTCGTGCACACACTGCGCGATTCTCCCAACAATGTCTTCAAGGATATGACCTACTCCCACGGCCTGCCAGGTCACCAGACCGCTCGCCAATAGAGTACGTCTGGGACGTGCTTGGAAGGCGACTGCAGCCGTCCCGGAATACTGGTGAATTACTGCCCAGTTGCATAGATTATGGCATGATCTTCCGCATTAAGTCATAGGTGACCTCATTGATTCGATGTCACGCCGCGTTTCGGCTTGTATAGCTGCCAGAGTGGATTTACTACTTACTGAGTTGAACCTTTTTCATGCCATATCTTCTTAATAAAATGGTCTGTTCTTCTGAATTTGTAATCATTTGCGTATCTCCTCATACACTACATACATTCTATGTTTCGTGATAGTACCTCGTTTCCTTCTGGGTGCATATATTTTTTTTGTGACAGAGTGTATATATATACATATATATATATTATATATATATATATATATATATCTTTAGAACCAAATATTTTACAAGGTTTAATGTGTATAATAGTAACGCTCACACCGTTTGAAATCCACCTTTTGTAACGCGTTGATCGAGGTAGCTATCGAATCAACAAAATCACAGCCAAGTAAATTAAAATAGAAGAATTTATTACAATTCAGAGGAGAAAATTTAGAGTTTGATGCTCAGTAGTCAGTTACAAGATTAATGATAGTTCTCTAAGATGGCGACGGAGTCCGTTAGGATGAGTTACCAGATGAAGTTCCTCTAATTCAATAATATCGAACAGTTGAAAAAAATTCGAGCAAGTCCCTCGATTTCGCTTCCTTCAGGGCGGATGATTGTGAGGCAATTTATAAGATCAGGATGATCGTGATGGATGTTCTCGTCTGGAGACCTCGTCAAAATGTAACTAAGCTTCCTAGCTGAAGCTAAAATTCTCTTCGTGGGAAATAACCGCCGACTTAACAAGTCCGCGTATAGCCTTTTTCGACCCTGGATGGTCGACCCTGGAGAGTCTCTCACAGCTCAGCAGATAGCTAACTATCTGTCTTTTTCTCTCTCGTCTAATTTGGAATTTTTTGCTCCGTCCAGAGAACTCGTCTCTTATTGGATCTTCTAATGGTGATGTCATTTTTAGACTTCTTGATTTGCTGGAATGCAAGCTGAAATTATCGTGACTTCCCGGCTTCCGGGTGGTCCTACGTCATTAATCTGGCCGCCGTGGCGAATTTCTGTGTCCGCCTAAATTAACGTTTGCCAACCGCTTTGTGTTACTTCCGTTCCAGCTTACCCTCACCTGCTATACTTAAATGGGGGCCTGTCGGTCAGCTGCGACAGATTCTATGTGTGCAGCGGAATATTTTAATTGTGCGAATTATTTTAATTCGTCCACAATCCCTCCCCGATGGGGAGATTTAGTCTTGCAGGCAAATCTGAAAATAAGGGTTAACATGGCTCACCTGACAACATCATTAGAGGCAATCATAAGTTAATCTTTAAAATTACAAAATTAAGTACCTAAAAATTTTCACAACAAAAATTATTTACAACACTATTATACAATTACACACTACTAAATTAGTCAATTAATTACAATTCTTTAATTATTCAATTGATTACACATTATAAATTACTCTTTATTCTAACAGCATCCTGCTCAACAGTCTGCTTGTTCAATTTCCTTTCAGAGAATTATAGCGAAATAGACATCCTTTTAACTAATTTCCTTTGAAGAAATCTATCACTACCAAATTTTGTGTATGTTTCTTTTTAGTAAAACATACCATATACAAGTCATTTAAACTAAATTCCTTTCGGAAAGCCTAGGGGCGTTACAAAAACCGTCTCATTATTTTAACAAAAACAGAATAGTTATACAATTGGACACATTATTAAGTAACTTCCCTACATAGAAATAAGCATTTTTAAATTCAATTAAAAACACAAATAAATCAACACAGTAGATCAATACGATTAAATTCCTAGGTTTCCTATTTACACGGATTATCTAGATCATTATAACTACATTTGACCCTAAGAATTTCGTTTGAAAGGTTCGAATTTCTCGAATCTACACCACTTGAATTTGGATGTAACTTTCTGACTCACATCCCACTTGTTCTGAAGTGCCCAAGAAAACTTTTCACTGGGTCTCGGTAAGTCAACCGTTCCCCTTATCTTAGCAAATTTCCTTAACTTTCTCTTTTGCCTAAGTCTTAGACAAATTGTGTCTTCTTGGTTAATTTACCTTTATTTCTAAACCTTTGCGCTCTCATAAGCCCAGAACAAATTTTCCTCACGCATTCCGCGTCGCCCTCGAGTTCTTAATTGTAGCCTATTGAGTTCCTCTTTCGGTTTCTCATTTACTCCTTGGGAATCAACATTTTTGGTTGTCTCAGTCTTATGCAACTCACCTTTCAGAGCGTCACTACTGAAACATCTGGTCATTCCATTCTCCTGGGGGGATATACCACGCTCGACCCTATTGTTCACATTTCCCTTAACTCCGCCGAAACCTGACAATCCAGGTTGGGTGGATTCGCGCTCCTCCTATAGCTTGGAGGTTCAACAATGACTTTCCTAAACCTCCCACTTGGAAAGTAATGTCCACAAAAGACTCTGAACTCGCCTTCGTCAAATTGTTTGCGTTTTATCAACACGAGTTTCCCTCTCGTTGGAATTAGATTCCTGAAAAACGGTTGCAGGAGAATTTCCCTCAATACCTGTTTCAATCCAGTTACAAACGCAAGGTCCAGCTTTTTCGCCTGACCGAAATTCCTCTCCATTTTTACAGGGTAATTGATTTGGTTCCCTTAGAGCTCCTACGAATTCCCTAATGATACCCTCGCTAAATTTTGACTCAGTCTCTTGACAAGTTTCTTTTTTGCGTCGACTTCCTCGCGTCACTACCACATTAATTTTCTGAGAATTATTTTCACGGGAGTCAATTAATTTTTGGGTGGAATTCCCCAATAAATAATGATTCATCTCTACGGAGTTCCCTACGATCGCTGCTTTGGTCAAAATGGTTCCAAATTCGGGGCTCTCTAATTTTTTCGGAGGTAGCGGTGAGCACCTCAATTCATTTTCTAGGGGCTGCCTTACCCATATTTTTTCTCCTGTAAAATCCTCGGGTTTAGTCACGAGTAATCGAGCTAATTCAAGACTACTACCTGTATCTCGTAAAATAGTCATTCCCTAGAATTTACCTTGGCCTGGCTTAAATAGGGTTTAAAAGAAGGATCAAATTTTTTGTCACGGCTAGATAATTTATAATTCTCACCTCCTTCCTGGGTTCGGGACAATTGGTTTAATGTGGCCTGGATCATTATAATTAAAACATATGACTTCCTTCTTACATTCAAACTCCCACGTTCGCCATTCAGGATCAATATTCCTAGCACTATGCCCATTGTTTTGCCCGCTCTTGCTAGTTTCAACCCTTACTCAACCTGGGGTTTTTTCAGTTTTCGGGCGGTCAACGACTCTTTTTTCCATAGGTTTAAAACTTTGGGTTTTTTAAGAAGCGTCTAGATGCTTCGTAATGGTCTAGTTTCTTTGCTAGATCATCCGGATCATTAAGGTTTCCCCAGTCATCTATGAAATGTTCTTTCACTTCATTAGGGGCACGTTTTTTCAACTGATCCGCTATCATCAGGTCTTTCAAAGTCTCATAATCTATTACCTCGATTCCCTCTAACCAACCTACTAGGTAGCTACGCAACTTAAAGAGGGATCTTGCCATAGCGTCCGTTCTTGTTTCCTGTGTGTCTGAAATTTCGTTCTAAAGGCCTCTGAACTAAGCTTAAATCTTTCTAGCAACACGGATTTAACATGGTCATAATCATCCCATTTATCGTCCGGTATTTTAAAAATTAACTGAGCAATCTCTAGGGGTAGCAACTCAATTAATTCGGTTACCCAATCAACATGATCAATATCTATTTTCCGATCTTGGCGCTCAAATAATATAAGAAATAAAGCCATATCAGACTTTCCTGTGTCGTATTTTTGCATTCTAAGGGTTTTGCGGGGTCTCGCGCTCTCATTGCTAGTAGACGATACACTAGTGGTTTCGACAATTTGCGTTAACCGTAACTTTTCAAGTTCGAAATCTCGCTCCTCCCTTAATTTTTGTGATTCAAATTCTCTATTCTCAACTTTTAGCGTATCCTCAATTATGGTTTCCAGCATTAATTTGGCACTTTCTTCGTCATAATCTTCGCTCCCTAGGATTTTCTTAGAGAGGTAGGTCTATTATCGTCTCTTCATCCCCCACCTCCAATCGAAATTCCCTAGCGAGGTTTTGAAGATCGGCTTTTCTATGCCGTTTTAAGAAAGCCATATTAATATCTTACAATTTTACTGGACACAAGTTTACTAGACAATTTTACTGGATTCTATCACAAGTTCAATTTTAACACTCCTAACTTCCCTTTCCAAAATTTCACAAAATACAATACACACAGAAATAAAATAATACACAATTCTCTTATCGACTTAGCAGAAGAAAAGGAACTGTTCTTCATTCAATCGCAACTGCTTTGAGTACGGGTAGAAAAGCTTAACCTGTACAATCGTTGTTTGCTTTCAAGTTACAACATACAATATAGAATCAATAATACGATTACTAGCAATAATAATATAATTTAAACATCAATATAACACTTAGTTGCAATAAACACTTTTCATATACGACACAATACTCAATTCTTTACTGGCTAATTTAATTTGTAATATACACAATTCAAAAATACACTCAGAATTTTTGCAATTAAGACCACCTTAAAATTTTACTCAATTAATTTTATAATTCAGACTTGCATACTGTTTGAAAAGTTACTGATGCTTGCGCGTACTCTTGCTCTAAGCATAAAAAACATAATTCTGCTAAATTTCACTTTCTAATATTTTCCACATATTTTAATTCAAACACAATTACTTTTCGATTAGAATCAAGTGCATTTACTAATTTATCTTACAGCACAGTTCAACAATTATACTTGCAAAACTAAGAATAGTCTTTAATTTAAAATTAGCATATCTTACTTTTACTACTCAAATTCTTTGCCTCTAAGAATGAGTCAGGCTTACCTTCTCTGACGACCCTCGTTCTGCAATCGATGTCGGTCAGCTCAATGTTGTGGCTCCTTTGCGGATTTTTGTCGGCACGGCCGCGGATATTAGTACACGGCGGTTTCCATCGGCTGAGGCTCCTGGTACTTTCTTCTACTTTCCAGGACGGATGTCCTAACAGGGGTGTCCTACATCTATCTTCGCCGATAATGTGAACAAGGTCGTGGGCCGTCGCTGTTGATTTAACGACGATTTCAGATCCCAGAATGCTGCCACCAAAATAAAGGCTGTAACGCGTTGATCGAGGTAGCAATCGAATCAACAAAAACAACAGCCAAGTAAATTAAAATAGACGAATTTATTACAATTCAGAGGAGAAAATTTGGAGTTTGATGCTCAGTAGTCAGTTACAAGATTAATGATAGTCCTCTAAGATGGCGACGGAGTCCGTTAGGATGAGTTGCCAGATAAAGTTCCTCTAATTCAATAATATCGGACAGTTTAATAAAATTCGAGCAAGTCCCTCGATTTTCACTTCCTGCAGGGCGGATGACTGCGAGGCAATTTATAAGATCAGGATGATCGTGACGGATGTTCTCGTCTGGAGACCTCGTCAAAATGTAACTAAGCTTCCTAGCTGAAGCTAAAAATTCTCTTCGTGAGAAATAAACCACCGACTTAACAAGTCCGCGTATAGCCTTTTCGACCCTGGATGGTCGGAGTCTCTCACAGCTCAGCAGATAGCTAACTATCTGTCTTTTTCTCTCTCGTCTAATTTTGGACTTTTTTGCTCCGTCCAGAGAACTCGTCTCTTATTAGATCTTCTAATGGTGATGTCATTTTTAGACTTTTTGATTTGCTGGAACGCAAGCTGAAATTATCGTGACTTCCCGGCTTCCCGGGTGGTCCTACGTCATTAATATGGCATGCCGTGACGAATTTCTGTTCCGCCTAGATGTCATGTTTGCCAATCGCTTTGTGTTACTTCCGTTCCAGCTTACCCTCACCTGCTATACCTAAAATGGGGGCGTGCCGGTCAGCTGCGACAGATTCCATGTGTGCAGCGGATATTTTAATGGTGTGAATTTTTTTAGTTCGTCACACTATTTAAATACACTTTTGAATATTCTGATGCCTCATAGGGAGAAATGTTGAAGCCGATCCTAATCGCCATGCTTATATATTCATTCTACGAATTTGGGATTAGCTATGTAAAAGTAAAAGGGAAAGGATGTTGCTAAAGGTTCGATAACTTCAAATTCTTGAATGTATTGTAAAATTTTTACGTATGCGAATCAAGAATGTTTTTCTTATACTCCAACTGTGTCTTTTAAATAAAATTAATTTAGAATATGAAGATTTCAAACTCTCTCTTGCTTACCTTTGACACACTTTAAGCATTGAACTACCTAATTAACACAGATAAAGTTTTTCTTGTCTTTGAAAAACACTTGGACTTGCATGGATGATATAGTAGATCATAAAAGCTTTACTGGGTGAATCTTATGGACCAAATACTCACAAATGTTCTGGATAATTATATTAAAAAATCCCTGTTTTTTGTGATATTGAAAGAAAGACATTTTGAATCCTATGAGGGCATGCAAATTTCGCATACACCTTATATTATAGTTCCCTAAATGTGATCTCTGATTTTGATGAAGAATGAGTCATGTATTAATAAAATGTGCTTATCATGTTACATTATCATATTTCTCCACCATTACAAATTTTCTGCTCAATTTAAGGTTAAATGCTACTACAAAATTAGATCGCTCAGTAATAAGTCATGAAAAACATTCGATCCGAAAGAGGCTCATAATTTTAAGTAGAATATTTAAAATATTCATTATTTTGACATCAGCAGAAGTTATTAGGTCGCATGTTCTGCTTTTTTACCAGCTTCGAGATTTGATTATCAGCGTTTTAATCTCCGCCAGGAGAATCAAATACGGAGTATTTATTATTTATCGCTTTCTAAATATCTGTTTTAGAAAAGAATTTATTACCCGTGACTTCTTTCCTTGCCACGCCCCTAAGGGAATAGGCTCATGGTCTCCCTTCGCCATGTAATGTTCGGCGTCGGATAGCCTACAGCTTTGCACGTGAGGGTCACGTTCGCACCTTCTCGAACGACGACGTCGCTGCTACTTCCCTCGTCCAAAATATCAGGTGGAACTACAGGAAAAAATATGTCGTTAATTGATCAATTAAAATAACATATTAAGTGCACAGTAGGAGTGTTGTGAATCACAGCTTTTTGAATTTAAAGGAGTTAAATGTTGATATCATCATTAATATTTTTTTAATCTGGTGTTACAGCTATTTCATTTTAAAAATAAACTTAGAGACATGATACAGACAACACCATAGGCGTAGTGTCGGGGAGCACGGGGGGGGGGGCACGCCCCCCCCCAACTTAACTTGAAATATATTAAAACGTTCATAGAGGTTCAGTTAAAATCTGAACATTGTAGAAAACTTTTATTAGAAAAATTTGGTTTTTTCCCGCTTTTTCAAACTGTGAAACTTAAGATTCCGATTGTGCCTCTAGCCTTAACATAGTTTTTAAAGATGATATGATCCATAACAAAAATTCAGTGCTATATTTTTTTCTCATTTTATTTATATTATATTTATTTTTCTCATCGTATAACTTTTAAATGCAACTCAAACATCAATTCTATTGTTATTCAATTAAAAAATATCATAATATTTCATATTTTAAGAATCGTCCGGCACTCAGTGCGCTGAGGAGGGCTCTAACTGAATTCAATTCGTGCCCCCGACTCCAAAAAAGTTAGAAGCACGCTACGCCTATGGACAACACCGTAAGTAAATAATTAGTAATCAGTTTTACCTGAATTATATTTAAGTGTACAGAGAGGATACTTTCCAAGTGGACAGTTTAAAATTAAGTATGCATAAATATTCGCTCATTATTATTATCTTACACTGAAAGGCAAATAAGAGAACGTAGATAAATATTTTTTAAGAAACAATTTTATTGTATAATTTAAATTACGTAAAATTTCATTTAATCAGAATTAGAATGCTTTTTTATAAAATACACAAATGAACTGTATTCATCTCATCTTTAAAAAAAATTCTACTTGCTTCTATTTGGGTGAGAGAAAACAGTTGAGGTCAGATTCATTTATTATACATAAGGCGTTATAGTCACTAAATAACTGCAACTCATATAGATGCTTTTACATCCCATTTAGAAAGATTAATTTTATATATCCAATAAGCAGTATTCCACTGGTAGCAAGACATATTTCATCTTCTATTTTTGGATTTTATACGGGCACTTTTGCTTACTCTAACGTTACTCATCAGTTTGCTTCACACGTCTCTTTCTATCATATTTTAGCCCAATTCCTAATGTAACAACGAGGACAGATACAATATGTTAACTTATATAGCTGATTAGACAAATAATCTGAATAGTAAAGCTACGATGCAAATAGGAATGCAGATTCTCACGGGAAATTCAAAACTGAAAGTGTTGCATTGCTCTAGTTTTATTACGCATTCTTTCATTTTCTGACATTTAATTAAATCCCATGAGACAGGTCCTGGACATGTTGAATCAACAGGCTTTAATGACAGTAGGAGTTATGAGTGAATATATTGGATACTTATTTTATTCTAAGTGCTAAAAAGGGGTACAATGTCGATTTCAGTTTTCTCTCATCTTTAACACGGTTGCAATAATGAAATTTTCTTTTAATTTGAGGTCGTCATCATTTAGTGCAATTTTGATTGGGAAGGTAATAAATTGTAGGAAAATCATCTACCGTCATCCCCTTTCATTTTAATTTAGCTAGTTATAATGATCACTATGCAAAAATTCTGACACCTATCAATTTTTCTATACTCAGAATGACCAACCAGAGAATAGAGCTCCCGAACATCTTGTTTTCGGACAAATTTACTAAAACTTTTCTCGATTAATCCAAGTTAATTATTACTAGTGACTACATTCCTATATTTAAACTTAAAATGGCTTTGCTCTTGGGGAGCTAGATGTAGTCCATGACTAATATAATTTTTGCATTACTCTCGAATTAAAGAGTAAATATACTCTGTAAAACAAATGAAACAACCTAATAAAACAATTCATGGGACTGCTGGCAAACAACGGCACTAAATGCTTTTTATCTGAAAATACCTATGTTTGACTATTCACCATCAAAGGACATTCACGACTATCTAACACGGCGTATGTAACAGGCGCACTTCAGAGTAATTTGAGTAACATTGCTTTCTAGTTAAAGTAACTGCGTTCACTAAAAGAGAGGTATTTTCATCCAGTACAGATAAAGAGGCCTTCGATGACGTTTGCAAAAATTATGCAGAATATACTCTGAATTAAAAACATCTAAATATCTTTAGTAGAATTTCAAAGCATTGTGTTAAAAAAAAACAGGATGGACACACTCAAACTTTAAAATGAACAGACGGAAATCCGAGCAGAGGACAGGGTTTCATGATTTCAGTATTATAGTTTAACTATAACCATTCAAATGATAAAGTTAGATTTTTTTGGAAAAATTAAGTTTAGCTCCTACGTACTTAAAGGAACAGACGGAGATCCGAGCTAATGACAAGGTTTCATGATTTCAATATTATAGTTAACTATAACCCATTCAAATGATAAAGTTAGAGTTTTGGAAAATTAAGTTTAAACTCCTAGGTGTTCTAATTTTATTCAAAAAGAAAAAAAAGGCCTATGAAATTCAGCACAAAATTAGATAATTTTATCGAGCCAATATATATAAAGATCATATATTCTTCATGCCAATGCTTTTTATTGTTTTTAGCTTTGTTCATACTTTTACCCACCCTTGAATGTTTTCCCACGTTTCAAATTTTCAAGTTTCGAAAATATGCAATAGAAAACTTAGTTTAAACACGTATTCACTGCAGCACTCAGACCAAAAATATTATTACATCTAACAGCCAAACGCGTCTTATAAATCCTGACTTTATTTCAAGAAGTATGTTTTAAAAATAAAAGAGGTATAATATTTTATTAAACTTCACTTAACTGACAGTCTTTCAAAATACGATCAAGTGAAGTAAGGAAATCATTAAGCAACACGTAGTTATTAAAGCAATTGAAATGAAATTCGTCACTATTTATTAAAAATAAATCGAAGCAGGCAATATCTTTTAAGGCTAATGACTGGCATGAATTTCACCACAGATCTGCTCATTTATGTAATTGTTAGATCAGTTCATATACGTTTATATACAAATTGAAACCAACAGAAATAGTTCATTCAAAATGAAACAAAAGAAGTTAAACAAAACTATTGGTCCTCATAGAGTGAAAAAAATATTTGCCGTTGAACTGATCATTGTTAATAAACAAAAGAGTAAATATGTATATGTATCATTCACTTATACATTGTCATTATGTAATATGAGTAAACAACGTAAATCCACAATGTATCTGAAAAAAAGTAATATCCTTAGAAATATTTCTTTAACCCTCTACAGAAGAAGCAAAAAAAATACAAAGAAAGTCATGAAAACATAAGAATACGAAAAACAGAATTTCTTCTAAGTATCAGTAAATAGTCAAAGTACTCAAAAATTAGCTGTATAATTAAATAGCGTTCGATTAAAGTTACAGAATCAGTGTAAATTTAGAGTAAAAAGACCATAGAAAAATCCATCAACTCATATATATATCTATATATGAAGCGGCGAAAGGCAAAGTGGTGTAAGTCACATTTCAACTTTTTTTATTTGAGGGCAAAAAATGTAATCTGCATGTTCAATTTATAGTGGAATTGCAAATAATTAGTATTTTAAATATTATAATAATTGTGAATTATGATTTGTTCAATTTTATAGTGGAATTTTTTGTAGTTTTTGTAGTAAAACGCTTTGGACCTTGCACCATTTGACTTACTGACTTACACCACTTTGCCTTTCACCGCGTCATATATATATATATATATATATATATATATATATATATATATATATATATATAATTATCCCTGTTGTTTTACCATAATTATAGGCATATATAAACATAATAAATTTTGTCAAACAACTACTTTCCAATGCATGACAGTAATGCCTTCGTTATATAGTTTTCATAATATTTCCTACACTTTTGATTAAGGAAAATATTTCGCTCTTCCTACACTGTATAAACGGGAAATTTAAAGATAAAAGATTTTAATGGATGATTTATTACTCAAAAGTTTTTTTTTTCGTGTAAAAAATAATAAGGTAGAATTTGTCTTGTAATTTTAACAAATCATTTCTTAATGCATAAATTTCATGTAGTTTAAAAATGTTTTATGAGGTAAAATAACCTTTCATATATTGAAAATTAATCTTAAAACAATTTAGATACACCAGAGAATTTGTTTTTTGGAGTCGGAAAAATTCTTTTTTTCCCATAAAGTAAACATTTTTTTTTCAAGGATTTACTTCGTGAACCTCGTTTGTACAGATCATAATATAACTTGGAATTGTACGAGGTATAGAATTAAATTCCTAGTCAGCCAGTCCTGTTTTAAGGCGAAGGAGAACATGGCAAAGTCTGAGGAACTATACAGAGAAGTCATTAATAATCCTTTTAAATAGAATTTTTCTTTATATACTTTTTAAGTCGCTTGAAAACTTCTGCTTCCCTGCGCCTACGCAAGATAGTCTGAGAACTACGCTCACGTGTGTCAAACAAGAGATAACACAGTCTGTTGGGAAGCCCGATAAGTGAGAAAGGTTTTATTTTCGTGAAATTACTAAAATGTTTTATTTTATCTGCAAAACTTTTTGGAATTACATTGTTATTGAAGACAGACCCAACAGATCTCGTGTCTATCTTGTCCGCTTCTAGAATAAATCACTTCTCCCAAACCCTAAAACTGACGAGCGAAGACAAACTTCAACTATGTATTGGGCTCTCTCGCCCCCCCCCCCCCCCCATCATAGAAGACTTGCACTCAAGAAGAAACGTATTTGCATAGACATTGAGCATCTAATACCGAATGACGAAGTACCTAAAATATTATCAATTTTGTAATCGGGTAGGAGTTCTCATATAATTTAAATTACTCTTTTGCTATTGATAAAATGCATAATCACTCTTTTAGCATAAATATTGTCTAAAATCTTAACATTAAAAGGAGGCAATTTTTTTTAAAAATTAGTTTTAATGTGTTCTGTAGTTTCATAACTTTACTACAAAAAGATCTTTCTTTCAAAAAGTTTTTTAAAAATAAGATACAGTTATACATGCTGTAAATTAAATAAAATATCTTTACGATAATCACTCGCACACACATAATTCACATTTTTTTAAAGCTTTAAAGTTATTCCTATACACAGAAATAGCAATATCTCTAACCTGATACGTTATTTTCATCCTTAATATTTGTAATAATTTTGCCAACTTCTCCAAGGCTGCAGTCTTTGGAAATAGGTTCACACCCCATTATATGAAAGCATTGTGTAGGGCATATTTGAAACAGCAAAAGTCAAACAAAGTAAAAATGTAAAATAAACAAAGTTAAATAATGAATTTTTGAACAAAATTTAGATGATGACAAGGGATAAATATAAGCATTTGATCTACATATAGATAAAGAAACACGTGATAGTGAGGAAGTAATCCTTGACTGACAGGAAAGAGACAAACTAGAAAGGACATTAGTTATCTGTATAATATTAACAATATACAGCGTGCTTTTGATTATCCGTGTACCGATCATCCGATTTGTGGATTATCCGTGCAGAAAAATCTGAAATCTTTATCCAAAACAATACCTACATAATTTATTAAAAGAAATTTCCAATTTCTTCCAAAACCTATATATAAAAGTAAGATTTTTAAAATAACAGTTTTCTATTTATCGAGAAGTTTTTTATTTGATAAAAAATGCGATAATATACTAAAATAACATTTCTTTAGTCGGAGGCCTTTCTTTGGAAAAGATCTAAGTGAAATGACTGATTTATATAATTTAATAGTAAATTTAAGAGTATTTGAGGAGGTTGATGGATAAAATCTTCTACAGTGGTTAGAAACTGATTTACGTGAACTATTCTTTGAATATATGAGTGACCCTGATATCATAAATGCTGCTGCTATTTAACCTCAGGAAGATGTTGATGAAGAAAGTGAAGAAGAGTCCAGTGATTTCATCAAGCACAGCACAGCGAAACCGTGTGTCGACACTTTCCTACATGATATGAGTCAATGGATTTATGGAAACAGTGATATCGTAGCTGTTAGGGAAATTCGTAGTCATGTCAAAAAATATATATGAAAGATACGATAAAACAAAACAAAAAAGTTATGGTTTATACACAGAAATTTAATTTATAAAATAGAAAAGCTAGGGTAATATCATATTTTGAAAATACAATGAAATTTAATAGAAATCGGATTATCCATTTTTGGTTATTCGTGTCCCCCCCCCCCTTCATTCTAAAATCTTAAGCTACTCTTAGATTTAAAGCTAAAAAAAGCTCTCTGAATGGTTGCAGAATCTTGAAATATCTATCCTGTTCATTGATTTCCTGTTGTTTTAGGTAGTGAAATTAAAACAGACCTCGATTACATCCAAGCTTAAGCTATTTTAATAGATTGAACTAAATTTAATGACAATTGCGATAAAATTTAAAGGTTTCGTGTCTTTACTAAATTACATTAAACTTTTATAAACAACTTTAGAGTCACATAAAATATTTAGGCACTATGCATAAAATATGGTAAATTTAAGAGGATTTGAGGAGGTTGATGAAAAAAATCATCTAGAGTGGTTAGAAACTGATTTACGTGAACCATTCTTTGAATATATGAGTGACCCTGATGGCATAAAATATTTCAACCACTAAATGCATAAAATATATGTCAACACAATCTAAATTAGGTAAGTCATATTACAGTGGTCAGATTTAAAGGAAATATCACAGCTTGAAAAGTAAGCAAAAGAGAAGGACCAACTTTTAGTGAAGTGGATTATATACAGGAAAAAAATTAAATGCAATATCGTGTATATTATTATGAACATGGCAGATAATTTTGATCTTAAAAAGTAGCGTGAATTTGACGATGAAATATTCTAGACAAGTGTTGAGTAACAAGAAAATTCTAATTTAAAGGTTTTCGGAGGAAGTTATTAAAATATAACTTCCTCGACTACAGGGATGGTAGATAGAATCCGCTCATGAAGTCTAAAGACCCGAGTTCACGGCTGGTTATGGCAAACAGTCGCTTTTGTGACTGCCGACCGTTGGAAATAACAGTAATGGACTGCTGGGAAGCATATGACAAATAATCATCAAACGATAAATTTCAATATCACGAAGTATTAAATTAAAAATAAATACTTATGCACTAGCCAACATCTTGTGTGAATACATTCCCAAGTTCTCAGAAAAATGGATATCATCATATTCGTGATCTAATGTTTGTTATATCAAATGTATATATAAATTACTTGAACTATATTTGAAACTTGATTTAAATTTTTTTCATACTCTTAACTTTTTTTATCTGTGACATTAGAATTTCTGAAGTATTATAAATCCACATCCTTTCATTATTTAATTCAATATTAATCCATACCCATTCTAAATATATTCTCAAATCATATAAATAATTGTGGTGAAATTTCTTATTCATAGCATGTATGACTGCCATAAGAAGTATAAGAATTTGTGAGAATTAAATTTTGATTATTCTTGGACACGCATAAACTTATTACTGTTTCTTGGGGTTTCGTCATTAACTTTGAATGAATAAATTTACCATCAGTAAAAAGTTAATTTCACCCAAAGAATTAAACGTGTGTGCCTTCTCAAATTATATATTAATGATATTCAATTCAGTTTTATTATGAGTAATCTTTTTTCAAACTATTTACTTCATTTTGACAAAATTAAAAAAAAAAATTCCATTTCTATTTTGAGAAAATTTATATTCATCACAGTTTAATGTCTGTGTGTGTATGTGTGATATACATTCAAATTAAACAAAATTTTTTTCAATTCCAGGAATGACCTGAAATGTAAGAAATGACTATCCTCAGAAGAGTCGATAGTGTCCTTCGACCACTCATTAATCTTTCAGATTAGAAACGAGGGCGAATGTCATTTAACACTGCACATTAGCGTAAGTTCATTGTAATCGTTGCTTCATTTCTGTAGTAAAAAATTCAGATAATTGATTCAGAACTCCGATTTGTGAAAGGAAATGAATCTTGTTGAAGTGATTCGTATTCAAGTTAATACTTCTTATCAAATAAAGCGGAGGATGAATTATAAGTTTGGATGTTATTTTAAGTTATTATATAAGATTTGTAAAATCTGTAAGACATTGACTGATTGTAAAGGATTTGTTAATATGACTGTTTAGTATCCGATTAAGGTTATTGTCACATGTCATACCTATACGGTGCACATATTAATTTAGTGCAAATAACAAATATTAACAACAAGAAATATTAAATGAATAATATTTTGTAAATATTTCATAACCGATGCATTTGTAATAACAGTGGCCATTCTAATAGAAAAGCATTTTATCAAAATCATTGTTTTAGTTGTATAGTTAAAAATTTATATAACTGATTGATATATCACTTTAGGGAAAGAAATGGATGCTGCTTTATAGATTTATTTATTTATTTTTAGTTATGAGGTCAATTTGCGAAGATCACATCACTGGCTGGTGTAGACATATTTGTCGAAGAGAGAGATCCTCTGTTTCCTGGCCGGCAGGCTAATTATTCACTGGTAGAAGGGAGTGATAAAGACTTCGTCGTTATACTGAAGTCTAAATACAACAATTAAAAAAATGAATCAATAAGATTGTTGTTCAGAGGCTACCCTGCTCAATCTCGGGTGGAGAGAGTACGAAGTATATTTGAAAGGGTTTCATAAAGGCCTATTAGTGTATTTCTTGGTGTATATTTGTTAAAAAGGGCTTGTGGCGGCCCTGTGGTACAGCGCGTTGGTTTTCAGTGCTGAGGGTGCTCGGATTGAATCCCGGCTTTGCGCCACTAAATGCCCCCGTTTGTGTCGTCCCTTCATAGAGGGTAATGCTAGTCCACCTATATGGTGCCCCCATAATAAAATGGCTAACAAAGCTTCGGTGCATTATGACGGTAAGGATATTGTCCAAGAAACCGTATGCTGCACTGAGAAATATATATATATATATATATATATATATATATATATATATATATATATATATATATATATATATATATATATATATATATATATATATATATATATATATATATATATATATATATATATATATTTGTTCAAAAGGCAGTGGAGGCCAGGGTTCAATTACCCCGTGACCACATTGTCTGTATGGGATAGAGGTGTTTAAATGAATTGATGAAGTCTTCACCAACAACTACATTTCTGTTCCAAAAATAAGGTGTCAGGATGGGCAGGATATGCCCAGAAATTGACTTAAACGTTACTGTTCCAAATTAATGAACACTGTTTAAATTTCGTAATAAAAAAGCAACCTTAAAGGAAGGAGAAGTTTAAAGATAAGGCCTCGACAATACCCTTGCTAGCATTATGAGAAATTTAAAGTTTTTTACTAAATGGTGGGCCTAAAAGGTAATAGGCCTTCGTCAATGCAGAATCTGTCACAACGAAAATTGAAAAAGAAAAGTAGATTTCAAATAAAGCAAAAATTTTAAATAGAATGTTTGAAGAAAGGGATGCCAAAAGAAATGTATTTGGAACTAGTATAAGAGACATTTAGTACGATAGCCGACCACCATTAGTATTCTTCAGAGTTGAAAGCAAAACATTTATGTATTTCAGAGCACGTCTTTTGGAACGTTTTTCAGAGTGTTGTAGCTATCTCAAGACTTGCGAAATCTTAAGACCTTCCACTGACTGAAGACACATCTGGGATACATTGGGATCTCTTTTATACCCAGCAGCCCGTAATGTCTGAACTTCTTCAAAAATTAATGAATGATTGAAAGCACATATATCAGGGGCGGCCAAGCTCCTTGATAGTCCGAGCCATTTTTCAAAATTTGAAATTTTTCGCGAGCCGCAATTAAATACGTATTTAAAAGATATGCAAAAAAGGTATTAAAAATTTTTTTACAGAAATAATATTTATTGAAAACATAAATAAAAGTACAAAATATGTGTATTGAATTTAAATATTAAAAATTAAACTCCTTTATTTTACTTCTCTTGATAATTCTTTACAATTTGGTGAATAATTGGTGACAGCACTTCTCAGTAATTCTTTGAGATTCTGGTTAGTTAATACTGATCGGTGTTTGAATTTCACGAATTTTAAAGGGGAATAAAATGATTCACATAAGTACGTTGTTTCGAATATTGAAATAATTCGACAAGCAGCCTTTTTTAATTCAGGATACTTCGATTCTGGTCAAATTTCCAAAATTCAGTAATCGGCGTCGACTTATATTTTAATTGTAGAGCTTGATCTTCTTGCATCTCTATTAATTCTAATTCTCCAGATGCTTTTTGGGTCATAATTATATTGGAAATGGAAAACTCACCTTGAATTATGTTAATTTCAAATGGATTCAGAAAAAAATCAAGAGACGATTTAAAATATTTCAAGTCTTGAAATCTATTTTGGAATTCCGTCAATATTCCTTCTAGCTTTTTTATATACTCGTTCAGTTTTTCTTGTTTAATATTGGAACAAATTTTTTTAATTCGAGGAAAATGACAAAATGTTTAATTTTTAATGTCCTTTTGAAAAAGTTGTAATTTAGTTTGAAAACTAAATATACACTGTGAGAGGTCAGATATTATTTTATCCTTCCCCTGCAATTGTAAATTCAGTGTTTGCAAATGTTCCATGACATCAGTCAAAAACATTAAGTCTTGTAACCACTCGTCATCGTCTAATTCTAAATAGGTTATTTTTTTTCTTTTAGAAATGCAGTTATCGGATCAAACAAATCTTCAAATCGATTTAATACGTTGTAGCTAGATAACCATCTAACAATGCAAAAGAAATTAATGTCATTTGGAAGTTCTTCGTCCTTTAATTCTTGAAGGAAATTTTTGAATTGTCGATGATTTTTTGCATTGGTGCGAATGTAATTTACAATGTGTAACACTGTTTTCATAACATCAGGATATTTTAAATATTTTGTAACGAGATGTTCTCGGTGAATTATGCACTGAATCGCTATGAATTGTGGAATTTGAGAATCATCTCTTAAAAGCCCAATAAGACCAATTTTTTTACCCAGCATTTCCGGAGCTCCATCAGTTGCAATGCTTACAAGTTTATTAAGAGCCACATCAAAACTTTTCATTATGGAATCTAATGCATTTTAATATCGACACCGCGAGTTGACTCTTGAAGTGCGACTAAATCTAACAATTCTTCTTTAACAACGAAGTCAGATGAAACAAAACGTATGAAAACTGCCAATATCGGAAGATCTGTGATATCTGTCGATTCGTCAAGGGCCAAGCTGAATGCAATACAGTTCTTCAAATCATTTTTAAATTATATTCAAGAGATGTATTAATTGCAGTTATGCGTCGTTCGGTTGTGTGTCTCGAGATGGGAATTTGCGAAACAACTTTGTGCAATGCTGCATTATTTGGATCTAAAACTTTAAGTACATCTTCCAATTTTTTTAATAAACTCTCCCTCTCCATACAGGCGTTTTGCACGAGCAATATTCCAGGCAATAACAAAACTGGCTTCAGCCACATTATTAGCTTGATTACTAAAGGTCATCAAAATTGACTGTTGTTTATTTAAATTTGATTTTAAAGAAGCAAGCTTATCTGATCTTAATTCGGAATTTGGTGGATACTCATTAGAAAACTGAGGATGATTGGTTTCATAATGTCGACGTAAATTGCTAGCTTTATAATTTTTGACCGTAGAATTACAAATAACACATAATGCTTTTCCGTTATTGTCAATAAAAAGAAATTCTCCTCCCACTCATTATTAAAACCTCTATTTTCTTGCTCGTATTTTCTTTTTTTATTTTCGCTCTCTGTCGTCATATTTTTAAAAGAACTGGAAATAAATAAAGAAATTTAGAAAATACAAGTTTTGTGTTATTTAAACAATAACAACACATGTTACATACTACGAAACAAATTATAGTTAACTTACCAAAAATTCCAGATTACAAATTATATCCGTAGCAAGAGGGATACAAATTGTTTCCCCCACAGCACACTGTCAACTGTCCGTTGCAATGAAAGTTTACAAATTCAAAATCGGTCTGGAGTAGGTCGATTACGGACGATTACGCCACTGTTTATGTTCGTTCGCGCAGTTTTCGATGAGTCATATCATTCTTAAATTGGACGGAAATTAAATTTGTTACAACGTTGCACTTAGTCTTTCATATTTGTTGTCAGTAATTTAAAAGTGTAACCAACCCTTTTTTCCTCAGCAACTATCTTCTCTAATGAGTAGAGGGCGCTACACGCCACGAGGAAGTGTCCTCTCCTTATTATTTTTGTCTTTAAAAAGGTAGAGGGGCTTCCGGGGAAAAACTCCCGCCAGACAGGCGTTGGGGTTTGTTACTGATTATACGATACGTCGATAAAAGCAAACTGTAGGGCTAATAAAACTTTATTTAAAACAAGAACATTAGTTAAACACTAGTTAAAATGATAAAGCGAACAAAATGCGTGCTCATAGTAGAGCGAAAAAAACGCACAGAGTGCAAGCTAGGTGCAAGGTATATTGAGCACAAAGTTCAACTCACAACGCACGGCTATATATACCAAGCTTGGCGAAAGGGTTACAGTGAATTACAAATCGCCAAGCCTGATCGTAGGCTCTAAATCACCGAGCCTGTTCGTCGGCGCTAACAGGGTTAGTAGTTGATCTTCTAATGCCGTTGAATGTGGTTGTTGTTCTTCCTAATGTTAAAATTGTATATATGTAAATATAATTAAATTAATTATGTATGTGCTATTGTAATTAAATAAATATCTTCACCTTCTGAGATGGCGTTAGACCTGATTCCAGTTAGCTGATTTATTTTCGACACTGAGCCTGACTAGTGGTGTTCTTTCCCGCCATAAGTGATGACCCTCGGACGCCGAACACTGGATAAAGTCGTGAAGTTTCCACTTCATGCTGCTGTCAAGAGTTGTCGTCGCCTTCAGCCTTTGTTTTGCTTTTAATATCTACTTAGTTTTGGTTTTGGTTGGCGATGAACGTTGAATCAACCCTTGTTCCCGCCACAGAAGACATTTTGAAACACATACGGAACGATAATAATTTTTAAAAATATAATAACACAAAAATGAAAAGGGAACTCGGGTACATTTATCGAGAGCCACAAATAATCCTTCAAAGAGCCGCATGTGGCTCGCGAGCCGCAGGTTGGCCACCCCTGACATATATGATGATGACATTTGACAGTTTCACGACATCAGGCTACATGTATTTTCACCAAAACTTTTGTGCAACTTGACTGTGGACAGAGGATTCAACGTCGTAATGCATACTAGGACGATATCTACAAGAATTTCTAAACGAGATGTAATAAGGAGAGGTTTGCCGTATACATACAATAAGATAGGGTATATCCCTCCAAAACTGTCTATGTATCACAAGAGCTGCAGCAGATAAATCTCGAACTTCTTATATCAACAATCCTATCATAAGTGTTTGTCATTTTTCTTTAAATTCCTTCCAGAGGCTGTCTTGAAGCACAGATTTCCAATAGTCTAACACCTATGACTGGCGATAAACACATAATTTTAAGAGCTGTTTCGCATTCATAGAGACGAAGTTTAGTTTATGTGCACCTGATCTAAAATTAGATAAAAAAATACAACACTGTACAACTCTCTTCAAGTTGTCTAGAAATTATTGATAGTATCACACTTATTTTTGAACACAACAGTAAGAGCTTTCTTTTTCGGAGGATGAAGTTTTTTTATTAGTATGGATAATTTATCATGCTCACTAAGTTAGCGCTGTCTCCGAGGGTGCTATTTTTTTGTTGTTGAGGTATCGTCGCTTTTAAATGTCTTTTAATGACACCGCCTCCTGTCAATTTTGTCGTGTTAAATCTTGCTTTTATGTCATGCATAATAAGACGTGACAGATATGGCATTCTATATCTAAACTTTGATGAAAATGACTAAGTTCTCTTTCTATGACACGTGATGCTATGAATATGTTTCTACCACTAGTAGAAAATAGCCCGTACTTTAATAAGTCAATTACATCTACCTCAAATGCAAGCATGAATATTTACTGCAGTGTATTATAAATAATTTTGATAATGTAATGTATCTACTCATATATACTCGTACAAATATTAAAATTTGTCTTTTTTTTGGAATAAATGAAAATACTAATAAAGAGTTTATTTTTTACAGGTTTTAAAAGCCAGTATTTCTTTTCTATAACGCATTGTTCAATTTTTGATACCATTTGAATACAATGATTGTAGTTGAATATCTTAAACTGTGTTTGTAACACATCTTTATCTGTGACAGGTAATATTTAGTGTAGTGGACAAATACTTTTGATAATATAGTAAAGTTTTATAATTTGCCTATGTCAAAAGTTGCCATACTGCCAGAAACATATGGTAATATCGAAAGAAAAATCAAATTTTGACAAAATTTGTAAGTAAGCATCTATTTTTTATAATTTATGTTTCAAACATCTTATAATAATAGAACACTTAAATGTCTTAAACCACAAATCCTAAAGAAATATAGTTAAAGAGCGTAATTTAATTTTTAAGATATATATATATATATATATATATATATATATATATATATATATATATATATATATATATGCGTGTGTTTGTTTAATTTGGCATGCATTAAAAACAACTATTCACAAAGAAGACACTTTTAATATTCTACGGCGCTATAAATATCTATTTTCTCGCACATTGTAAGATCTCAAACAACCTTATCAACATTTCTGAGCCTGAAGTATGAGATTTAGGAGGAAATATGTATTTTTGAGTTAATTAAGTCTAGGGATATCGAGGGCACCATGCCTATGCATATAAAGCACTCGTAATCCAAACAAGTCTTTTAAAGGCACGAGAAATTTGTTCACATCTCCCTGTTATACGACCTTCCATATTAGGTACCTCTTAATTAACGGAAGTTGAAATGACCTCAGCATAGCATTAGCAAGAGCTGAATCTCCCGTGTGAATGCTTGTTTCGATTACATCCCCACGGATAGACCTAAGATAGACCCATAGATAAGAATGTAAGAGCTGTATATTTATCTGAAAACGTAGAGTTTTCCTTCGTAAGAGCTTACTCGAAAACAATATTTTTGTTGCATTTTTTTCACTTTTTAAACTTTAGCACATATTTTCTCTTTTCAGAATCATATATGTATTTACTTCTAAAATATGTCTTTCTTGGAAATGCTTCTAAAGTATCTCTGAAAGAGGAAATTAAAATAGGTTGAAGAAATCAGTACTTTTTCGTTCATTCAATAGGACTCTTCATATGAATTTTTCAATGGAATTTCAGCATCCATAAATCTTTCATTCGGATTACAATTTAAAGGATTAAAAATTAATTAAATTTGAAATTTTAACTCTGATATCACTAAAAAATTCACTTGTTGGCATGGCCTGTTGGTGGAATGGTATCAGGCAACTGTCCAGAAAGCAGTTTATTCCCGAACTGGCCAAGTAGTTTTAAAAGTAAAGAAAAATTGATAAAAGTATGAGAGCAAGTCAAGTATTGGATAATTTTTAAATATGCTGATTCTTAGGTAGAAATCAAAAGAATTTTGTACGCTGACTGTTATCAGAAGTACTCTAAGGATTACAGTGTAACTTGATGTTAAAATATACTTGCTATATTGACTTGAAACGAATAAAATTGCTTTATCGAATGAACTTTACAAGTGTCTCTCAAGACCAATATACTACATATGATATTAAGATAAATAAAAAAGTTATCCACTTTCCCGAAAAATGGGTGTTTGGATATCAAAAACAAAATTAATCACTAGAATTTTTTCTGAATTCTAGCTGGAAACGTGCATAAATTATCGTTTACACATAAAAGGTAACAAAACTTCTAAACTGAAATCGAAAATTCATATAGTCATAGATAATTGGTCTTTGTATTTAAAACTGACCCTAACTTCAGAATTTGACAACTTTTTTTACCATTAAATTGTCTTAAAAGGGTTTTATGGTTTACCACAAGTAAACCATAGCTTTGAAATAACTGTAATCCTACGCATGATATAGCCGAGATGGACCTACGAAAAACCACAAAAGCCGTACAAGGTTGAGGCCAGAGGAAATGCTTGATAGCTCTATTCTAACACAGTTGCAACACCCCGAAATCCAGTTACCACGCCATACTGACATATTTTGAACATTAAAATATTACATAATAATGTTTGAGAAAGCTACATATTTTCAATATTAAGTGGATTCATAATTGTGATAAAAATTTGATCGAATTGTAGATTTCCATTCTTGTTTTACAAAATTTGGTCCTATTATTTTAATGCAGAGAAAACCTTTATTGTAAAACTTTAATGGATGCTCCAGGAAACCTGTAGAACTAAGCCTGACATCAACATTTGAGCTGTATTCAATTAATGTTAATTTTTTTTTATTTTTAGTAAACCAGTAAGTAATTTAGATTATTCTCTATAATTTGTGATCCAAGTTATTAAATTTTTTAGTAAAAATTCTTGTCGAAAAAAATATCTAGCCACGTCAGCATTAGATCTAATTTTGAGATATTTTTCTAATACGTACTGTGTCAATCAGAGTTGCACAAACCATTTTTTTTCTGCCATTGATACCATTTTCTTCTGAATATATTCATCCCTATAACTAATATAATTTTCGTCCTCTTTGAGGCGAAAACAGCCTTATCCTTTACCTCCTCTTATCCAAAATTAACTCGTATGTTTGTAGGGGTGAAAGGGGTAAAAGAGAGGGAGAAGACATTAGTTTTTCAAAGTGTATTCCATCATTGCCGTAACCTGTGTGAATATATGGGAAGGTTCGTTTCGTAGTTCAGGTGTCAAGATGCCCTGTTGAATAAAGCGTCCCGTGTGTCCTGATAACTTGCTGCCTGTAAATACCATTGAGATATCTACCACCTCTTTTATTTTGGACTAGCTGAATACCCGTTCACTACGGAGAACATTCAAATTAAATACAACGGTCAATGTATGCAATTAATTTGTTTAATATCCATAAAACATACTAATTTGAATTAAATTCTTAAAAAATTTTCATCTCAATTAGTCTAGTGGTTAAATTTTATCTTTTACCGTATTTTAATATTTCTTTTGTCAATTTATTTCGTTGTTATGCACGTGACGCGAAATTAATTTAAGTATCACAAAAGAAAGAAACCATGTGATCAACATTTAATAAATTAAATTCTAAAAATTAATCTATTTTTTAAAATTCACCAAAAATCAGAAAATGGAAGTAAAGATTCTAAAAAGATTTTATTTTAAAGGAATTTTTATGATATTTCTCGTGATATAAATTTTATAACCCTCAAATTATTATTTTAAATGCAAACATTAAAAAATTTTACAAAAATAGCTTAAAAATTGAATTTAAAAAAATGTAAGAAGAATTTTTCAAAAATCTTTCTTAGTGCACCCGTACACTGTAATAAAAATCACCATGCAAAATTTCAGCCCTTTAGGTCCAGCGGTTTGGTCTGTGCGTTATCTGTCAGTCAGTCAGTTACGGAACTGTTTTATATATATAGATTATTAAATATTATCAAGAAGTGTAAGTGCTGAGCTCAAACCCTAGAAAAGAGCCACGAATCGATATAATCTCAATGTATATAAAATTTCTAATAAGAAGACAAAAATTAATAAACTGTGGATTTTTAAAAGCCGTGGTCTGATCGTTTTCATAACTAAAACAGTGAATACAACTTTAAAAATCAAATAAAGTATTAATAAGACAAAAATTTCCTCACCTAGCACATCAAGATATCCAACTTGACTTTTCATTGGCACGGTATTTACTTGACACATATATCCACCTTTGTCAGACTCTTGTACATTTTTAATCTGCAGAATGAAATTTCTGTTGTCGCTGTGACTCAGACTAATGCGATAGTTGCGAGTGATGATATGGTGATAAATTGTAAGAATGGCTTTTGTCTCAACTTTAATCCATGCTGCCTGAAACGAAAATAAAACCATATGTGAAAATTTTATTTAAAAATTGAAACTAACTGATATTTATGCAATCATACAGAGAGTTTTACTGCATTTTATATACCCACTGATGTAGTTTCTACGTCTTATTAAACTATTTACTTAAATGAAAATTAAAAATATCTATACGTATTAGGATCAAAATAATTATTTTAATACATGCTTAAAATATATTTCCAGAACATAGACATTTTTTGTGAAATGTTTGAAAGAAATTACATTGTTTTGCTTAGTTGCTAACGAGTTTGATTTAAGTAAATTATCCTGTTATCTATTTCGTGTAAAACTTAACGCTCCTTCCTGTCGGGACGTGGTTCAAGAGATAGTTATTAAATGCAAATTTTAGAAATGCGATACAGACTTTGAACGGGCACATATTATAATAGAAAGTGTCGTGTCAATCGGCGAATTTTTTTCTCCATTGCTGAAGGAGTGGATATCAAGCTCGTTAGAAGAAGTTGAATATGTCACTTCGATTTTACGAGAGCTAATCAAGCCAGTGAGATGGGGTGGAAGCCAGTTTAGAAACAAGAATTAGCCCTACTTCGCGGAATTAGCTTGTGGAAGTCAGAGTAGGGGAAAGATTCTATTTAACGTCTGGAAGTTCAGAGGTGTAAACTCCGGGTTCGAATATTAACTAAGCAATACGTATTTTGTTTTGCTTTGTTTATGCACTCTTAGTTTTATTCTGTTTCTTGAAACAAAATATTTTGATTTGTTATTTTGATTTATAGATTCATTTCTTTACCTCTTGACAATGGCTGATGCAAGTTAGATAAGCTTAAGAAGTAAATATACCTGGGCATAAATGAACTGAATTTCAAGCAGAAAAATAACACTGCATGCTGAAAAGTTTTTATTTCATTTAGGATTCCTGTGTAGCTTATTGATAGGGATACATAATTTTCGTATTTACGAAATAGATGCGAATAAATGCGAAATTTGCCAATATGAGCGAATTAATTAGAAAATTATTTTTTTACTACTTTTCGGCGAAAACTCGGTGATAAACGGCTTTTTAAGCAAAATTAGGTAATAATAGTAATGATTTATTAACATAATTGATTATCTAAGACCATCCACGGTCTTTAACTGAGAGATCTCACTCTCGAAATTTGCTTATTACTTATTGCTACAGACTTAAGGAAGAGAATGGGGAGACTACTATAATATTAGCTTTTAACTCAGAATTTTGATACTTACTTAACCAAGTAAGAAAATTGTGATTTTTAAAAAATAAATGCGAAATTTTTGAATTTATATATATATATACCGGGTGGCCATAATTAAACTGACAGTGCTCACAGTGTTCTGTAGCGTGATCTATTTGCGAGAATGACGCCACATTTTGTAGGAAGATTAAACAAGATGGGGGACGAAGGATTCCGCGAAAAAATAAATTAGTTCCAAAAGTCACCGCTAGGGGAATATTTGGCGCTGTGTAATAGAAAATAGAGAGTTAATAAATGCAAATTAATACGGAATAAAATTACCTTTTATTATGCACATTTTCTTATTTAGTTCAAGTGCAATATGGCAACACTTTTAAAAAAGCGTAAAATCTACATAAACACCGATAAAGTCTCGTGATCTGCAATATCACGTACGCTGAACAGAAGAAGTTCTTTATTCAAATTTCACGTTACATCCATTGGCACAGTGCCAGCTGCTTGGGTTTTAAAAGGCAATGCGTTACGTTTCAAATCAATCGGATTGAAAGTTTATGTGCAATGTCTCCTTCTTTAGTCGAGCGTGCGTTACAGGTCAAATTCTTTTACCTCAACCAGTGCAACGCGTCAGCCGCTCTTCGTGCTTTTAGAACGCACAAAAAAATGCGTAAAGGTAACGGTCCTGTGTCAGTTAATGGGCTAAAACCAATGGTTGCGACGTTTGAGAAAACAGGTTCTCTGAAGGTTTAGTCAGGCAGAGGACGAAAACCTGTACCACAGGATAGAATCGAAGCAGTTTCCACGGCGATTGTCGACAGAGGATCAGACAATATTGCTGCCACCTCTAGCGCTCGTGGATTAGCTCGGAATATGGATATGCCTTACAGTACGGTATGGAAAATCTTACGAAAGATTATCAACTTCTATCCGTACAAGATCAGCCGTGTACAGGAGTTACTGTACCCCGACCATGATAAGCGATTGACTTTTGCTCTCACCTTTCTTGCCAGAATGGAGGTGGATGATGCTTGGCCGTGGAAAATCTTATGGGGAGACGAGGCCCACTTTTACCTGCATGGAACTGTGAATACCCAGAACTGCCGAATTTGGGATGACAAATCACCACATGCAGTCACAGAAATTCCCTTACGTTCACCAAAGGTAACTGTTTAGTGTGGGTTCACAGCGTGGGTTCATTTTCTATTACACAGCGCCAAATATTCCCCTAGCGGTGATTTTTGGAACTAATTTATTTTTTCGCGGAATCCTTCGTCCCTCGTCTTGTTTAATCTTCTTACAAAATGTGGCGTCATTCTCGCAAATAGATCGCGCTACAGAACACTGTGAGCACTGTCAGTTTAATTATGGCCACCCGGTATATATATATGTATATATATATATACCGGGTGTGTCATAAATTCGTGCAAACTTCAAAAATTCATAATAAAAGAAATAATGCTTGGAAAATTTTTCTGTTTGCGCCAATATGATGAGAGGGATTTTGGATTTTTTTTCATGTAAAAAAAAAAAGTTTCCAAAAGTAACCGAAAGAGGGCGCTCACACGTCCTACTGAGACGTTTTATGCAAATCAGGCTATAAATAAAACACCTGGTTGGAAATGGATCAGCATGCTTTCTTTACCAGATCGAGTGTTGGTTGTTAAACTTTTCTTCAAGAATGGTAAATCCCCAACTGTTGCATTGCGAAAGTTTCGCACGGAGAAAGGACTGAAGGCGCGAAAAAGGCCAATTTCATTGAATGGGATACTGAATTTAGTACGACGTTTTGAGGAAGCGGGGAGTTTCGAGGGTCATCCACGAATTGGCAGACCATCCTTGAGCGCGGACCGCGTCCATGTTGTACAAAGTTCCATGGAAAATTTTATAGCCGAGACATCAACGGGAAGTAGCAGTGCTCGTGAAGCTGGGAGAAGAACGTGGATTCCGGAACCGTCGATTCGACGTATTCTGCACGGAATGTTGAATCTGTATCCGTACAAAATCCATGCACTTCACCAGTTATTACCGGCAGATACAGATGCAAGACAAATCTTTGCTACATGGGATCTGGCACAAATGGAAAGTAACCCACAATGGTTGCTGAATGTCATGTGGACGGATGAAGCCCACTTTTCACTGCATGGTGACGCTAATACACAAAACAGTCGTATCTGGGCGACTTCAAACCCTCGTGAGTATCTGAACCGGCCACTACATTCTCCTCGTGTGACTGTTTGGTACGGTTTCACCGCGTCTTTTATTCTGGGCCCTTTCTTTTTTGAAGAGCCTTGTCCTGTATTCGGGTGGAAAACCTGTACAGTCACTGCAGCACGGTATCTTACGCTTTTGCGTGACCACGTTAAGCCTGCATTGCAGGAAAGACATGCGTTACCTGTTGTCACATTCATGCAAGATGGTGCGCCGCCCCACATTTTACGTGATGTCAAGACGTTCCTGTTGGAATCTTTCACTGAAGGCTGAGTTATAAGTCGAGGTTGTAAGGTTCAGTGGCCCTCACGATCACCAGACTTGAACCCGGCGGATTTTTGGTTGTGAGGATACTTAAAGTCTCGTGTGTACCGGGGTTCCCCAACCACTTTGGTGGAACTGAAAAATGCCATTCGACAGACAGTCGCTGCCATCTATGGTTACATGCTACACTCCGCTGTAATGGGCGTAGTGACGCGCCTCACTTGCCTATTACCTTGTGCTGGTGGTAATGTTGAACATCTATTACTTTAAAATAAATGCACAGTCTCATGTCATTGTAATATGTTTGATTTTCTGTTTGTGTTTGCCTGATTTGCATAAAACGTCTCAGTATGACGTGTGAGCGCCCTCTTTCGGTTACTTTTTGAAACTTTTTTTTTTTTTTTACATGGAAAAAAATCCAAAATCCCTCTGATCATATTGGCGCAAACAGAAAAATTTTCCGAGCATTATTTCTTTTATTATGAATTTTTGAAGTTTGCACGAATTTATGACGCACCCGGTATATATATATATATATATATATATATATATATATATACATATATTTGCGAAGAAATGCGAAATTTTATATACTAGCCGCTGCGCGACCAGCATGGTCGCTTTTAGTTTTATATTTTCTTTTGCAAAACAACTCAACTGAAAGTAACATATGTAAGGAATGTTGCCATTACCTGCCATCATTAATATATACGTTGTTAAGGGGTAGTGGAAACTCAGCCCAAAATTTTATAATTATCGCTAAATTCATTTTAAGGCTAATTATAAAACGTGATTAAAAAATGTGAATTTCAATTACTTCAGTACAGAGTTAACGATAAGACCGAGTAACCAACACCAATCATTTAAAAAATTACACCCCTCTCTGTATGTAATATTTTTCAAAATTAGACTTTATCATTACATCAAATAAGAAATTATTGGAGAAAAAAATTTTGCCACTTAAAAAACAAAAGGAGTAAAAATTCAGCAAGTACTAAAATATAGTGTGGATTACATCACCCTCTGTATGTACTATTGTTCATAATTCAGATATCTACACTTAATCACGTCAAATAAAAAATTTTTAGGAAAATTTCTTTACTTATAAGATGGAGTAAAAATTCAGTTATTAATATTTTACTATGATAGCCCTAAAACTTCAGTTGAGTATTTGAGAAGTAGGAGATACTACATAGACAGAATCAAAAGAACGGACTCTAGATAAACCTTCATACAACTAACTCCATTTGACAGGTCTAAACATATTTTGTCAAAAGTTTGTCCTCTTACATACATTTAGAAAAACCGGTGGAAAAAATGAGTAAATTAAAATTATTCAAGAGTAAAATACAGCAATTAAATTGTACCATATTACGGGCTATCATCCAGCCACTACACACAGGCAGTTGGCCGCTAATGTTTACATCTGGTAGTTGCAATCGTTGCCATTCGGAGTATAGAAATATCGTTGATTTTTGTGCCGCATACCTACGCGTTTTATATATACAGATTGTAAAATTTTTTATGCGAAATTTACGTACCCCTAATTGTTGATTATCCTATTCGATTAGAAAAGTAAATTTTAAAATGACTATTTATGCTATAATAAGGGTAAAAGAATTAAAAGTCTCACATGGTGCATAAAAATCCATAAAAAAGTATCAAATTACACAAGTCAAGGGTATTTAGTATGCTCATTTATAAGAATGAAATATCGGCCAGTATATCTATGAGTTTTACATCATCGAGATATAAAGCATGTACTTAAATTTTATTTTACTAAATTATTTATACCATTTTTTAGAAAAAAATTGATCACTAAGAATTATGGAGCTCTGCTATCCCTGCTCTGTTAAAACTGTACTTTGATTGTTATAACAAAAATTATTAATTTTTTCAATGCAATGTATTTTATAAAATCATTCTGTCAAGGCTAGTTTGCATTTAATATACAGCTAAACCAATCACGATTTTGCCTAATATCCAATTTTCTCATGTTAAAATTTGACGTCATTATGAGTGAAATATTCTCATTTTGGACATTGTGCTAAAAAATTAATTTCTTTCTTACTGTGAAGCAATAAATTTTCCCCCGGGAGTTTTCTGATAAAAGTAGGAACTTTTTTTTTTTTTTTTTTTTGGTTTCCTCTTAATATCTGTTGCGGTCATCTTCTAAGCGTGATGGTATTACTTTATAACTAATTAAACTGAACTTCTTTTTAACATTTTTAGATATTTCAGTCATCTGCTTTACATTTCTTCTATGTTTTATGCCCAAGCATAAATATAAATGTAGATGAAAGTATTTTAAAGAGTTATATTCTGTTTCTTTTTATTTGGAACTAGTTACTAACATCCACTCATACGTATAAAAATTCTGGAAACATAATTTTGATTCCATATGCCTTATTATTGCTCTTGACTATGAAATGCAGACAGTTTACAGATTTCCATATTGCCTCAGAGTTTAACAAATTAAATACAAGATTGATAGATCACTATGAAGATGCAAGAAGACGCATAAATTGCTTGAATTAATAAACTAGATCAAAAAGATCCCAAAGAGGGGAAATATTACCTGTTAATTACATTAATCTTTTAGGTTTAGGGTAAAAAAAATTAGTATTTTTCAGACTTTGGAAATCTCTTCAGAATTTAATTAAAGCAAATCTGATATTAGAACGTATGAAAGAAAAGCGCTTACTTTTCGCTAAGTTGCTCTGAATCAGATATTTTAATATATTATTTGGTTCAATAGTGCGGTTTTAATTAGAAATAGAATTAGATGTTTTAATGAGTAACGGATACACTGCAATGAAATATACAACATATTAGAAAACAATAATCACTCCAATTTTTTTTGGCAACAGTTTTGAAGATAACAAGCAAACATAAGCGATAACAAAAACAAGTGAATAGAGAAGTTTTAAACTTAGTCGACTAAAAAGAAAAAAAACTAAAGTTAATATATTTCCAACATTAAATGTCAAAAATTGCATAATCTCTCATTTTCTATTAAAATATATGCACATCTAGAGCATTACTGTAATAACACAGTAATATTTTTATGTCGCTATCACTTTAATATTTTATTTATTTTCCTATCCCAGTTGAGATGTATTGTCTTTTTTAGTTATGAATTCAAAAAATTTGTTTTCAAACAGTATTTTAGAAAAATGTTTTTCCAAATCCAGGTTATTTTAAAGTTTAATCAATAATTTTTCTCTCCTTTTGTTTGAAAAATATTACTTTGAGTTCATTTTTATTTAGAGACGCTTTTACAGATTTCTGAAAGTGAAGTTAGAGATTTCTAATACCAATTCCGAAGTTAAGAGGTTCATTTAAAAAAAAAAAAACATTATGATGTTTATGATTTTATGATTTTATGATTTGCTAAATGTTTCTAAATACGCTGTATAAAACTGCTCTCTGTGGAGCCTGAACCATTTAGTTACTATTTAGAAGATACTTGAGTGTTATTTACATAAAAACGAAAGATTATTTTATGGATGGATTTTGGGGCTTTATCAGCATGCAAAGTACAGTTAAACTACATGCTGTTATAAATACCATTATTTTAATTTTTCTATGAAGTGTAAGATAATATATGCTCCCTTTATTACAAGGTTCAGCCGTAATACAGCAATTTTTTTTAGTATCAAAATTATTGATCTTTGTAAACATGGATCCTTAGTTATAACGGCCATTTCCTTTTACCCTTTCTTCCTCAGTATATTTTCAAGTATATAGTAATTACTCACCCTATACGTGCCGAGATTTTCTACTGTGCAACTGAGTTGTGCGTCTCTACCAATAGCCACTGTTACGTTGTTAATAGGTTCAGCAAATTCCGGCTCAGCCTCCATTAAATAATCTGAAAAAGGCAATAAAGATATAGCATCCCTTAGGCAAGTTTAGATATACAAAACATTTAACTTGTAAGAATTTGTTTTAGGGAAATAAATATTAATCTTTTCATCATATAAGGAATTTATTATTAAACAAACTTAGATAAAAAAATCAAATATTTACATAGTAAATATTTTTTATTACCGGGAAATTGAATTGTAATAAAAAAGATGTAGTTTTAATTCCCTGCATTTATGCACTTTGTCTTTCTTCAAATTAAAACAATATTATTAAGGAGATAAGAAGTATAATTGTTTACATTCATTTATCGAATTAGAATGGTGTAAAAATCCTTGGATCTAGACTTTATCAGTTATAGAAGTGTCTGATTAAAAATAAATATTCATGAATTTTTGGTTATCATTGTAATATCTGTGGACAAACTTTTATTTAACCATTAAATAATGGGGATGCGTGGCCCTCTCCTTGGGGAAATTAACGATTATAGAATTTCTTCAAAACTGTGCCGGTAGCTCAACAGGTAGAGTATCCTTCTGAAGAAAAAAAATATCAGGGTTTGTATCGCCGGTCCTGACATTCCCTTATTATATATTTTCAATCTTGGGAGCTTTTATGTATAATTTACGGAATTATTGTAGTTCCAGAGACAAGTGAATATATTTTTTAGGTTTTTAAATGAAATAACTTCATATGCTTTATTTCTCGCCATCGAGAGGTTAAACCCTTTCTAAACGTCTATGTATTATGAATATCTATTATGTAATCTAGATATTATCTAGATGTCACCTAGCCAAGTCTAGTTAATGTTTGGGATAATGTGTGACTGAGAGTTCCATGGACATTTTAAGCTCTCTACAAAGTTTCGTAAAGACTACCATGTAATCATTGAAAATGAATACTGTCTTATCACATTTATCTAAAAAAGAAAATGGAATTCCAGGATAAAAATAATTTTTTTTGTTAAATAAGTAATTCTGGATGGTACTGCTATTACAGCTGGAGTGATACTGAACATGCCCATTGCAAAACTTTCTCAACCTTGTGATACCATCATACAATGATATATCATTTCAGGTTTAAGTCAAATATTCTTTCCCTTTCTAACAGAGAAATATTTGAAAAAAGATATTTTGTTACGATTTATTGAAGTTTTTAGAGCGTTGTTATTATGTGAATAGTTTAGTTTGAGAAATATTGACATGGAACATTCTTGTGGGCACTGAACCAAATATTTGAAATATCTACACTCCATTTGATAATTCTATATTATAATTGAAATATTTATATTGATTAAAAATGGTTTTTAATGTAACCTTTTTGTATTAAAGAAGCAAATGTCTTGTTTAAATTGTCAATTTATCTAAGTCAGAGTTTTATTTAACGTCTTTAGATTTCTAGAATAGTATTAAGCATTTCTTACGATTTTGTAATCTGGACCTAAGAAGAACACATTTAAATGTAATGTTAACATGATGCTATCTAGATAATTGCAGTCTGCTGACCTATTTCATGAATATTGCTATCACTTGGCAAAAACTTTAACAGACCTTTCGATCAACAGATTCGTTTCCACCTATTAGTTTAAAATCATACTACTATTTTATATAACTGTTACCAATTATCTTGTACACATTAGAAATATTTCTGCACACTTTCTTCTTATACCAACTAAAATAATTTTTATAATATGATAAACAAATCATTTTAGAATGGTAAAATGATGAAAACCTTCAAATGTCTGATATAGAAACATATAATAAAGGAGAAACCAGTCAGGGATATAAAAAGAAAAGTTTGCTTAACGGTAAAGCGAAGCTTTAAGTTCTTTGAATTCTCTTTGAATATATGAAAACATTATTTATCTTTATAAGGCGATAAACAAAAGCATTATTTATCGCATGAAGAATTGTACAACCCAGGTGTTAGACCCCCTTCTAAACTCGCCCCATATGACACACTGTCCTAAACCAAGTCATTTCGTTTCTGCTGTGCGGTGCATTTTTGGTACAGAGGTAAAAAGAAATGCATTGACAGTCTTCTCTTTGTCATAAAGTTTATGTCATTTTCTGGCATTGAGGCCTCAGCTGGCGAGGCTTAAAATTTGCTTTTGCCGGTGAAGCCAAAATGTTTCCGTTGCACTAGTGGAGAAAGTTCCTGCATAAATAACCCATATTCATATTGGAAATCTGTATTTATGCCTATCCGCTTCACTAGAAAGATATGGTGCTACGATATTTTGAGTAGAGTTGCTCCATTTTCAAAGAACGCGTGAACGTTTGCGTTTTGAAAAGTCGAATGAAAAATCAGCTACGTTTTTGTAAAGGTATAAATATATTAAGCCACGGAGTTATGGACAGATATATAAAAGATTTCAATAATATAAGAGACGGAAAATTTATGTTGTTTATTTTGAAATTAAGTTTTAAAGATGGCGCTTTAGCTTCTTATTCACAAATAAATATAAGAAAAGTAATATATTTCGCTCATATATTAGAACGAAACAGAAAAAATATATCCGGTATGTTTAAACTTAATCCCTTACACATGCAATATTTTGAGAAATTACCTAAGAAATACTTTTAAATTTTTCAGCAGTCTTTTTACCTATATCTGTATCGATTTCTAAACTAATGATTAATTTTCAAACAATTTCAAAATAATTCTTTTAATTATTTAACTGGTGAGAACAGAAGATTGCTGTCGTCTCCAAAAGAAAATAATTTTAAGCTATGTATTAAGTAACTACAAATTTTAATTAAGTTAAGGGTTTTGCCGAAAATCTTTCTCATAGTATTTTTTGCTATTTGATTTATAGAGAAATAATTCAATTAGACTCATTATGATAAATTTTAAGATTAGGTATAGTAATAACCATCTATACTACCATTTACACAGAATCATCTATACTGAATCAAAATCATTAGATAAATATAAACTTAAAAATTTCAGTATCACAGTCGGACTTTGCAAATATCCAAAAGTGTTTACCCTGAATTTTTTGAAAATAGGATCTAAATTTAAGGTTTCGTTTTTTTATATGTGACTTATGTATGTATAGTAAAAAGTAAAAACAATATTTTAATAAAAGTAATCGTTACACATTAATTAGAGGAAATATGTTGGAAGCAGGCATAAAATGTAAATACGTTCGAGGATTAATAAGGCACAGAAAATTAATGCTGAGAATATATGTGCCTAAAGCATACACATGAAAAACTGAAGAATATGTTTCGATAAAAAACATACCTTTATTTGCATCTTATTGCATTTTAACAAATAAAGGCCAACCACATATCTTTTTCTTTAGTTTAACACGACTAACTATATCTGAAAATAACTGAAAAGTAATAGTATAGTGATAATCAGTTCCAATTAGATGTATATGTTAGTATATGTTGAAAAGATATATACTGAAGTTCCGAGTAATTAGTTCTTTTTCATTGCAGTTTTCGACAAATTTCCGACAATGAGAAAGAAAGGTTCCGAAAATACACTCATGTCCATAAATTAAGGATAATGCCAGATCTGGCAAATAAAGGTTCAGAAATAGAACAAACATGACTTATTCATAAAGCCCATTTATTAAACAAAAGATAAAGAGCAAAAAAGATGGTGTATGTATGATAACATTCATAAAAACTACGATTTTTGCTCCCTGGAGCAATTGTAAAAATATCTCCTTTACAAAAACTTAATATTACATGGTTGGTATGATGGTTAATATACTGTATGTCTCCCATGTGATGAAATACAGTCCGTACAACGCCTAGGCATGCTGAGTATCAAATTATCGAGCTGATCTTGGGCAAGATAACTTCACTCAGCAAGCAATGCTCTCCCAAGGTCCGGTACACATGTAGGAGGTGGTTGACGGTCTGTAACTCGTCAGCCAAGCATGTCCCCCCCCCCCCCCCCCATGCTCTATCGGATTCAAGTCAGGTGAGAATGCTGGCCATTCCATACGAGTGATATTCTCAGATTGAAGGCATTCGTTTACGATGTTTGCTCGGTGAGGACGAGCGTTGTCATCCATAAACACAAATTCTGCGCCCATGGCACCACTAAACAAACGTACATGTTGTTTCAGAATTATGTCCTGATAAATGTGGCCGTTCATGGTTCCGATTTGAACATGCAGATCTGTTCTGGAGCCTAGTATAATTCCACCCCAAACGAGCAATCCTGCACCACCGTAACGGTGTCGTTTAATGATGTTGTCTTGGTCGTAACGGGTACCTGGCGTTCTCCATATGAAAGTCCGACGTGAATCAGACTACAAGCTAAACCTTGACTCGTCGGAACAACACACAAGCCCACTGTGACGATGTCCACATTGCATGTTCTCTACTCCAGGAAAATCGCTGACGACAGTGAGTTGCCGTGAGCGGAGCACATCTGACAGGCGTGCGAGCATACAGACCAATATTTCCCAAACGACTGTACACGGTTTGCCTTCAAACTGTGGTACCCGTGGCTGCAGATAGCTGACGAGACAGGTCGGATGCTGAGCTCCGTCTGCTTCTTTTCGCAGTTACTGCCAAATACTGGTCTTCATTCGGCGTTGTAACTCGGGGGCGACCTGTACTGTAACGTCTACTGACATTTCCATCATCTTGGAATCGTTGCCAAGCCTAGAGATGACACTTTGGGCAATTCCAAGTTCCTCGGATACTTCCATCTGAGTACACCCACATTCCAGGCGGCCGATAATTCTACCACGTAAAAAATCATCCACATGCGTCCTCTGTGTCATAACTATTCGGTTATGGCACTTAGCGGCTTACAGAACGCTAGTGAACAATTTTACTTCTTTGCCGCCATTCCTTATATACCCCTCTCTTACACTCTCGTCATTGTGACGTACTATCGGCGTTATCTGGTGGCTTCCTGTAATTTGCATATTATTCTTGAAGATGTGTGTGATAATTCTACAGGTGAAATTTTCAGTTTAGCGTTCGATTTCCGTGTGATTCTGAATTATCCTTAATTTATGGACATGAGTGTACTTGATATGTTCAATAAAAAAAAGTAAGAAAAATGCTTTTACATTTTGAACTTATAAATTTTAGATAAAATCCAGTGACAAATATGCAAACAAGACGAATAAATCGGTGATATTATACAAGTTAATAATCAACTTCTTTGACTGAAACTACAGAGGAAAATTAAATGGTATTTGAAATAAAAAGTTAATGCAACGCTTAGTTTACTAAAATAGCAAAATAGAATATTCTTCGATATTTGTGTTAAAGTTTAAGATTCTTTTGGTTATGTTATTAAACTGAATTAAAACAAGTGGTTAAAATTTTTTAAACGGAAATTTTCTACACTCGGGGGAATAAACGATGAGAAAAATGTACTGGATTTCCTCGTTAGAACAATATTTCTCAATTTATCCAGCCATTAAAGTATTTTTCATTAAATGTATAAAATTTTAAAAAGTATGTTTAATTTGTAATATTGAAGAATACGTATTTTTACCTATAGCGTAAATTAACATTATCGAAATATTAATATTTTTCTTAGAAGATAGAAATTCCAACATGACTAGATGACTGAAATAAATAAAAGAGAGCCGTGGATATTGATAAATCGCCATAACTCCTCTATAGAATGCCACCTATACTGTAAAGTTTTTTTTTAATAAAGGAAAATAAAAATTGACAGCACTAATCTTAAATGCAAAAGATGAAGTCATATGGTAATGTCATGTCTTTAGAGCCATAAAGTGCCATAAAGGAGATATTAAGAGTGAGATCTTTCATATAAACATCCCATGGCACACTCAAATACCTCAAAATATGAAAAAACTAGAAAGACATTATTTTCAAATTCAAAAAAATCGCAATTTAAGAAAAGTTATGCATTGAAATACTTCTTGGTATTCAGTATTAAGTTAAGTCGCATAAAACAATCGCTAATTTTATATATACTGTTACAAAGATTTTATGAGATTTTTTCTATTGCTTAAAATTATAAATTATTTCGTAAAAATATCGGCAATTTTTAAGACACAATTTAATCCTTAGCATTGCAGGAAAATATTGTTCTTAAGTAAACAAAATACACCAGAAAAAGTATGAGTTATAAGATTATTTTTCGTTTACCGTATGAATGGATATTCCTAATTAAAAAAAAATACGTTGTTAAATAGCCCTTCGCCGAATACTTGTGCCAAAAACCTACTATAAATTAAAGCAACACTTCTTTGTCACTTTTGAATACAAACGCATTAATGCTTGTATTTTACTTCGATTTCCTTATCTTTTATTGCAGAGAAATTCGTGACTTCGAGTCTAACGATTCTCTGATTTCTTTATGCGCTGTTTTATCTATTACTAGGGCCATCGGAGAGCCGCAGGTTGGGCCGCAAACACGAAATAAATTGGCGATCAAGGCGACCGATTCCGGCAAACGAGAACAATTAAATTGGTCATCATATATCCGCCCCATAAAGGGGAAAACCCTACTCTGTAGAAAAGTAGCTTCGTTAGAGCTCCCTTTCAATATTTTTTATGAAATGATTCTCTTAGATTATTCGGTATTTGACCATGTCTAACACAGACCTTATAAAGAAACATACTTGTTCTTATGATAATGGATCTGAAGACGTGCACGCTAGTGGTGTAACATATTCGTGCGGTAGTTATCAAGAACTTAAAATAGCAGTCTGATTTAAAGTATTACTTAGACAACTTTAGTTTCCTATATAAAATATCTCTTAACCATGGCTTCTTATATTTTTATCCGAAATTCCAATTCCAATCAATGTTAATGTTTCAAATTGATTGTATTTTAATGGAATAAAAAATGATAGCGCTTTTACTACAAGAATGTAGAGGGAATTAAAGTATTTTTTTTCGGTTTAAGGGGCTCATTTCACTATTTTATGGTTTTATTACATTTATGACCAGAAATGAAGAGCTAAATAAAAAGTTCAATTACATTTTTATTTTATCAAAAACATTGATTATTTTATGACCTAAAAAAAGAATTTGTCGGAAAATGTTAGAATTTGAAAATGTTAATGAGCAATAGATTTTATTCTAAAAAGCGTCGTCCTACTTATTGAATCTCATGTATCTTATTTATCGGATTTTGTAATGACTGCCTGGCAGGAGTAGAAATCCGACTTACAGTTTCTGGATTTTTTAGGCCAGCGCCTAACAACAAGGAAATTCCAGTGTTAAAGCAAAACTTATTTTCCGAATATAATCCCTTTCATTTTTAGTTAGAAGGATACAGAGCATTGGTTCTCAACCCGTAGAAGTCTACGGACCACTAAGCCAGAAATTGAACCATCTGTGGACCACCACCACCCTCCACCGATTTGAGGGCGTGACCTTCCGGGGGGTATGGGGGTATAGAATATCCCTCAGGCAAAAGGGATACAGAATTTACGTACTCACATTCTAACGTATCATATTCTAATAATAAAATAATTATGTTAAACTTTTAAGAAATTTTAATTCAACATCTGATAGGCATCGGAAATATTCGGCCCATCTAGTTGAATGAACATTGCTTTCAAAATCCCCATTTATTTAGCAACTTTTTTATATGTGGTGCCGGACCACTCCCGAGGATCTTGTGGACCACCTGTGATCCGCAGACCGCCGGTTAGGAACCACTGATATAGAGGGATGTGCTTCGATAATTTCGAAAGATAATCGAAAGATAATTTTTGTGTTGAGAAGGATTTTCAGTTGGGTCATGTGCAGAGAAAAACGAGTTTATGCGCTTCTTTAAAATTTCATGCTGTAATGATTGAACACATGCAAACTACACCGATCTGTATAAGTCACTTGACAATGGGTTGTAGAAAATCAACAAAATAGGATATTTTATACATACCAATAAATATTTATACCTATGAAGTCGATGGATACCAGATTTCAGAATGTATTCCCTCTTAAGCACCCAGACACATGAAGGAAATATGATCTAATTGAGAGTAATTCTCTTATTTTTAATATCCAGGCTACTCTTAACTGCAAAATGTGTTAAGAACTCTGTAGTAAGAAGTGAAATATGATGTAATAGCTTATGATATATAAGTTATGATTTGGACTTCTCCTGTTTTAAAACCTAGGGATTTCGGGAGGAACAGAAGAGTGAAACTGTTGTACTCATTTCCGTTTACCTGAAGAATTCGGGCTGTGCGGTATTTTAAAACGTGAGGTGAATACAAGTGACGTAATATGGAATAATGCATTATATTTATGATGCATCGCATTTTTTGGGATTGAAAATCTGTTGTAGGATAAACTGCACAGTTGTAGAATAAATTTTCTTACAGTTGGTAATTCTGTTACTTTTTATTTTCCAGCTAATATAATTTGTAAACCTTGTCACGAACGTTGGAATAAGTAATAAAATTATACAAAAGCTGTAGATAAATATACTTGTGGAGGATCTATACTTCGTGAACTGTAAAGTTTATAAGGTTATTAAGGAAAAATTCAAGAGTAATGGTGGAGTATAAGGTGATCACTTCTCTTCGGTGAACAAGAGACTGAGGGCTGTACGGTGTTCTGACATAACTGCGATATCATACGGAATAATAAATCATATTCATGACACATAAAAATACATTAATAATGCATCATTAATATGATGCATTATACTTTTGTTCACAGAAGAGAAATGATCACCCTTATTCTCCAGCATTACTCTTGAATTCTTCCTTAATAACCTTATAAACATTACAATTCACGAAGTATAGATCCTCCACAAGTATATTTATCTACAGCTTTTGTATAATTTTATTTCATATTAATGCATAAGGATATTTTGGGATTTTAAATATGTTGTCCGTCTGTTCAAGATAAGAATGTAAATAACTTCGAATAACTAATAAAGCTTTTCAATTTCATTAAATTTACTAATTACTAGCCGTAGTAAAAGTGAAATCTGTGTTTTATAGCAATGAAATATTTACTTACTTAATACTCTGTAAGTAAAAGTATAGAGCAATATGAAAATTCTGATCTGAGATCAATCTGTCAACCGATCACAAAGCCTTAAAATTTTGATAGTAAATATTTTTGTTCTAAGTAGAACGGCATCCCCTACTAATACTACTAATTTTACGAATTTATATTTTAGGTGTATTAAGAACACGCATTCAAAAAATAGGGGAGATGTAGATTTTGTGCCCTATTTAAAAATAACATAATTTATTCTCCATTTTCATACACCATGGTTAAAATACCCATGCTGTAATTTAACTTAAATCTAAAAAACTTAAATCTAAAAAAGGTTTAGAGCTCAATATAACAGTTGACGCTGTGTGGATGGGTGAATGTCATAATAGACAAAGCTCCTGCTGCGTTGGAAACAACATATCGCTCACTCCTTTCAACAACGTCATATCTCAAAAATCGGCGATTTTTAGTTATGCCTGTTGTCAGATTGCCCTGAAAGAATAGTATATCTCTACAAGATAGTTATATATTACTGCTCAATATTTAGTCGCTAGAGAGCAAAATTAATATTTATTTTTAATACATTTTATTCTACTTTTAAACTTTAAAATCCCTGTCCTGAAAAATCACGTTTTTTGAGATATGACGTTGTTGAAAGGAGTGAACGATATAACAGTTGAACAAATATATTGATTCCGCCATCTTTGCTCAAAATGACTACAGAGCTCGAAAAACTACCCAATCAACTAGTCCTCAACTGTGCCCTAAATATATTATTACCTTGAAGGTTATGAATTTCACCTAAAATAAATAAATGAGAATTACGGAATAGTACTTCAGGTTAGTTCTAATCATGTTATATTCTTAGACTTAAATTGATTTGTTACTGAACAAATCAAATTAAGTCTTTTAATCCAGACCCTTTCCTCTGTATACATAAAAAAACAATACTCATTTAAAAGCAAATAACGTAAGTTTTCTAGGAAATCCCAAACTTTAATAAACAACAATCTGTTTTATAGAAGTGAACAAAATAATTTCATAAAAGGCGTCAAATATACCCAATGGGAGAGTGGTAGTATATTTATTTTGCCGTACCCTTCTCTGTCAGACACTCACATGCAGTTCATTTACAGTTACTTTCTTCTCATGCCAGGAAGTTCCATTCCTTAATGATTCTCTATTACAATTGCGTGTCTACTTATGCACTCTTTGGCGTTTGGGTGGGACTTTTGAACAACCATTCATATATGTATTGCAGATACCTCCCTTATTCGTAATTCCTTTCGATAAAAATTTTCATGTTCTGTGCGGTTTTTATAAGGCATCTCAGACCGATTACAGGGTTCTTTTACTTTTATAAAAAAAAACTAGATAATTTTCCCTGCATCTATATTTATGACAAAGGTTGGACACTATTTTATTGTGATACGGGAATTCAGTTGAAATAAATGAAGCAAACCGAGATCTCTGAAGTAATTAAGAAAGTGATGTCATGTGTTATACATATTTTTCATTAACTTATGTGATTGATGGTAACTTGAGGGCTCCAGAGAAAATTTTGCAAGATAACGTGTTTGAATATGCATATGCGTTTTTTGATTGCACATATTGAGAAAAGCCCAAAAGAAAAGCAGTAATTATTTTCGGTCTGTGAACTTGGTGACTTTTTTTGAACGTTTAAATAATTTTTCCTCTTTCCGCAATTCATTTTAAGTAACAATAAACGAAACTGAAAATGTATTATGAGTAATATTTTAAGTATGTTACTTTTCGCCCCTTGGTGAGTTTTATGATGAAAATATTCTTTTATTATTTTTCCACTAGTTACTCTTTGCTTTCGTATGGTTAAAAGGGAACAGCTTTGAAATGGTTAGTGCACCTCTAAACAAGGTTCATTGAATAAAAAAATTGAAAGAATTTTAAAACGTTTAAATGTTAGTTTGAGTAAATACGGGGAACAAAACTGAATTTATTTTATTCATACGCATATTGTAATGATTGTTTCCGGTAATGAGTCTTTACATATAGATTATTCTACATATAAAAATTCTTGAACAAAATTCTGGATCAAAAGAATTCAAACTTTTATTTATTTTATTTATACATATATTGTAAGGAATTTTTTCTTCTTCCTGAAATGAATCGTTATATAAAGAATATTATGTATGGAGAAATACTTGATGAAATTTTTTAACCAAAATAATTTAAAATTTTGTATCGAAAGAATTTAAAATTTAAAACATTTTAAGTTTTTGATATATTTGCCGAACTCATTGCTCTGATTTCTTAATTAATTTTTTTTAGATTTTGAAAATTATTTGTTTACAGGATTTATGAAACTTTTATTCATGAAACTTTTAATCACTTTGTATATTTAAAAAACTTTTTTCAGCATGAATCTTGATTTAGGGTAAATGTTTTCTATATATTTCCTCTAAATGAAAAATTCTGATGCAAGGTTAATGAAAATAGAACAACGACTCTCAGATTAAAATTTCATAGCGATGGTTTCCAAATAAATTCAGATATGTTCTTATAAAGATGCAAATCCCAAAAAATTCTATCTCAAGAGGAATACACTTACTGTACAAATGTACAGCTGGGTACACACAAAAACTATTGTATCTGGTAATGTAATCATCGATGAAACATGTGGTTTATATTGATTTTTAATGTTCTGAAATACGTTATAAAAATGTGCTTCTTTCGACTATCTTAAAAACGGACTAATATATAAAAATTAGATATTAGAATAATTTTCGATAAAACAATTTTTTCAAACATTTTACCACGGTAAAAATCGTATATACCCCTTCATTATTTCACATAGTATCTTTTTTATCATTTTATCACCGAGAGTTAAATGTAGTTTTTTTAGTCTTATTACTTGTGAAACATACATTTCATGTCTGAAACCAATGTATATATTACATTTTTTTGAGGAGAATCATTATGACGGAAACTGAAATCATCCAGTGATACAGAGGCTGTTCACACATTTTTTAGACGATGTATATTGTATTCACAAAACTAAATTACATAAAATTCTTGTGTTTTAAATGTTCTATTTGACATCCCTTATTCTGAACTATCTTTCGACACCACAATTTCCAGGATAATAATGCCTTTTGAAGTGTCAGAAGATGTATTCTATCTCATTCCTCCTGAACAGCTTTCCAGAGTCCTGTAAGGGTTTTGGGACGACGTTTGGATAATGCAGATTTTAAAAGTCCGAAAGCATAAAAATCCATAGGTGATACATCGGGAGATTTAGTAGGGATATCAGTGAAGGGTACGGCCTTGATACCAGTTTTTTGTTCCATTTCTTTTAGGAAATTTACAGTGGATTTTGATGTGTGACTGCTAGCTTTGTCCTGATGGAGTCTCACAGATTGATGGCACTGTGGGTAAAACGATGGTATTTCATTCAGAAAAATTGGCGATAAAATATGTTCCTGATAGTATTTGGAGTTAATCTTGACATTTTTTTCCACTCTCTTTATTTTTAACTTGCCATTATAAGAAAAACCAGCAACAATCATGAATCCCTTAGAAAAACTTTCTTTCAATTCTTTGAACCATGTACTTAAATATTTTTCTCCCCTTTTATGATAACAAATGGCTCTTTTTTTGTTGCAATCATTTAAATACACCCATGATTCATCTATTGTGACAATTGTTTTCCATTTTTCTTTGGATAAGTGTTTCTCATATAGAATTCTGCAGCGTGTCCTGCGTTCAGCGATATGATTTGGAAGAAGACGATGCACATTGCGTTTTTTCACTTTCTTAAGATTTAAATCAAAGTTTATCATTTTGTTTACAGTGGACACCGAGCATTTTAATGATTTTGCAACTGTCCTTTGACTAGGGGGATTTTCTTTTAACATTAAATAACGTACCTTTGCAATAGTCGAAAATGTCCGTTTTTTCCTTGGATACTTGTTTGGAATTTTTGTCCCACTTGAGGCTCCAATTTGACATTTTTTTCCTTTCTTGTTGACGATATTACCTATCGACGCTTTAGATATCACAAAACCATGACTCTCACATCGTTTTTGGATAACGGAGTATGCATATTTCTCTTCGGAAAGAGCATAAATGTAGCCTTCGAACCACTGCTTTGTTAAAAACGCCATTTCGAATAAAAACAAAACTTTCAAGCCGCATACGATAATTTTGACTTTTAAAAACATAGTAGAATTGCAATTATTTCTTTTGCAGGAAACGATTTTTTATTACCGATTACCAAAATCGTCTAAAAAATGTGCGAACAGCCTCTGTATGTATAGAATAAAAAAAGATTATTTCTGAATCTGATGAGCTTAAATATATCAAAAATATCTTGGTATATCTCGATGTTTCGTGTGGATTGTAAAATACTACTTTCTGCCTGCAAATATCAAACACTTGAACCAGTAAAACTTTCCTCTCGCCCAGTTAAAGGAAATTATAATAACATTTTTTTAGTTATAGGATGTTTCGAAGTCCCTCCTCTTCATAGAAGGAATAAGCACTAGGACAAAATTAGCATTCTAAAAATGCTGTTTTAAGATTGCTTATTTAAGATACAAAAGATAGATAATCAAAACAGGTAAACCTGCTGCCCATTAACTTTACCTCTGAAACAGGTAGAGCTATTGTAACCTGAAGCAGCATTTAGATTTTACAGTGTAATATGGAAGAAAACATAATTGCAAGTAATATCTTTTTTTTCAATCTGTTTTTGAGGACGAATGACTCAATAAGTGCCTTCAAGTTAAAAAAAAATATTTATCTGTTTTTGATGACTATGATTTTTAGCATACTCATCAAGAGCAAGGTGCATCGTATAAATAAATAATTTAGAAAACATAATTGCAAGTACTATCTCATTTTCCATCTGCTTATGAGAGCGAATGACTCAATAAGTGCCTTCAAGTTAAAAAAAATATTTATCTGCTTATGATGACTATGATTTTTAGCATTCTCACCAAGAGAAAGGTGCATCGTATAAATAAATAATTTAGAACACATCCTAAACATAATTTATAACTTTAAATAGATTTTTATAATTTTTGATTAACTTTTTTTACATACTGATCTATACACATTCTGATTTATATCTGAAGTACACAGAACGTATACCAATGGAACATTTTTAAGGGACTCAGTTTGTCGTCTCTAGTAAAAATAATACATTAATCTAAATATGGAAGACTTCCTTAACAAAGATAAAATTGTCTCCTGTTGACTTAACAGAGTGGGTTAAACACTTTTTGTGTAATGAACTATCTTTCAGACCTCACGAAAAAGAAAATAATTGTGTGGTGTCTGTCAAAGATTTCATGTTCGATATTTCTATTTCTCAATTTTTACATTTATTTTCTTTAAAGTATATGGGACTACATTTGTTTGAAAAGAAAAACTGTTTTCAGCTCTTTTTAAACTTATATTTTACATAAAAATGTGCTGTTTGAAAATTATGTTATATTACTACCATTGACAGCTATGTGTAAATCTGTTTCAAGCATTTGATTTTGATGATATGAGACGTACATACCGAAAGTTTCATCTACAGTTGATTTAAGTAAATATTTACTGAAATATAAAACTAAAGAATGATTGGTTACTTCTCGAAGTATTATATACAAAAATGACAAACATTAATATATCTTCCAGCCCTTGGCGACGTTGAAATCGCTTTCTGCTTATTCTGTTAATTTTAGCAGGCCTCACTAGTATCGCGTAGCATTGATTTTTTAGAGTACCTGAATAGCGGGATACGTTATTTCTCCGAAAGAATTTTATTATGTATTTGAATAAAAGAAAACGTTATTTCATCATCTTTGCTTCTTGAAAATATTGCGTCTAAGAAATGTGTATAATTCTAAACGATATAACTTTTAAGAAATAGTTTATTTCCTATTCGCACCTCCTGAAAGTTGTAAGTTAATAAATAAAGATGTTTCCTCTCTCTTCCCCTTTTTTCATGTTTTTTTTGTTTTGCATTAAAAGTTTCCTTACGACAAACCTAAATAAACTGCAAATTTCTCCCATGATTTTGACCAGAAAAATTTTATAATCACTAGTGGTTTGAGGGTGAACAAATTAGTTTTATTTATGCTGAACGTGAGTCTATAAATAGAGGATACACTAAAATTAATAAATTAGAACCTTACTGACAAATATTAGTTATAATTAAATCTAGAAAGATACCACACCACTAGACTACACGTAAACTAAAAATAATAAAGCTCCTTCACTGAATAAGCGTTTGGTACTCCTGATAGTGCTGTAACTCTCTTGATTTCCAGTTCTGGCATCAGACTAAGTTCTTCAACAAGAAGTAGTCTCCGCAACTTCTGCAGGGCCATCTTAACATTTAGCTTAATTTCTCCCTTTTATGTTGCTTGTAATTACTTCTAACGCTATCTAAATACTGTAGACTAATGTTCAGTTGTCTTCTTTAAATCGCGCTTTGATGGAAATTGTATGAAGCACTGAGAAGAAGGTTTAAAAAATTTCGACTGGAAATCCTATTTAAAATGAAAGGATTTGGAAATTAAAAATAATGATATAGTACCTCCCATAAGACTGCTGATATACAGTGTAAATTCTATTTTCTGACAACCTCTACTAATTTTAGCACATAACAGTATTTTAAGTGAAAATTATGCATTTCTTAGTTTTACACCTCTTCAAATATCTCTTCAAGTGTCATCGAAGAATTCAATCAAAAGATTTCATGCACATTAACGTTAATAATCCAAGCACATTTTAAAAAATTCAATCATCGAGTTTAACGTCAAACCATCGGTACGTTTAAACACTAAGGGCCTGTTCACATAGGAGTCCGTTGCGTTGCGTTGCGTTAAGGAAAAGATGACGTTGAGACGAAAATAAACCAATCATAGGCCTCCAAACGATTAGCAATGAAATTTTTAACGCCTATGATTGGTTTATTTTCGTCTCAACGTCATCTTTCCCTTAACGCTACGCAACGAACTCCTATGTGAACAGGCCCTATCACGATGTTGCAAATTGAAATGATGTATTTGTTTTGGGCGTACTGGTGGCGCCACCTGGCTGTTTCATTTTGTGCGAAGCATGTATAGCTAGTTGGACTCTTGAACGAATAAAAGCCTGACGCTTGAATCCTTGGTGATTTAATAATTCTTGAATTCTTGGTTATATATTTCTTGAATTTTCTTCACACAATTGTAAATCTCAGTGTGTGGCTATTGGCACGTTTTTGGCAAATTTCCCATTCTGAGGATTCTTTGGGAAACCAAGCCACTTATTATGATCAAGAATGCTAAACTTATGATCTAAAAAATAAAGTATGCAACGCAAATACCCAAATTTCATATAAAATGGATATTATGGAATGAGATAGATTTGATTCTAATTTTGAGTTACAAAAATACGTAAACATCATACTTAGAACATAATACCATGCAACCAATATTTCCCACTTGTTAGTAATATATTTACAAAGTGATAACCTAAACCACATTTAATTAATTGTTATATTTATTGTGCCTCGATACGTATAAAGTGTACAATGCTTTATACGCTTTTGGACATGAATAACACACTATTACTTCCCTAACAGATTAATCAACGACAAAAACAACATCTGACATGAAATTTGTTTAGATCATTATTCATAAGCTAAAATGTTTAAAAATTTGCATTTTACCTTTCATAACATGCTTTTATTTTACTTTTTTTAACATGTTTTCATAATGCCATTCATACAACGAGTTATAACTGCAGCTTAATTTGCCACATGAAATTTCATTTAAAATATGCTTAATGAAAACGAAAGTGCTACGTTAATTTTTCTTTCAGATGATTTCCTTCTTTGTTGCTGTACGACTAGACGTTCTTTTGTTCTGCAAATTATTGAAAACAAATGCAGCAGAAATGTAGTTTCAAGTTAAGTCACCGAAAGCTACTGAAATTAATTATTCCAGACTATCTCATAACATTATCTTTTTCAAATTTCATTCAGTTGTACCAAGGTTAAAAAAAAGGGAAACTCATGGCTTCTTACACAATTCATTGTTTATAATTATTTTAAGGATGACATCACTTGTATTATATATGGCTGAATATGTACATCTTTGACAAAAGATATTAACATTAAACGAATATAAATAAACATAGCTCTCAAGGGTCATATTTTCAAAACTTAAAGATAATAATGTATAGAATCAAATTTTTCAAATCAATAATTTTCAATTGTGAAAGTATTCTTGTAATTGAATACATTCTTCCAATTTTTTTTCATTCCAGTTATTGAATGAATATCTTCACTATACAAGTGAACTTTTCCGGAGCAAAATACTCAGCATCTTATTCCCTGTTACCTATCAAGTTTTATTTACCGTCTATCTTGTATTGATCTGTCTTCATTGTTAAGGCACTTGTGTCGTAAATTTAAATATTTTATTTCGTAGAATGATTTGTATGCTTTCAAGAAAAAAAAATCATATTCTCTCAAAATGGGACTGCTAAAATATGTCTGAAAAACTATGATGAATTTTCGATACTAGAAAAATAATTTTCTTGCTTCTATGAATAAAATATTCTTTCTTTTGAGTTTATTACTTTGCACTATTATTTACCCCCATATATATGCGGATTTCTTCCTTCAAACTGACGCGTGAGAGAAACATTTTGCCCAATACAAAGTTTCGATTAGGAAGAACCACTTTGTCCAATAATATTTAAACCCCTTCGAAAACCCTTTTTCTTTTATATATTTTATCTGTCTATCCTCTAAAGAAGGAATTAAGATAAAGCTCGATAACAGTGAATACGAAATGAAGCTCTGAAAGTCGTTTCAGGCATTTATATTGCTAAGTTTAATTTTGGCAAACTGGGTGCTTTTAATAAATTATAAAATTATTTACAATAAGAGAAACTTTTCAAGGGAACATTTAGTTTGGTTAGGCCTGAAAAATAACCTAATCAATATGTACGCTTTAACACTTCCAAAAGGAATGCAACAATCATTTGAAAATAATTAAGGGGACTCGGTACCAAAAATTTTATTTTTGTAAATAACAATAATATTTAAGTTTTTGGATGATGTTTCAATAAAGCATAATCATTACATACAATAATAGACCTTAAATTGATAATACAATGGTAACTTTTTTTTAAAATTTAATTTTTTAAAAATTTTTTAACACTTTTAAAATTTCTTCTTCTTTTTTAATTTTGGTGTTTGAAACAAGATTTTTTTTATCTTATACTCAGGGTACTCTTTTCTACAAAAGTAAGCATCAGAATTTTTGATATAAAAATTAGATCGGAAGAATAAAATTAATAATTGGATGTCTATGGAAAAAACCCTTGAAAATAGCATATATTTCAAATTCACATTTAAAAAAAATTTTTTTTTAAAGATATCAAAAAATAAGATGCTTACTTATCATTAATAGCATCTAAAGATACACTAAAAAAAGTTTGAGACAATTTGCTGAAATATTCTGGAAGCCTTAGCATTTTGATTATATAGGAAATCTGAAAAATTACGAACTGAGAAAAATGAGTTTAAACATTTCATTTACAAAGAAACAATACTAAATTTTATCCAAATGTCTCCAAACTTTTTCTCAATGAATAATGGAACATTTTTTTAGTTTTCCTCACCAGAAGAAAGTGTTAGATGTTAAAATCATGGAATTAGAAGCTAATGTATATGGTAGCACTTAGTTATTAAATAAACAAAATTGCACATTTTCAGTAGAAAAATACCCCACAATTGCAAAAGTAGACATTATAATCATTTTTAATTTGTTATATATATATATATATATATATATATATATGTATATATATGTGTGTGTGTGTGTATAATAATTATACTTATTCAATAAATCATGATAAATTATTAATAAAATAAAATCATACCTCATATTTATATTTAAATTAAATGTAAATACCAATACTTAAAAAATTTCATAATTATTTAAAGGGCACCAATTATAAATTTAAAAATAAATACTTAAATGTGCTTCTTCGCAATCTAAAAGAATTTTTTCACAAGTCTAACATTTTTGCAAGTCTGGCAGTCTGGTACCCGAATTTTAGTTCTAGAGTTTTATGAATTTCTCTTAGAGTAGAAGTGACACCTTTATTATATTCACAAATCACTTCCCCCACTGATCTATGTACACGCTTTTTGAACACAAATATGTCTTTCGAACACCTAGCCCATATCATACTATGCAAGCTTTCATTTGCATTATTAATTTTTGCATCTGATACATCTTTCTAAAAGACCATTTGATGCCAGTCTTTGATAGACAGGAAATATTTTTGGCAAATATTTCCTGTCTATCAAAGACTATCAAAGACTGGAAATATATCCTGGTTAATTGGTGTACCAACATGAAACACCAGAGAGTGTAAAAACCAGAGAGTTGGTTAGTTTTTCAACTGTAAACAATGAAGTAGGTGTGGCATTTAAAGGGACATTTAAAAACAGAGGTTTGCGAAATTAACCATATCTCCTTTACTATTAATCAGATCATCAAGAAATTTAGTCAGAATGTTCTACAGATGTTAAGGTTCATTTTGGGGTAAAAATCTGCAATTCGACAATTTTATCATTTTTCGTCAAAATGAGAGGTACTGAGTCCCCTTAAGATAATAATTTTGTGAACTAAATCCTTTTCTGTTAATCAGTTTAAATATTCAATAGTGTACACAGTACTTTAGGATTTTATTTGTATGTAAAAACATATAGCACAGCAAAAATAAAAAAAATAATAAGGAAAAGTTATGTATTATTAACTCTTTGTGGTACATATGGGAAAGTAATTTATATCCCTTCAGCGAAAATTATTTTCTTCCGAAGGATATTTTTGAAATGTTTTGCACAAAGATCTCTGTGAATATTTTTTATTTGGTATCTTTATAGTTAAAATTGTTATATTTAAGTTTTGAGGCAGAATATTTGTCTGTAGATAAAAAAAATTACTAATCTTTTAACCAGAAAGTGCAATATAGATATCTATTTTTTTTAAAAATTTTACTGAGTATCAAGAAATCTAGGAGATTGTACTAGACATCGTAAACTTAAGACTTGTTTACTTTCTTACTACAGAAAGCTTTCTGTTCAGATGTTTGACTATTAACGCTAGGGAGGTTGAGAACCATAAAATATAAATAATAATGCACTATTCCGTATTAACTAATTTGCAATAGCGGAAAAAGTATGTGAATAAAATGAACTTATCATTTAATAATTCGTTTAATCCGATACAGCAATGATTGAAACAGCGCTGTAGGAAGTTTCATCCCTGTTTGGGAGACAACGAAAAGAAATTTGAAAACAAACAAAGTACCCTAACTTATTATTACCACGTGAAATCCATTTACACAATTACCCCTAACGTGGGTCGAGATCCTGGGAATACTTACTCACACGTTAGCACGGTCGATTTGTTCACTTTCTCGTTCACGTACATCAGCCATCTACGCCCCACCCCTAAAAGTAGACCCAAATATTCGCAGCCACTAAATTACTTATAGTAAGACTAGCTGAATACCCGTGCTTCGCTACGGAGTACAAAAAAATTAAATTCAATGGTCAATGTATGTAATTCATACCAATATATATATATATAATCATAATAAATACAACGGTCAATGTACGCAATTAATGCCAAAAAAAAAAAACAAAAATAAATATATTTATAAAAAAATCGTAACGGATATTTTTATAGACAAAATAATGTACAAGAAAGTATTCAAATTAAATACAACGTTCAATGTATGCAATTAATTTGTATGTTTAATATCCAGAAAATATACTAATTTGAATTAAATTCTTAAAAAACTTTCATCTCAATTAGTCTAGTAGTTAAATTTTATCTTTTACTGTATTTTAAGATTTTTTTGTCAATTTATTTCGTTTTTTTGCATGTGACGCAAAATTAATTTAAAGTATCAAAAAAAAAAAAACCCCACGTGATCAGTATTTATTAAATTAAATTCTAAAAATTGATCTTTAAAAATTCACCAAAAATCAGAAAATGGAGGTAAAGATTTGAAAAAGATTTCATTTTGAAGGAATTTTTCTGATTTTTCTCTTGATGTAAATTTTATAAACCTCAGACTATTATTTTAAATGCAAACTTAAAAAATGTTATAAAAACAGCTTAAAAATTTAATTTTAAAGAATCTAAGAAGAAATTTTCAAAAATCTCTTTTAGTGCACCCCTACACTATAAGAAAAATCGCCATGGAAATTTTCAGCCCTTTAGGTCCAGCGGTTTGGTCTGTGCGTTATCTGTCAGTCAGTCAGTCACGGAACCGTTATATGCATATATATATAGATATATCTTAAAAGTGTAATCATTGTTTCAGATTATTCGTTAGGAGGATAATACAGCTTGTTGTGCCTCGGTTATAAAATAAGGTTCTAAAATATTCTGGCCTAGGGGTTAGCATGCTATTCTAGAAAACTTGAGATAAGGTTTTCATTGCCAAACCCATACATTTAATTAAATATGGGGGGGGGGAGGGGGAAGAGCATAATAATTGACTCTGATATCTTAATATAAGAGGATGAAGACTAGGGTCCTAAAGTTTGTTGGTTTTCTACCAGGGGAAAACTATACATAGGTACGTATATTGTCTGTGCATAAAGAGGCATATCACTTTGGTTGATGTGGTAGGAAAATGACGCATTTCAACAGCAACGATAACAGGAACAAAAAACAATATGCAAGAACCAACAGTTTTATCAGCGATGACAGGTTGCCAATACTTAAGATGGATTTACATGTAAGTAGAATGATAACTATTGAGAAAAAAAATCTTAAACCCAAAATCCAATCGTTATTGAAACTAAGCAGGATATATTTATAAAGATGCTTAAAATATCAATTCAAATGTTTCAAGCTCGTTAAACAACGACAAATTTTGAATTAATAGATACAACTGCACAATTTTCTTTCTTTCTTGGTCAAAAAAAATCAAGCAGGTTCATGTTATTAGAATCAAGATTTTGAAATGCAAACTTCAGATACAGATTCTAGAAATTTTTGTGAGAGACAGCATTAAGTAAAATAGTAATTGGTTTTAAATAATGCTATTACAAGATTTTCACATTGGTCGTATGTAGTGCAACCGGTACAATGACGAAAATTACTCTATCAACTTATAGGGAAGGAAAGGAATATCAGAGGAATTTGAATATTCCTATACATAAGTTCAATAATAAAACATAACATTACTTTTATCCCTATTTTTAGAATAGAATCACACATTTCCCCCCAATGGGATGTTTACCCTAACTCAGATCAGTGATCTGTCAGTACCGTTATGAATAATTATTATCTTCATATTTTGTGTGCTACGTAACTAAAGTTTGATATCAGAAATACCTGTTTTACGAAAACAGACGCCATTGCCTCTCATTACCTTCAATCCTATAACACGAAAACTAGTTAACTCCAAGCCTAATGATATTGTTTATTCCTAATACTACATGTTATTCTTAATTTTTCTAATATCACCCTCTTAATTCAAAATGCGTATACTAGTTAGGTTTTTGCCAGATAAAAAAACCGATCGAAACTGTTGAGACCTCAGCTGGTGACACGAACCATCATATTTCCATTTTAAAAAGTAAAAGTGACGCATTTAAATCGAGTCAGGTTGACGTCTTTTCATCTGCAGAAAGTTGAATTTCAAAGGACTATCTCAACTTTTTTGAATAATAGTTACAGTTTTTTTTATATACTGCAGACAGTATAAGATATTTTTCTGATAAAAGACTGTCAGAAAATATATGAAGTCTTAAACCCAATGATAAGCCGATTACACAAACAGAAAAGCTTTTTATTAAATGATTTTAAAAGAAATTGAAAATTAACACATGCTGAATTCAAAGCATAATTTTCATTTAATTTAAGCAATATATCCATAGATTCATATTATTTGAAACATGTTTAAATAATGTTACGAGAAATATATATATTTTAAGCTACATTCTGGAGAAACTTGTTAAGTTATGAAGAGAGTATCTATTTTCAAATATTAAATAATAAAAGATAATATTTTGAATTAGTAATTACAGAGTCAATAAACAGGTTAAGAAGTTTTTTTAATGCTTGAATAGATACAAATAAAGAAGGATGAGAATATCGGACACACTTCGAAGAAGTTTTGGGTTATAAAGATCCTAAAATATTCCACTCTCTCCATTGAAGTGCTTTTAACAAACTTAAGTTGTATCGTCTTTTGAAAAACTATTTGCTAAGAGGAAGTCTAAAGTTATGTCCCTCGTGAATTACTAAACTGTTAAAGTTTTTTACTAGAAATACGTAGCGTAAAAACGGCATTTATCTATAACAGTAGATACTATAAATAAAATATTTTGATATTGCTTGCTAAATCGAAAGTATTTCATTCAGCAAAGAATCTACCTTCAGACCATCTGTAATCAATTATTTTATTACCATTCACAATGAGTGCATTTAGTAAAAAATTACAATGAGGAACCGCTCACAAATGAAATTTTCCTGTATTTAACTCTTCACCACTTCGTAAGGCAATTTTTTAGCTAAAAAATAACTTGAATCACATATTACATTAAAAACATTCAAATAAGAATATCAATAGTTAGCTGAAAAATAATTGGGTTTTATTTCTTTTTTTAATTTTTTCCTTACATTGTTTATTGCAATGCGTTCGTGCAATCACTCATTGAAAAATGTTATTATATTTCATAGACGCTAAGACAAATGTTCAAAATAATAAAAGGAAACTAGTCTTTATCGTTAATTTAATGTTACTTTAATGTTTCTACGTAATAAACGACTATATTGCTCATTTTTCAGCATTTTATAAAAGAGAGCAAAAACATATTTTTTGCCTAATGTTATATTAGCATAACGAAATATTTTCTAGTGAACGAACGAAAATTAACGAGTTCACATTTTTCAGGGAGTTGTTTACTTTAAAAAAAAATGGAGAATTTACTAGGTGAGAAAAATATTATTGCAAAATAAATGGAGCATGTCATGCTTAACATTAAAATTGCGAGTTTAAGATAAATTATTTAAAATGAGATGGTCATTAACTATTGTAAATCTCAGTTTATAGACTTCCTTAGCTTATTTCGTGCCCTTATCTTGAATATTAACTGTTTAGTACTCTCTAAACATGTGACAATGTACTACATATGTCCTAATACATGCAGAAGCTATATCAGACGAAGCAATGAAATCCATTCATATGTATAGAAGGAAACTGAAGCAGAATGTATCGGTTAATTTAAAGGAACCAATTAAGCAGAACTAGTCTGGGCATTTAATGCGAATGATTCCTCAACGTCGTAAAGTAGTAAATATAATAAGGAAGATGCGAAACAGCCCAAATCTTTGACTAAACAAGGAATTCCAGCAGATGAGACGAATTAATCCAACGAAGTTGTATTGCAGAAATGCGAGCAAAATTTGTTTTCAAACAAAGCCTCAAATGAAGATATAGGTTGATCCTAACTTTTCATAAATTTAAATTTTAAAGTATATGTTTGAAGAATTAAAAGTTTTGCAGTTTTTACATTTTTTTAAGCTTTTCAACTTTAAAATATATTGGTCGCTATATCTTTTGTAACGATTACAGAAAAAAGTATAATATTTGCATTTTAGGGCAATAATCTATTATATGACATGCATTTTCCTATTTCTGCAGAAAATTTCTTTTAAAGAAGTTGTATCGAAGAATTTTGTTATAAATAAAAAATGCATTCTATTACATAAATTATATCTACTCAAATTTGCACTATAATCTCTAAAATATACATGATATTTACTAAATTTTATAGTTTAATGCTCACGTTCTTCCAATATTTGTAGCCTGCTAAATGGTTAGTCTAAAGATATTTAATAAAGTAAAAGTTCAATCATCCCCAATGCAACTAAGAAATAGGGGGAGGGGGTCTTGTCATTAGTCACTGTCAGTCACATATAGGTTTTCAATAATGTTGGTTTTAATTCCTCATTTCATTCCAGAGGATACTTAAGAAATAAAACAAGTTGTTTCCCAGTGAGATAATATTTAGTCTCAGTAAAAGCAAATGTTCATCAAATATGCGTTGTAACTCTTCTGACTTAAATTTACATTTTCTCGAAAATATTTGTATGTTCTATATTCTACAGTGAAAGAATAATCATATTCTTAGAGAGTTTGACAGAACTAAATATTAAGCTATGTATTAAGTTATGTAAATAAAATCACTCTTTCCTTCTCTCTGATTAATAAATAAATTACTCTCTCTCTCTCTCACACACACACACACATATATATATATATATATTATGCTTAGATTGATTTAATAACAAACACAAAACCATTAAATAATTACGACTGTATTAATTCAATGGTTTTGTTTGCTACAGCATGTTTCGAAAACATTTTGGCTATATAAGCTGACGGCTCAGGCTAAAACGATTCTTGCAATCAAAGAGGACGTCCCCCCTCTGAGCTGGGGGCTAGTTGTTGTGCTCTTTGCACCACTGTAGACGATGGAATTCATGGCCAGATGTTAATGGTACATAACGTACGGGTCGACGGGAAAACAATCCTTCACTATGGAGTCGTCTCGCCATTGAAAACCGCGAAACCTAGGAATCCAGGACTTCTCTGCAGCTACTTTATTCCGTGGCTGTCTCTACCTGCCGACAATCTCTCTTAGCCTGTACAACGATAAAGCGATCACCAGTGACTGTTTGTGATGTTTCGCGGTTGACCATCCTCATCGGTTCGCGAAACTGACCTGTCGTTTGGAACACCGTCCATGCCCGCGAGACGGTAATAGGAGCGACATTGAACTCGGTGGCCACGCTCCTCAAACATCGCCCTTCCCCGAGACCCCAAATGATTTTATCGCGTGTTAAACCGTTGAAATGTGCCCTAGTAACCATTTCGTGGTCTGCAGTACAGGGTGAAACTCACTGAACGTCTGTCACCCTCATACGCACCGTTTGAAAATTTGGAGCGAATTCGTTAAATTTGTTTTTTTTTCGTTTATTTCCTATGGCGCCATATTAGACATCCCTATTCCAAAATTTGAATATGCACCAGCGTTCTACTAAGTATCCTCGGTAATGCAAATCGTCCCAAGTTGTTTCATTTAGTTTTCAGATTGTAACCTTTAAAGATTACGGTGTTCCTTATGATTTGCGCCCCAGTGTAACAAGAGATGATTGCTTTCAGGATTATAACTGAATCCGAATGTTAATATAACGATCAAATATAATCAAAAACAATACTGCATTACTAGCATTATTATTGACGATTTAAAGCATTTTTAACTTGGACAAAAATTGGCATTGGAAACCTGTAACGGAGCAGCAATTTAAAGAAAATACCTCGATTTTATCTGAAAGAATCCGGTAACTCGCACCATTTTAATTTTATAGGTGTTCAAACTGTGTCTGCGTGGGGCCAGATTCGAATTATGGCTAGAACACAGATGTTCCTAAGATGCCCTCACATAGGGAGCACTGTCTGTTCACTTAATGGGGGCTCCCATATTGAAGAAGCCCTCAGAAATTTTGAAGTATATGAGGCGAATATCCAAAGGATAAGTCTCTGCCTTATTAGGAAAAAGCCTGTTAAAATATTCTTTTTCAATTACTTATGTATTAAGGGACATCGAAAGCTAGTGCGATTTCTGAAAATCTTCAAATTCGTCTCTTATTGCTGGCATAACACGCATTAAATAAATTAAGTCTGTTTTTTGAATACCATAGAATGTTTGTCGAAATTTTTTTAATAATATTAAAAGGAAAGTTATAAGTTACTTAAAATTTCTTTTAAAATATGAGATTTTTTTTTCCAAAATCGCTGTAGTAAAAAAAAGTAGATATAAATTGTATGAAATATCTTTAATACGTACTCTTGAGGTAGTAGGTTTTGTAATCAAAAGTAGAATTTCTTTATTAGCCTGGTGAAGTTTTAAACAAAGCAAATGACAATCAAATTGGATTTGTTTTATCTCCTTACACAGATGGTAAGTCTTATAACCTGAGAACACCTAGAATAAACATATTTCGAAGTTTCATCGAAATCCTGAGTAGCTTTTAAATTCTTTCCTTTGCTTCCAGATGATTTCGTAACTGATACAAATATGAGCTATAATTTTCGAATTTAACTAGTTGTATTCTGGAAGCATTTTTAGAAACGTATTAAATAGTTGTGTTGAAGAGCTGCTTTGAATAAAAAATTCCAGCCCAAATAAGGAAATAATAGCTACCGCTTTTCTGAATCCTTTATGAACACATGAAGTTTAAAAAACGTGATAAGGGGAAAATGAATGTGTAAGCTGTTAAACATTCATTGTTTTGGATTTAAATGAAGAATAAAGAGTAAGTGTGTTTTTTAGAATACATTTACAAGGCATTTTGCTTTCGTTTCTATGTTTTTTAAGCATGTAATGGCAAGATTAGATGTCAAGAAAAAAATGCATATCTGTAAGCGATAAATAATACATTTTCAAATGAAGGATAGTAGGAATTAGTTTCCTGTAAACGAACGTTTCAAATCTCAGCTTGTGTTTGATTACAATTAACATGGGAATTTTTTATAAGTTATGTGGTTTGGGCTGGAAAAGGGTTTGTAACTTGTATTCTTAGTTAATAAAACGTAAAATAAACATAAAATAGCTTATGCAAACTTCTTGTTACTGTTCAAAGGGTATGACGAAATAAGAATAAAAATTATTAAGAAATATAATATGTAATTGCCAATCATTGGAAAATTTGTAATGAAAATGTTGTAAACCTTGACTCTTTTTTATTATTTTACTTGTTTCAGGTTTCTCTGTAAACTTAAATTTTGCTGTGGAATACAAATTTGAATAAGTAACAAAATAATTTTTCCGAATTTTGTGAAACATAATAGGTCGAATTATCGTCAGATGTAACTTTCTTCATTTTAATTCACCAGAACGTTGACTCTATAATTTCTATTAAAAAAGATAAAATCTCATTCTACTAAAAATTCCAAACGAGGTGAAAAAGGATTTGTTATATATTTAATGTTGTTTATAATTCTTAACTTCATTTACTGAACTCCCATTTCTGGAAAAATAAAATTTTTTTTCCAATTTCTATCTGACGTATTTGAATACAATAAGAACATTCCTAAAAATTGTCTCCTAAAAACACTGTATCAGAGAGTGGTTTTTCATATCAGTATGCTCAAGTAAAAATTAAAAATTGAAATTCACATCCAACTAGTAATAAAAACCTTTTTATAGTAAACATTAATAAGAAATAGAAAGTAAGGCCAAAAAGAGAAATAAACAATTAAAATTTTTGCAAGCTATCCATATTATTGGATTATCATTTAATACTGTATAATTCAGGCCTATCATCGGGGAGGTATAATGATATTAATAATTTAGAGGAGACTTGAAGGGATAAAAAATATGCAGCTTCAGTAAATAAAGAAAAATAGTATTAAAAAGGATATTATAAAGGACTTCTTGTTGCCAAGATGCTAATTTAATAGGAATATATAGAAAAATAAAAGTATTAGAATAAAAAAGTAACTTGTTTGTACGCAATGAAGTGGTGTCATGAAATAGTTTTTCTGCATAAGTCTGAAATACAGAACAAAATATCTGAAGTCATGACAACTGAGCAAATTACTCAAGGGCCTTAATGAGAAGAGTCAAACAGATTTATAACTAAAAAAACAAACTTTTCTCAATGATTCAACTTGAATTCGAAAATGAAGTCATATTTACAATCCATTTGTCAATGCAATTCGTTATCTTGGAGCTCACATCACTAACTTTAAGTCCCTCTGATAAACAAGAAAGCTCACTCAACTTGGCTTCTTACTTGATCACCAAGATCTTGACCAGTGCGTCAGTAAGCTTAACGACGAATATCTTCGTATGTATAATCAATCTCAGTTCCACTCACCGAGTCATCTTTTTTAATCACCTGCTGCCATAAATTAGACTTAATGTACATATTTCTAATTAAAAATCTTTTGTAAGTACTTTTTCTTTAAGAGTACGAGGGAGAAAGGCAGGAAATGTGAAAAACTTTACAAGACCAAAGCAAAGCTGTGCAAAATTGACTGAAAAAAAATAAAGTAATATCCCAGAAGCTTTAAATTTCTTACGTAGAATTTACCCTGTACACAGATTCAAAACAATTATCATAAGCTATAGTATTATCTCTGTTAGGCTTATTTGCTTATACACGATTCTGTTGCTCAGGTGTGATTACTTTGAGAATATCCTTTAATCGTTATCTATCCTAATTGAAAATTGATCGAAAATGTAATCTATAACAATGGAAGGGTGAAAATGAAATCATGCACTATTTCCGAACACTGTGGGAAAACGTAATACTAGAAAAAAATAAATTATAGCTGAAATTATCTGCTTATTTGGTGTCACAGGAGACTGATTTCTCATTTTAAATATTGTAGCATTTATTGCAACATGACATCACTTTTAAACTATAATTTTTTATTATTCTTTTATGAATAAAAATGAAACACTCGTTTTCATTCATAGTTTCTTCATCTTTCTTTTAAGTATTCTTTTAATTTTTTTAAAAACTGGAACAGGTATTAGAGCATTGTTTTAGCCCTTGTTTTTGTAGCGTTTTAGCTATTATAGCTGACTTTTGGTTCAATACAGGGGTACCCAGAACTATGATTCGGGGATCACTGGGGCTGATAAAATAGTACTGAGGGTCATCTGGTGATGAGATTTTTCTGGACTAGGATTTTTAAAATTTATTTTGAAAAATGGAATTATTCTTTTAAATGGAAGAATGGAAAACTGGAAGTATTCTTTTAAATTTATTTTGAAAATGGAAACGGTATTAGAACATTGTTTTAGCCCTTGTTTTTGTAGCGTTTTAGCTATTATAGCTGACTTTTGGCTCAATACAGGGGTACCCAGAACTATGATTCGGGGATCACTGGGGCTGATAAAATAGTACTGAGGGTCATCTGGTGATGAAATTTTTTTGGACTAGGATTTTTTTAAAAATCCGAGATAAAGATTCATTTAGTTACAAAAAAAATCATGAAATAAAAAAAAATATTGATTTTTGACCAGGATTGATTTATAGAGCTGCCACACGGTTAGTACTTAAAAACGGCCTTCAAACCAAACCCTCGCTGATTTTTTTATTATCAGACGAAATATTTGTGCAGAAAAAAGCTTTGGAGTATTTGTTTTCATTTTGAACAACTTTCATTTTTGACATTAGACTCTCTCCAAGTTTTTTTTATTTGTTCAGAACAGGCAGAAAAAAAACTTTAAAGTTTATATCCATTTTAAACAACTTCTCTCTTATAACAGGCCCTCCTAAAATGTGCTGTATTTATCACGTAATATCTGAAAAATCTTTGGTGCATGTATATCTTTTTTTCCAATGCGGAGGCACTTATCGTCAAACATTCGCCTATACTACGCCGCAATTTTACTACCCATTTTATTGTGGGGGCACCATATAGGCGGACAGCATTACCTCCTATGAAGGGACGACACGAACGGAGGCATTTTTTTGTGGCGCAACGCCAGAATTCGATCCGAGCACCCTCAGCACCGAAAACCAGCGCGCTGTACCACTGGGCCGCCACAAGCCCAGTGTATGTATATATACCTACGCTCAAATATATATATATATATATATACATACATTCTTTTGTTTTAGTGTATATCTGTAAAAAGTATACGTCTGTAAAAAGGTGTTTATTATAAAAAGATGAAATGTCTAACGATGAGGTAAATACTTTACTGTGCAGATAAAGTGGCCTATCACTCACAAAACTCGGTGAAACATACCCTAGCTCTATGGGTACGAGTGACAAAATAGTACCCAGTAGTCATGGACCAAAATATTTTATCTTAAATGTTCTGCATGGAAGTCATGTTAAAGAGCACAAAAAAGTACATAGGATCTTTCCGTCTTAAGAGCACACAATTCCTTAAGAAAACGTGAAGTATAGGAGTCCGTAAATACGAAATGTACTTTTCACAAAACTTTTTGTCACCATATGATTGTATATTAAAGAGGCATTAATTATCGGATGCTTTATTTCGTTCTCTAACATAATAATTTAATTATCCTTCATTAATACCGTTTTAAGAGGGATATTACTCTCTACCCAGTTAAATATTGTATAAAGAAGGTTAATACCCTATAGTGAAAAGGGAATGCTAACGATATGAAAATTGTTACTAGAAATCTGCGAATGACATTTATACTACCAATCTATTTATACTATCACATAGCATTATGTTAAGAAATTTACGTATTTAAATTCCCACAATTTGCATTTAATGTAAGAATGATACAATGATTAAAGTGGCACTTTAATGAGGACTGATTGTTAATTTTAGGCATATTTTCACTCCCTTAGTGCATTTCAAATGCCCCAGTGGCATTTTATCTCTGGGAAACGACTGAAAACAATGAAACTTACATTCTAATTTATGTATTTCTCTCATAGGTGTATTTGTTGAACAAATGTTTTGAATTGGTTGCTGAAAAATTCATGAATGAATAAGTAATGGAATTTCTGAAAATTTGAAGTTCATCGCTTTCAAATAATATTTCATTACCGATCTTTTGAGAAAATGTCTTGCGCGTGCGATATCGTCTTTAATTAAAAACTTTCCCCGACATATTTAAAAGAAAATTCAATAAAAGTACCGCTTCGCAACGACGAGTCGCAAACAAAACATAAAAAGCCACTTTAAAATATAGTGACACTTTAATCTTAATTTTGTCACTCCATTCTCACCAGTAAAAAGAATTTTAATATTCATCCAAAGATAAGACCAAGTCTCATTTAGACTGCCATATGAATGCAGCTTTCCACCTTTCGCGTAAAATGAAGCTTCTCATAAATACATCAGAACTGGTTTTGTTCAATTCTGTGATATTTACCAAAGATTTCAAAATAGATAAATATGATAAGATATTTTGGAATAGGGAATTTCAAGGCGATTTAAAATATTTTTCGTCGATGATGCAGCTCAAGTTAAAAGGAAACATTCTATCATTTTTTCTCTTCTTACGTGACTATTTTATAAATATATATATACATAATTAAATAATTACACATACACACACACGCTTATATCAATACTTACATATTATGAAAAATTAAAATCATAAAGCAGGTAGAAATAACCATTATAAACCAAAATAAATTTAACTTTCCGAAAAAATAAAATTCTTTGAATAGCATTATTTGAGAATAATTTTTTTTATTTATATAATTTTGGCTAACTTTATAACTATTTTAGTGCTATTCTGGGAAGGAGGCAAACAGTTATTCCTGAAGTGTTACAACGCAATGAGTAAAAAATATTTGAAATAGGTAGATTTCATTTGCTACCTTTTATTCAAACTTACACTTCTATACATTAAATTTTATGAGCCCAAAGACATGCATTCTCTCATTTACAAATTTACAATCAAATACTCGTTACATAATTTTAACATGAACAAGGAATGCACTTTCGCAAAATTTACATATTTAACTAAAGTACGTTATAAAGCATAAAAAATATGTAACAACTGATTATAGAATGTTCACTCTTCAAATCTTAAAAATTCTATAGTAATAATGGTGAAAACTTTTAAGGATGGGCTTGTGGCGTCCCATGTGGTACAGCGCGCTTGTTTTCGGTTCAGAGTGTCCTCGGATCGAATCCTGGTGTCGCACCACGCGAAATGCCTCCGTTCTTGTCGTCTCGTCATAGGGGGTAATGCTGTCCGCCTATATGGTGCCCCCACAATAAAATTGCAGCATAGTATAGGTAAATGTTTGACGACAAGTGAGTCCGCATTGAAAAAAAAATTCTAAGGATGAATTTGATAAGAGCAACAAACTGTTCAATTGGATTTTACTTTTAATACTAAAGTGTGGTTAGATTTCATATATTCATGATACAACCAGACCTTTTACGCCCTACGCGAGCTTTATTCAAAAGTTTTGACCTTTTCGTTAACCCCCGAATAAAAATGATTTAAATCGTGCTTCATTTTGAAATGCGACAAAAACATACTGTTTTCGTCACACATCTAAAATATTCATGAATATTTCAAGCTCTCAGTTCGACGTGATAGAAAATGTTTCTGTGATGCAGGAAGATCTATTTCGTAGACTGTAAATGATTTCAAAACATTTTTAAATTTCTTAAAGGGTATATTTCGCAGCAGAAAACGGCGTTTAGTTTCCTTAATAACGCGAAATATTTCCATGTTTGAACTTTTTTAGGAATTTTTATATCGTAGTTCTACTTGAAGAAAAAATTTCAAGAAATTAAATATTGACTTTTTTTGGCTGCTTTATACTTCGTGCTTTTAAATTCCATTTTATGCAGTTTAGTTCATTACGCCCTTCAATAACAATATTGCATTCTATTATTGTGTTTAGAAGTACAGTACGAGAAACATGATCTGATTTTGATATTTAACTCTATTTTCACCTTTCAAAAAATTAGAAATTAAAAGGTTGTAACAATTTGGATTTAAGTCTGATTATTATCCCATCATTAGCTTATACACATCTTTCAAGTCCATTTTTAGGCTCTTACATTAGTTACTTATGTATAATTGTAACTTGACATGTGATCAATTTATTTAGTTATGGGAAGTGGGATACAAGAAATGATAGAGATGCTTAGGTCCATTTAAAAATTTCACTTAATAAAAGCTAAAAAATGTTAGGATTATTGGACTGAATTATTACCTAGTGATGTTTCCGAATTTTTCTCACTTGGTTTATCTTTCTGTCTTTAGAATGTGCTCGATTCAGACACATGCCCTATTATTTGTAAACATAATGAAGACTATAAGTCTCACTACTCAAGCATTTATACTTATTTATGAATGCTTGCGTAAAATTTCACTTAAATTTCACTTAATAAAAGCTAAAAAATGTTAGGATTATTTGACTGAATTTTTACCTAGAGATGTTTCCAAATTTCTCTCACTTGGATTATCTTTCTATCTTTAGAATGTGCTGGATTCAGAAACAGGCCCTGTTATTTTTAAACGTAATGAAGACTATATCTCACTACGCAAGCATCCATACTTATGTATCTTTCTGAAAAAGGTCCATGGATAATTATTACCAAAGCCACCACTTTGGCATTTTGGGTGAATGTCCAAACATCCTTTCTGCCATCCTATGGTCAGTGATAAAACTTACTTTATCCATCATTCGTAAGTTCGTGCGGAGAGTAGAAAATCCTTCTATTTCCACTGTAATGTCCTTATCTGTCATATTACACCTAATCCTAATTTTTTCCCTTTTCAAAAACAAACTAGTCTTGGATATGAATGAAATCCATCATCCTCTGCACATTGAAACGATATTCCACCCTCTTAAGTACGACGGATGATCGTTAACCCTCAAGATAATATGTTTGTAAGAAGAAGAAAAAATTTATCTGTAACAAAAGATGTACTCGTACTTAAATCTTCCTTCATTTTTGTGCATTTTATTTTATACGAGAGCTATTCAATGGGATATTTTAGAGATCGAGTTGTTATTTAAGTTGAACAAGGAAACTCTGATAACCTTCACTCAAGGCATGGCCATTTGCTAAATTTTTCTACATTTTTCGAGCATGTTATCTAATAACAGCACAGTTTCTTCAGGAAAACCCTTTCAGTCTCCGGATTTTGAAAATATCTCTTAAATAAACTAAATTATTAGATAAAGCATTTTCTACAATGTTTATGTGTTAATCTTATATTCCATGTTTATCCTTATATAAATCTAAAAATAAATTTTTGTTTATAGATTTCGTAAAGTTGAATGTGCTACTTATCCTACATTTAGTTAATTTTATGTCTTATTTACTACACCCTGAATAATAATAGAAGAAAACTGGTTTCATTTGAGCCAATCACTATAAATGAGAGGAATAAAAGAGCTTCAAAACCTTTACTATCCTTTACCACTTGTGAGGTCAAATGAATTTTTAGTTATATTTATATTTCATTGGCACTGAAGTTATTTAAATAAAAGTAAATATATATTCTGTAATATTAACTACATTAAATTTTTTTTATTTCATGAAAATTCATCAGAAAACCGGTTTTCTACTGAACTAAATTGTTTGTTTTTAACCAAATTCTCATTATAATAATTTCTTTTTTCTTTCTTGCTTTTTAATATTTCTGACAAAACGCTCTTTTCTTACAACTACGGAAATGCTTCATTTAAATCTATTAGACAACCCTCGTTAGAATGAAACATGAAGTTTATTCTTTAGCGAGACTTTACCTACAGCTAATCGGAGGATTGGATATGCAGTTCAAATAAAAAGCACGGTTCATTAAACTAAACGTTCATTACAGAAAGATTAAGGTATCCCTAAATTATTGGTTCTTCGATAATCGCACATTATATTAAAATTGATTCGAAATTGATTTATTATATTAAAGTTTTTTCTTCTCTTATCTTTCTGAGAAGAAAGAAGCATGATTTGCATATAGATATTCGCATTTGGCAAAAAGACTTTAATGTGAAATTCAAATTTTTGATTTAAATTATTGCCTAGGTATAAAGCTCAACATTTTAAAATTGATTGAATACGATCAAGTTCTTTTGTAAGGTTTACAGAAGAATTCAGTGTTTTGATGGAACTCACTTGATTTAATATATATTATGATTCATAAAGTGTATGATATCAGACGAGCAGTGAATGATATTAGTAACGAATTATAAATACAATCTGATGTTTCAGATTTTATTTACAGGATTCTCCATTTTAGATACAGGATTAAGACGTCTTAACACAAACATAATGAAAAATGATTCATTTTAATTCATAAGTTTGTCCATTTAAATTAGTCAGTGTGATTTGACCACTAAAAGGAATAATTTATGCTAAGAAGTGTAAAGTTTAAAATTCTACATTCTTCGATCGTTAAAAAGTATCATGCCAATACTATGTATATTCAACTGCGCTGTATTAAATATATTTTAGAATCACGAAATGAATGATTTGATCCATATTTAGTAAATAAAGTACAAGATGCTATTTGCTAAAAATGACTAAATTTTGAAATGAAAAAGGTATAATTTCATTAAATGTCTTAGGAAATATTCATTTCAACATTTATTAAGCAGGGTTTTATAGACAACTAAAAATATATTTAGTATGTTCTACGTCGCAATTCGGAATATTGATTTCAAAAATTCTGCAAGCAAAAATCATTGATTATCTTGCTATGGATGCAGACATCGTAAATACTTTCTCTTATCCCTTCTTTCATTATCTCATGAAGTTAATAAAATATTACCAAATGATATTAAGCTAAACATAATGAAGTTCTATTTCAACTAAAAAACTCGCGTTTAATCTTGAGCATGTATTAAAAATAACTGTTGATGCAATGGAACTTTTATCTGAATAGTCAATATGTTATTTTATTATAATATATATTATTTTATTATTATTTTATTTAAATCAATATATTACTTAATTGTATTGGAATAATTTTAATAATTTAATTTTGTGGAATATAAATGAATCTTTCCCGAACACTTTGAGAAATAATATTTTTATTAACAGAAGGAAAAAATGTATGCTAAATATTTATGTTTAATATATGGTTAAAATCGAAAATTATTTTCATATGTAAGTATCAGAAAAAATATTTTATTTATTCAAATATATCACTTATCACTAAACAGAACGTGATATCTTTTTTTAGATTCATTTAGGAGGGAAAAACAGTTTAATATGCATAAAATGCCTACAAAAGTCGACTTTTTTTGAATAATTTTTTCTCGGTTATAATCGCATGTTTAAAGACTCATAAAATTAGCAGATATTGTGTTTCTGTGCTTTCGAGTTGTGTTCACAACCATTGCAACATACTTAACCGAAACGATTCGAGGCTTATAAACTTGTTGACATGTTATGAATTTTTAATCACTATTTAATACTTCATGATTCTACCTTTCTCAAAGAACAGATATTCATTCTCTCTTATCATCTATTTTCCGCTTTCTACCACTTATATAAAACATGCTATACAATTGGTTCACATAAATGCGAAAACAAGAAAATTTAGACATGCGACTTGAAGACATTTAAGATGAAGTGCACAACTCTTTTAGTGGAGGCTAGTTAAAAAGAAAATCTTATACTTTTGCATGACTCTCACTGAAGTGGCTATCCTGAAAATGACGTCATATTTCGTCTCGTAAGCTTAAAATAAACCGTGAATAATGAATGCAGAATTTGTGGGGGCTTTCCGGCTTGAATGAGCATTTTGTTAGCTATTGGTGTCACGTATTCACAGTAGCTTAATCAGCATAACAAATACTCCCGAGGTACAACGACACATTTTATAGCGGATTATTTCTCCAACACGCGGCAAATAAAAATGGAAAAAATGTGTCACGCCACATTCCACGAAGTTCCGTTTCATTTCCATAAACATTAAATGCATGACGACAACACCTACAGCAGAGCTGTTAACATTTTATTACCAAACAGAACTTAAATTTTGGGACTTACAACGGGGAGGATAACAGTTATGTTTTATTAATATAAACTCTGAGAAAATTGTGTAAGAAAATTCAGAGCTCTGCTTATCTCATTATATCATGGATCACGCAAAGGCTGGCCCTGCAGCTAAAAGAAAGTTTGGATTCTGAAGTTCCTAAACTTCAGTTCTTTAGCCCTCTCATGGGTGAAGTGTACCTTGTTTTCAACTATCATTAAAAGATGTCAACTGAATTTATTATCAAACATTTTACTTTAAGTACAAATTTTAAAAAGTACTCCAAGGTAAAACCCAAAGCCTGAATGTTTTATAGGTATTTCAAGGTTTTTAATGGCTGTACTGAAGGAAATAATTAATAATTATATTTTTAGTGTCATATATATTTAGTCTACTTTATTCACGTGGAAGCGAATTCCAAGGGTTCATTACACTTATGTATTTAGAAAGTCTCAGGAAACCATTTCAGTTACCAGGATAACATTGTGACGCCACTTTGCAAATGATTGTGGGTGGAATTAAAAGTGAAAAATAAATTAACATGAAAGACATAATAATCATACATAGTATAACGTTAGCTGATGTCGTCAAAAGGTTACGTTTAAAGGTATAAAGAAAATCCAAAAATTTCGGACGCAACTTGAATTTTGGCTAGAGTAAATTAAATGGTTAATTCCCAGACTGAAGTAATATAAAGGATTTGGTCGGTTGAATTCAACACACGTAACTGTTTGTTTAACATACTGAATTACAGTTTTAATTTGTATATAAATAAAAATTTTCCACAGCATTGAATAAAAAGCTGTTAATATACAGCCTTAAACTCTATTGTTTAAGTTTTCTACAGGTCTAGTAAAGTAATTTTGGGTTTCAAAAGTATCCCTAAGTGCTTTATCACAGCAATATTACAACGATCACATCCCTTATACAAACTTAATTCACATTTTTCTCGAATTAAAAAATAATCATGGATGAGGCGAATGAAATCCCCTATTTTAGGCGTATCAGGCCGATTTTCTAACCATTGAAGATCCACGTTATGTCATTCATCAATCTTACTACCAGCGAACGAAAGCCTGAGCGTTCCGATAACTCGGGTGTAAATGGCTTAATTTCCTCTGGAAGACACTGTCAGACCACATCTATCCCTCCTCACTCTCATTCATATTTTTTTCTTTCTTAAATAGAATTTGCCTTGTCAAAGTTGATCTTACACACCCTAACACACACACAGGCACACATAGGCGCGCGCACCATTTAACATTAAGTTCCCCAAAAGTTAGTCGATGCACGAACTAATCCATGAAATCACATAAGACATATTTATTTTGGACCTGGTCTTGACATAACGCAGAAGAGAAGAGAATAAACATTCACGTATTAATATGGGAAAAATATTCCGAAGTGAGAGATTTGGTATCTCTCACTTCCTTTATATTCTAACCCAAAAAACTGCTTTACTAAGGGACTTTCAAGCTCTTTTGGTACTCGAGTAGCGTTATTTTAGTGGATGATCCTACAACACCTGAAGGTAAAATCTTAATTTTAACTGTGCTGCTTGATAAATTAATTGGGGTTCAGAATTCCAGAGATGTTTAGCAAATTTCAAAATTTATCATAAATATTTGAGACATTACTTATATGATAATAAACTTAAATGATAGTGAAAGAAGATAACCCTTTTTTTCATATTACTTTACACAATTACCATATGCATAATTATTGCTACTACGCTATGACTTAATAAGTTAAGTGTGTAATGCTTTCTCAAAGTTCATTTTATATTTAAGGATTTTTAATGAACAAAATGCTTTACTTAATTCAGGTATCACTCTCTAATAGATCTAATAATTATCTGATATAAAACTAACTATTAAGTTACTATGATTGGATACATTTCCCCTCCACTTCAAAACGAACGGCTAAGGAGCTGCACAACAAACATTAAGAGGTTTCTTAAACAGCACAATTACACTGTATATAAAAGCAACTGTCTAGACATAAAAGAAGCATTCACCCCGAATTATTTAATTAGAAAACAAAATATTTTTAATTCTCATTCTATTTCATTACGAGTAAAAAATAATTTAAAGGTTTATTAAATACTTTGTTTTAAAGTTACTTTTTTAATATATTTTTCTCTCGTGAAATAATAATTATGTCAAATGTAAGGTGGGCACTTGAATATTTATTTTGAAACAACAAACTGATACACTGGACTGTTGATTTTTTGAGTTAGTTAATACATGCATCAGCCTGGAAATTATAGAGAATCCCCATATAATCCTGTATAAAGAAAAATATTTTAAGATATTTAATGACTTAACAAGTTAAAAGAACTTCAATATGGAGTATCATTAAAATAATAACGAAATCATAAATTTTCAATTTCCTCCTATAAAATTTTTTTTATCCTAGGTTTATGAGCCATGATTTCGTACACTGGGAAAGTTTTTATTTAATTTCTAAACACTTTTTTTTCTTGTAAAGCACGGATAAACCACTGACATATAATCGAGAGTTCAGTCTGTCATCAACCGGTGGGTGCGAAATCAATTCATTTTTTAATTTTTTCTTGAGATCATTCATTGAACTCTATGCTTATGTTAATCTTGCCCTGTTCCTTATTGCCTTCCAGTACAGTGCCTCAAAATTATTACAAACTGATATAGGATAAAAATGGGAGGGGAAAATTAAAAAGGCGAGTTACTCAATAAATAATAGAAACGATTTGTTCATCTTAGCTGCATGGTATTCAAGGAAGCTAAGATACGCAAGACGCAGTTAGGTCGTATATGAAAGGGATTTTTATTGCAGGTGGTTTTAGGGGAAGGCATTGAGAAAGAGCTTCCTCTCATGGCTCAAGTAACTCAAATAAAGCATTTTCCTTGAGGTGAGGTGATCCGAGTTCATTCCCCGGTCCTAGCAGATGATCGTTACAGTGTATACCATCCATTTGGAAAGAAGATAATAGAACCTTTGGAAAACATGACGCCAAAAACTCATGAAAGAATAAAAAGCATCGTATAAATAAATAAATTAATATAAATGAATAAAATCGAAGGCCAGTATTATGTGGGTGATTCCTTCAAAAGAGAAAAGGGAGAAATATGGGAGGATAGGGTTTAAAATGAAATAATAAGGCATTGCAAAGTATCTCAGATGTTAAAGAAACCATCCTGAAGATTAGGATATCTCGGGTTTAGCTCCATACTCAGCCGTAATTACAAAATGAAATCTACGATTGCGAGTAAACAGATGCTGCTTTACAAATTGAACTAACCAATATATTAAAAAGTTTATTAGAATTTTACTGAAATTTCATTTACAGAGGTTATTTGGCAAGGAGTTGTATTTTAACATTCTTGGACATAAGAAAACAGACATAATGTTAGAAGTTATTTCTTCATTACTAGGGCACTTTGAACTATTTACAGCTAGAGCATTTCTGCTTAATTGTTACTGTAATGATTCTCAAATTTCTTTGTACAACATTTTAAAAATAAACATCGTGGAGATAATAATAAAAAAACAAGAACACGTCCAATAGCTAAATGCAGCCAAAATACTCCAATAGCTAAACACGTCCAATAGCTAAATGCAGCACACTATTACATATAAGAGAGGAAAAAGTACGTCCAATGCGCTCTTCATCTCTCTGTGTCCAATTTATATAAAGTTGAAGTTTCAGTCCAATGCATTCCAAGCTATCGTTAAGTAAGAACAATAAACATGTATCAGTTGTCAAGGGATACTACTTGACCACGCATTCACAGCATATAAACCTATTAAACATCTCCCTTAATTTTAAAAATGATCACATGCTTTGTGTATATCTAATATTCCATAAATAAAACTAAAATCAAAAATGAAACAAAACAAGAAAAATAAGCAGAAAGAGTGCAAAAAAATAATGAAGAATAGATTTTGAATGTTACAAACTTCTATTAGTTCTTGGACGTTTACAAAAGAACATCTCGTTAATATATGCACATGCATAAAAAATCAAGAAAACTTTTACAAGAAGGATAACGTTATTCACAAACATCGTTTCTTACGTAGCCAATATTAAACGTTGAATAAAAAATGACGCCGATTTTACAGTTCTCTGAAATTCAAAACTTGTGTTTCATGATTTAATCAAATCTACTTTTCCGGAGATTTTTGATTATTTTAATACTTGAAAATATCAAAGAAAATCTTCGTAATAATGCGTTAGTTATTATCTTTTAAATAAAAGTTTGGAAGAGTTGATAGACAGAATTTTTTTATATGGTTGAAGTACTTATTCTTAAATAAAGGCTTAGAAGAGAAAATAATATTCTCCATCACGTAATGTCACAGCTCTGTGAGGCCAAACATTACGTCTTCTGTCTTATCTTTGGTTTTCTCCGATATTTACAGAAATAGGTCAATTTATATACTGTAAGACAATTAGTCATTAACGTTTTCCTCTCTTATCATATGAATTTTTTCCGAATAATATTTATAAATATTTAAAAGTAAATGTTAAAATTTTTTGCATAATATAACATTATTTTACTTCTAACTTTCGAACTATTTTACAATTATTTTTCCTATATTTTAACAGTGATAGAGAGTAAAAAATTGCCTGATTTGTTACTATTCCTTTTGATTAAAGAGTTTTGAACCCTTCGTTTAAATATCTATTTATAACTTAGAAAAAAGAATAAAAGTTAAAAAAAAAACTAAACAAATTGAATTTTAAAATTTTTTAAGTAATAAATGCTATGAAAACTATAACTACTGGAGAGGAGTTTTTCTAGAGAGGAGAATATTTGAACTAGTGTCATTTATATATCTCTCATCTGGTGGAATTACGACCTAACTGCAAATACTGCAATTTTACAGGAGAGACAAAAAACTGAAATGAAATAATTAGAATTAATGTATTAGTGAGTAAATATTTTAAAAACAGTTTGAACAAATACAAAATACATTAATTCTAATTTCTAATTTCTAAGTTCTAATACATTAATTCTAATTATTTCATTCACTTTTTGTCGCTCCTGTTAAAATTGCCAGTATTTTCAGTTAGATTGTTGCTCCACCGGAAGAGCAAATATGACTATCGTTATTGTACACTGAAATTATTACGAATAGGCACGTTTTCCCATTAATCAATTTTACCTTAACTTACGAAACAAAATAAATCAAACTATCACAGGCATACGCCTGACTAAATTGATGCTTCGGTAAATAACATATAATGATCAATTTGTAACACATTCTCACGTTTATCAATTTATCCTTCACTTAAAATAAAACTGACTAGCCCATTAATCATAATCTGGAACCGCCTACTGTCCGGACGAATGCGCTGACCAAATCATTCCTAAGCCATGTCATGATCATCTTTAACCAGCTTTACAAAATTTCACATAGGGAATTACGGCTGCATACGAATGGATAGTTTCTTATAAAAGATACTGCATCTATCGCATTTGTTCAGAGAATATTAGAACATTTTTAGAAACGTATCTATTAACTATGATCGAACGCGGTTTGCAACATTTGACGGAAGTTCAGAAGATGTGAAATTTGGAAAAGTCAACTCCTTATTTTAGATATACTAGTAACATTTATAGAGAATAGCTACTTCTACCCAGACTTGGGAGTATATAATTTGAAGTGGCACTCTAAATGAATTTGATACAAACACAGTTTATACATGAAACAATGTTTATTGAATTCGTTGCACATATAGAATTTGCTTTTACAGCAATAAGCATACGTATTACTTGTACGGAATATATATATTGGCATTCAATAAAAAAGCACTTTGCCATACTCACAAACCAGCAGAGAGTCAAACCAGCAGTTCTGCCACGTAAACTTTGGGCCCCCTAAGCACTAGCGCAGGATAGTACCTGGAGCTGCTTTCCTCGTAGCTCCCTTAACTCGCTTATCTATCAACCTTAACAAAACCTTCTTCAACCTCTGTATTAATCAAGCTGCTTGGTATTTATACCAAGCGCGTATGCCGAAATTAGCATATCTCAAGCAGCTTCTTTAATTCATTCACTCAAAAGTTCGATTCTTGTGAATCGAATCTTATGTATACCTTACACATTAAGGCTGATAAGGATAATAGAGAAAACCTTAACAAAATGAAAGGGAATACTTAACAATACAATAATAAACAATTGATAAAGTCGTCAAATGCATGCTCATATATTTACGTGTGCTAGTCAAAATGTAACGTCAAAGCACGGAATAGTAGAAACACAAGAAAACTGACTAGCACTTTTTAGAACACCTTGAAATATTCTTTCAGTAGTTAGATACGTCTGTGCCATAGTAGTATCCTTGTTGAAAAGTACTATGTTCGGAGACTTAACTTTCACAGATAGTCACCACAGTATAATATTTCAGAACATCGTGAGAATTTTCTTGCTGGAGAACTTTGGCAAAGGAAAAGTCACAAATCGTAAGACACGAACGGAGCACTTAAATTCGATTTCCTTACCGTCAGTCGCTTTTTTTCATCCTGGTGAAGAATGCATTTTCCTCCTCGTACACTGGATGTTTCCCGACGACTCTCCAGACCCCAGTTTTGTTTTTTACCATGCTACACGCGGATCCCACTTTTACATTCATAGCATCAAATATCTTTTGGGGATTTTTAGTTGATTCTTGCTGATGTATTCACGAACGTGCGGATTGTGACATCTATAACAGCCGTGGAAAATCTACGAGAACATGGTGCATCATCTAGACTGTTCTCACCACCGTCTCAGACATTCGTATTCACTTTAGTGCTATTCCCCATGCGACGTAGTTATCATTCATAAGTTTAGTCATTGTTTTATGCACGCACAAAGTAGGTAGTTGTAGCCGTCCTCAAATCGAAAGTGTATTACTAATACGTGTATATTTAAAGCTGCTATCAGAAATACTGTGTCAATAAAATGACTTTCAGGTGCAGACAAATTTAGTAACATGCCGTTATAACAACGATTCGGGTTCTTTTAACTACGGCTATTTTATCTTAATCAATACAGTGTTGTTACTTTTTGCAAGTCTCTTGTACTGATGATTTCTTTTCTTCGACAATGTCCTTCATTGATCCCAACATCTAAATAATATTATAAAATGTAATTCCATAAAGAATAACATCTCGTGAATACATTTTGTGAAAACTCTCCTATCACAGTAACATGAAGTCATTAGATTTATTGCTTTAATTTTGATTGATATTGATTGTTCTTTCTTATGTTAAAAGGGATTTTTTTTATTTAGGTATTATTTTAACCTCATGTTTTCATTTATATTAAATATTAAAGCATACCTGTTGTTCTTGAAATTTACAACACTATCTCCACAAAAATTTAACCTATTTAGTTTGTCATGATGCAGGATTACTCCGTTCATATGAACTTAGGTGAGATTTCTAAAAATAAAAAAATGAGCACATGAAAAGAATTTAAAAAAAGGCTGTGATTATCATTATACTTAAATTAGTCAATTGACTTAAAGATAATTCAAGAGTAGATATTTGGGAGGGGGACGGGTAATCACAAGCATTTTTTTTTCTTTCCATGAATGATTAATGATAGATTCATTCAAATCTATCATGCTTTCTTACAGCACTTTTAGAAGCATTTTAAAAAGTATAATACGTAAAGAACTGTTTATATCTGGTTCGTAAACGTACTTATTAATAGCTTCTACTGGAATATTAAAACATGGTTTCTCCCAGTAGAGGCTTCTCTCAAAGTTTACATTTGTGATCAGGGCTATGTTTAAAAATGTTACACACGTTATGCATCCAAATACCTACAGAAATCATGTACATGTGTATTTTTACGGATAATTTCCAATACACTTGCCTTGAAAGCTATGAGTAACTTTTTCTGTGCGGTAGATGACATTACGAAACGAAGGGCAACCAGAACTAGCTCGTTTCTATAGTCGTTGCAAAACCAAACTTTGAGGAAAAATAATGATCATTTTTGAAAGATAATGTTTTTATCTTATTTAGACTGAAGCAACTGAAAATAACTTCTCCTACACATTGAAGAAAAAGTAAAAATTCATAGAATGGTAGTATTTCGGTACATTTTAGTAATTCCTGAAGCGAGTATCCTATTTAATTTAAGTTTAGGCAATGCCATGTTTTTAGTATAATTTGGATGTACATGGAAATACTTTTTTAAACTAACTATACGTTTATATTTTGAACAAAATTTCTATTTGGAATGTAAGATCTATGAAAAAGTTCCGAAAATTTATGAGGAGGGAAATCAATGCTCGTAACTCTACCAAATATTACATTTCTAAAGCTCAAATTTATACCTATTACGATTATTTGAAGCTTCCCCTAAATTTTGAGAAATTAATTTATACAGTGGAATAGACAGGGAGAATGTTAACTTTATTCACAAAGAAGAATTTTCTAGATGCATGCCTCCTTCAAGTTATTGTTAATCAAAATTTCTAATAGAATCAATATTAACTTCCTAATATCAAATTTCTAAGGTGATATCAGTCTCAATTGACCAGCAGTAAGCTAAATAGTTGCGCACATCGTAAATAATGGAGTAACGTAAGAGCTGCCACTCATGAAAACGATATTGGTACAAATTAGCCGTCATATTTTTTACATTTATTTGAAAATCCCTGTAATATCTGACAAAAGAAGCTACTGATTAATTAAATATAATAACTGCCATGAAATGTTACACTAGTCGAACTCACTTTTAAAAGATTTATTACCAAGTATAAAATTATTTATTTTGCTCTGATTCCTTACGATAGTTGAAAGTCTATTGATAAAAAGTTAATCATTGAAAATGTAAGTTATAAAAGTTTTTGAAAATAATGAAATTATTAAAATTCATTTCATAGTTAATTGAACAAATACTTACGTTGTTCATAAAATATTTTTAAGCCGTTTTATGCTTTAAAAGATTTTTTTTATCTTTTGTTATAACATTTACGTTTTATTGCAAAAAAATCCTTTAATACACATTTTACACAATGAGCTATGTTTCGAAATACTTATCCGTTTTCTTGTATTTCCAACATAATGCTTGTAAGTGCAACCAAACTTGCCCCAATGAAAAATCGTTTTTACTTACACTTAATGTATTTCATCAAAAGATGAAATAAGGTCGTTAAACCCAAGTTGTCAATTTATGTCAGCCAATATTAAAAGAAGCAGTACATTTTCAGTCACGGTCACTAAATTACACTTTTGGAGGAAGTAATATATTTCTAATATTGCATATTACGTCGCTTCAATAATTTTGGATTCATAATGGACTTTGGAATATGGTGTAAATAACGATAGGAACAAATTAAGAGAGGCTACCTACCGCTACGCAATTAGCGGTCATTTGATGGGAGCGTATATTAACTTTTCATGGATGTTAAGTTAATAATGCCCAGACCATTAAGCTCTTATTGAAGCTATAGTCTGGATATATTTACAAGATTTCACGCGTTCAGTGAAGAAATCCTACAACCGTTATCTATTGGGAATGAGGTACAATGCCCCCAACTCGGCGTTACTTTCAATAAAATTGATAAGCCATCATTATGATAATGAATGTATTTAATTTTTATAACCGACAGATTTTATTGCCTCTCATACAACTTTTTAGAATATATTGTTTTTAGCATATTAAGGTTATGTTCAATTTTACTTGTAATGCTAAAAATTCTTGAGCATAATTCTCAGAAAATTTCAAAATAGAGATAAATAAAATGAACAAGCCCGATTGTTAAAACAATCATAAAATGTAAAATCAGAAATACGATAACAGCTCTTTAAATATTATTGCATCCTATTATAAATATAAAAGGCATGTTTAAAAAAATACAAAATGTTTATAAAACCTCCAGAATTTACTATCAGAACATTTTTAATATTGTTCAAAATTCAGTAAGTTTAATTCAATAAAAATGCACTTTTAAAATAAAAATAAAAATTTTTTGTCTCACGTGAAGAATATAACAATTTTTATAAAAAGAATTTTGGGCTTTTTTAAGGAAATGAAGGTTTTTTTAAAGGCGTATTTTCAAATACATTTTTGTGTTTGAAATTTAGTTTTGTTTAAAAAAAATTAACTATAACACAGTTTTGTACAATATGTAATAAACAGTTACGCTAGGTATCTTAAAATATTGACTGAACCTCCACTTTATTAACTATAAAAAACTTTATAACATAAATAAATTTTAGAAATATGTGAGTTCAAGTGTATGTTCAATTAGGGCAACTATTCATTGTACCTATTAGAAAACTGAAAGACATAGGTTTACATCTGCAAGAAGATTCCGATTTGTAGAAGTTGTTAGTAGCAATTAGCCAAATATTTGGCATATTTTGTTTGTTATCTGTGCAGGGCTTGTTTGAAAACGGTGTCATTTAAATAAAAGAGGTAAGTATCATTTTATTCAATTAAATGTCACTTTTTTATGAGAGTTTCGGTCGATATGTAGCTATTGGGCTTAAAAATACATAACAGTAAATTTGGATTTCATTCTTTAAGCATGACATAGAAATCTGCTCTCTTCATATATTCAGATGGTATGTATGAAAGACATAATTAAGTAAGTTTTATTGATAAAGTTTTCTATATAAATGGGTTATTGCGCTTCCAGCCACAAATGTCCATAATCCTTACATACCCTGAAGTGCCACTGAAATTAGGGTAACCTACCTACTAACGAGTTGGTGCCTTCACTCTACGGCCTGTCCTCTGCGAGTTGGGCCTCATAACGGCTGCCACATGACGAGGCATAGATTCAACAAGTTTCTGGATACGTTCCATGGGAATGGCTTGCCAAAATTGGCTAAAGTCTGTCCATAATTCAGTAAGGTTCTTTGGTGCTGTGTGATGGCCTTTCACGCCTTGTTCCAAAGCATCCCAAAGATGCTCAATAGGATTTAAGTCTGGGCTTCTAGGTAGCCAATTCATGACAGAGAAGTCAGAGGAATGCTCATCCAACCAGTCAGTAGCCAACCGGGACTTGTGAGAGGTACAGTTGTCCTTGCTGGAAAACTCCATTACCGTGCAGATAACAGAACAGCATAAACGGATGGAGGTGATCACCCAGCAACTCTACGTACCGTAATTGCATTGAGGGAGGTTGGTACACGCACCAAAGATCCCAAACTGTGCCACGAAAAACACCCCAGACCATGATTGAGCCACCATGCCCTTGTACAGTTCCCGCCAGGCATGCAGGATCCATGGCTTCATGAGCCTGACCGCCATATTCTCAGCCTCCCGTCGGCGTTAAGTAGTCGGAATCGAGACTCAACAATCCATGCTACCGTTTCCAGTCCTCTACACTCCAGTCTCTGTGCTCTCTTGCCCAGGCAAGACGTGCAGCCCGATGGCGAGTATAGAACAATGGTACTCTCGTAGGTCGACGGCTCCGGAAACCCATACGGTGAAGCGAGCGTTGCACAGTCCGTTTACTGACTGTACGACTGGCACCGTCATTAAACTGGGTGGTAATTTGAGCTAATGTTTGGCTTCGCTAGTTACGTACAATACGCCTAAGCCGTCTCTCACCACGCACTTTCAAGGCTAATTGTCCTTGCAGTTTGCCCGATCGCTAGTTTTTTTTCACCATCCATGTATTCTTGGTATACTCTTGACACTGTCGACCTTGAAAATCCTAGCTGTCTGACGATTTCGGAAATTGAATGGCCCATGAGTCGCGCTCCTACGATTTGTCCGCGATCGAAGGCGTCTAAATCAGGCAGTTTACCCATACTGGCAATTCCAACAACTAATTCAGAACAACCACAGTACGCGCTATATATGCAGTTACCACAGCGCCCTCACTTGCGCATACATGATGCGCAGCGCTACACAATTTGCATAGGCTTTGCTATCCCTAATTCAGTGGCACTATAAGTGTATAAGAATGTTCGGTCATCAAAGATCACAACACAAGTAGCTCTTACTCTTTAGCTAAATGGCGTTTAAAAGTTGTAGCCTTTAAGACTGCACTAACAAAAGTATGATTCGAATATCTATCAGTAATCGCACTATGTTCCATTATATACTAAGTACATTTCGACATCAAACGGTAAGATACATTTTAAAAGTAAAGAATCCCAAAAGGAGAAACAGCAGACCAGAAAATATTGTAATATTCATATCCGAAACGTTGAGGCAGTTAACTGTTGATAGTTTTTAACAACAGATTTAAGCCTCTCAGGTAATGAGTGCAAACTTGTTCGTTTAGAATGCCCGAGTAGCTAAAGATCAGACTTTGCGTAGTTTAATCATACATAATAATTATGCCCTGTATAACGTAAAGAAACTAGAAATTAGATTCTCAAGATTCTCAAGAAACTATATTATTAAGCATAAGCAACACTGTATGAGTCACATTCGAAGTTCTGGCAGAAACTATGTTAATCGTATCTGTAACTCCAGACTCTTAAAATCGTAAACTCTAAAAATCGTAATAAACCCAAATTTATTACTATTGTTAAAGTCTAAGTAACACAAATTTGCACTAATGCTCTGCAATATACTCTTGTCAGGCACTTAAGAGGCTCTTAAGCCGCAAGAGGGTTTTAAATTTCTATTCTGTTAAGCAACCTTGAATTACAGTTCTTTCTATCACATTCTGTTTTTAAACCTGGCAGCTAAGGAGTATTATCAAACTCATTCGAGCAATATTATCATTTATTTCGATATTCCTTCAACCTTCATCCTGGTAGATATGTCAGTAGAATCAACAGATTGATTAAGGTCCCATGATACATGCAAGGCCTAACCCTCAAAGTTATTCGTACTTCCGTCAGATCACCCAAGAATTATTTTCTATGCGAATTTCAGGTGACGTGAAAGTAATTGTAAAATTGAAAGAAAATTGTCCATATAAATAATTTACGCTCTTGAAATATATCTTGAAACACGCAATCTCCCTACGCTGCAATTCTTAAAAAAAGATTTGATGGATGTTTCGTTCAAAGAACTTTTGCTATACACCCTTGCGTAACGATGTTTAAAATAGCCAAGAAAGCCCTTTTGTCTGTCTAATGTACTATTATTGCAATGCCACAAGTATATGCTTTCATTATAGATTTAATATAATTTTAAAGTTGAAATACTCCCCATGAAGTAAATTTTTACAAAACAAATTTAAACTATTTAGGATTCATGTAAAAGTCTCAGAATTTTTCCGTTAAATTTTGTTTGGCTCCCCCACGCACAAAATATAAATACAGGAAAAAATAGAAGACTGCAGAGCTCTAAGTTGTATCAACAAAGATTTGGGATTCAAAAGATGGCTTTTATTTTATCATTACCAGACAGAAAAATGCGTCATACGGTAAAAATAGATGCCTAAAGTCTCTGACTTTCTTAATTCAGATGTATCGTATTTGCCTAGTGTAATGTAAATATGAGGGGGGGCAAAACATTAATACACGTGCACTGTCCCTGTTCTATAGAATAGTGGCTCTAAACTGCTTTTACCGTGAGCAGTTACTGCACATGGGACATAAATAATAAATTATGCATTCACAGGAAATAACCTACTCAGGGAAATTTATTGAAATACGGCTTAATGGTAAATAACAATGTAGTATGTTGTTACATAACCACGTGTTAGTTATAAATACGTAGGAAGTTCAAAGGAAAAGTAAAATTAAAGTGCTATACAAATCAGTAAAAAGTAGGTTTGAGAAAAACTAAATTACACTGCTGGCCACTGTAAATGCAAACACCCTGAAGGAAACATGCAAATAACATGAAATTTACAACATGCATTAGCGGAGGTGAGATATGCAAATGATTAGAATTTCAGCTCAGACGCACATCACGCGCGCCTGTAGCGCCACTTCAAAGCGCTATTTAAGGCTTGGAGATTTCGACGATTTCAAGTTCGGCAATTGTGTTTTTCTTGTGGTTTTTTTAAAAAAAACGATCATTATGTCTCGTCGAAAACAGCGATCATCTTTTGATCAAGTATCCGAGTTCGACAGATGGAAGGATAGTGGCCTACCGAGATTGTGGATTATCTTTCAGGGAAATCGGTAGTCGTGTTGGACGAAACCAAACAACTGTAATCGGATATGTGATCGTGGGATGCAGGAGGGTACGACGGACCGGCGTGTTCGATCGCATCCACCTCAGCGCACCACTTCCCGTGATGACAGGCAAATTGTGCGCATGGCAGTGACGGATCGCTCAGTCACATCACGAACCATAGCACAGCACATGCAGTCTGTAACGCATCATCCAGTGTCCTGCGCGTACCATTCGACGCCGTTTACAGCAGAGTGGTCTGTCCGCAAGACGTCCATTGCTTTGTCTACCCTTGACGCAGAACCACAGACGTCTCCGCCGCCAATGGTGCGATGACAGAGGATGTGGACGGCAGAAATGGAATGAAATTGTCTTTACTGACGAGTCACGCTTCTGTCTGCAACACCACGATGGTCGCATTCGAGTCTGGAGACACCGTGAAGAGTGGATGCTGAACAGCTGCGTTATGCACCGCCACACTGGTCCTGCGCCGGGTATTATGGTATGGGGCGGTATTGGATATTGTTAGTAACCCGGTTCTTTGCACTTCCCATTTTCACAGTAATGTTGCTTCATGCTGTATGTATGACGCCACTCTGAAGGAGTGAGGTCACAACTCCGTTTTTTCTGTTTTTTATTTCTTTTTGTATCGATACTAGCTCCTTCAATCGATATGTAAAATTGTATGTAAGTACTCGGGTATAAAAGGGGGTAGTACATACTTATAACTGACCGAGCTTTGAGACTTGGAGCATTTGTTATTGCCTTTGACTTTTTCTAGCTGTTGGGGTAATTTACCCAACGCTATGTTAGTTACTATAAAATGTAATTAACTTCTTTTATTGTTTGATTCTTCCGAGTCGTTATTTTTTTTCCTTATCAAGACTCTGCTATGTTTCACTGAGGCAGCTTTATTTGAAAGATTATTCAACATGGTTATGGGCCCAGACGCCTTAGCATAGCTAATCTGCTTTCGGAAAAATGACTCGAGGAAGTTTATTTTTATAAGCTGATAGAGAATGCTCAGAGGGGGGGCCTTGACACCCCAAGTGTAATTGCACAATTAACTTTTGCTTCAAATGACGTTGGACTGAACTGGTTCCGGAAATTTCGTTTTCACTCTAATTCGTCTAGTGCTCGCCTTGTGCTCATATTTTAAAACCATTGTGTGATACAATTTCATTAAATTCTTCCTGGAAGTGGTTTTGCTTTAAAGAATGGCGTCAAGTACCAGTGAAGTAAATTTTAGGATCGCGCTTTTAAGCGAAAGTAATTACTCAACATGGTGTACAGATATGAGGATGTTGCTGATGGAACGGGGGTGCTGGGAGATTGTTCAACGAACTGAAAAAGCACCTGAAGCACAAGAAGGTGAAACGGTGGACGAGGACTGCAGCAAGGGACTTTAGAAATCGAAAAAACAGAGCGCTTTCGACGATTTACATGAGCGTATCGCCTCGATATCGTGCCCTGCTGGAAAAAGCTATTGGACGGACCTGATGCCTGGGATAAGATGAAAAAGTACTTTGAAACCAGGACAGTCGTGCTCGTGTCATGTCACTTAGAATGAATTCTATTCCTGTCGTATGGAGCCAGATGAGGACATAGGGCTGTATTCAAGTAAACTAGCCAGTATTTTTGATAAGCTGAGTGAGGCTGGTCATGCTGTATCCGAAATAGATTAAAATAATTTCAGCTTATGCGATATCTTCCAAAGGATGTTCGATAATATTGTTCAAACGATATATCGGTGGGAGAAGGATCAATTTTACTTTTTATTTCTGTACGAGAAGAATTACTTGCCGAAGAAGCAAGGTTGAAACAGAGAGTTGCAGACCAAGCAAATATTTCTTATCTAACAAGAAACGGCAGGAGGTGTTCCCGAGACAAGAGATGATTGACAATCCTAAGCAGGCAGATTCTCATACATTACAGAGAAGAAAATGTCACAAGTGTCACCAGCCTGGTCATCTTCGCCAAAGATTGTCGTGTATCCGGAAAATTCAAGGACTTATAAGCAATCTAAACGTTCAAGTTCCGAACGTTGAACGATGTCAGTATACCAGTCCGAGTCGACCAAACACAGTTTCCTGCTGGAAGCGTTAGTGACTGGAATGAGGAGCGTTGTTGGGTGTCGATACAGCCTCCTCGTCTCATTTTTGCAAGGACAGACACCTAATGTCCGATTTTACACCAGTTAAAATGAGGACATTTGAAGTTGTTCTAATTTTTTTTTTCAATGCTTGTGAACTGATATTTTCCTATAGTTATGTAATGTATATTTGTATTATGTAATGTATCTTTGTATTATGTAATGTATATATATACTCTTTTGAAAGTGTAAAGAGGGGGGCCACTGTTAGTAACCCGGTTCTTTGCCACTTCCCATTTTCAACAGTAATGTTGCTTCATGCTGTATGTATGACGCCACTTCTGAAGGAGTGAGGTCACAACTCCGTTTTTTTTCTGTTTTATTTCTTTTTGTATCGATACTAGCTCCTTCAATCGATATGTAAAATTGTATGTAAGTACTCGGGTATAAAAGGGGAGTACATACTTGTAACTGCGAGCTTTTGAGCTTGGAGCATTTGTTATTGCCTTGTCTTTTTTTAGCTGTTTGGGTAAGTTACCCAACGCTATGTTTAGTTACTATAAAATGTAATTAAACTTCTTTTATTTTTGATTCTTCGAGTCGTATTTTTTTTCCTTATCAAGACTCTGCTATGTTTCACTGAGGCAGCTTTATTTGAAAGATTATTCAACAGATATCACTCTCGCACACCTCTAGTACGCATTGTCGGTACTTTAAACAGCCAGCGCTTCATCTCCGAGGTGTTGGAGCCAGTTGTCCTTCCTTACCTTCAGGGCTTGCCCACAGCCATATTTCAACAGGATAATGCGCGACCACACGTGGCACGCATTGTCCAAATCGCCAGATTGAATTGCTTCCCTGGCCGCCTCGCTCTCCAGATCTTTCGACGATAGAAAACATGTGGTCCATGGTTGCTCTACGATTGACCCAGATTCCATCCCCAGCTGCCACAGCAGATCAACTTTGGCAACGTGTGGAAGCTGCTTGGTCTGCTGTACCCCAAGAACTCATCCAAAGTCTCTTTGAAACAATGCCGAGGCTTGTGGCAGCGGTGATCTCCAACAATGGCGGCTACTCTGGCTACTGATTTTGGCAGGAACCACACTTCACAGAAGTCTATAAATTTAATCATTTGATACTTGGTCAACATGTTATCTACAAAATAAATTTTGTTGTGATATCTCTTGTCTTTCTTGGCGTTGCAATTTGGGTGGCCAGCAGTGTACAATGAAGCAGAATAAAATTTTGTGAAATTAATTACGCCACCAGTAACACAGGTGTCACAATAATATTTCAAACTGTTGTAGCATTATTTAAAACCTGAGGCAGTGAGTTTTATCTTTATAATAAAGCTGATTTTAGGCCTTTAAAAAAGAATTTTTAGTACAGTTTAATTCATTCATCAGTGCAGCTATGGTATGCGAACATAATCATCCATATTAACACTATCAGAGCCTAAGGATCATATGAAAATTCAGAGCTAGGACTCAAAAAGCTCATTTGAATACACTCGTCAGTCAGTGAGGCTCTCGTAAACATTAGTAAAGTCATATACTCAGTTTACACGATGTATCGAAATCAGAAAGATGACACCCCGATAAAACAAATTTATGTCCGAGGAAATAATTCAAGTTTTCAATTCCATTTATGATGTAAACACATAAAGGTCAGAGTAAATGTCAACTCATATGAAACGCAAGTGCATTTTTTACGTTTTTAACACCAGTTCAGACGCGCCTTCTAACAATGTAAGGTAAGACAGATCCGAATCGAAGAGTCCCTGAAACCCCTCTCTTATAATACCCTTTTTACACAATTTGTCTCCATATGCAGGTTAAAGGGGTAATTGTAAGCTCGCAAAAGATGTAGTCAACTGACTGTTTGACGGGATGGTACAGGTAAATATGGGTGTTCCAAAGACGTAGTCATTTAGCCATTGTCAAGATCATCAGAAACCCAATTCCTAATTTAGCATCAAGAGATCAGTTACAGTTTTCATAGAAACATTTTCACATATGTGTGAAGCAAAGGTGGGAACCAAATGTTGGCTGCTCAATTTTCAAAAGACCGATAGCTATGACACCATGAATAGTCCTCCAAATTTTATTTTTGGGCCATAATTAATATTATTGGGAGGAAAAGAAAACGCAGACATTACAGAATTTGAGAAAGAGCACAAGTTTTTCTGGCATGGTCTACATGATTCGTCTTCAACTGATTCTTTGGGCATCATTAACCCTGCACTGGTCGCGCGGCGTCTTACAGACTCGCAATAGCACTTTGTTTAGATTTTCAATATTGATAGATTGCTCAGTATCCCCAGCGGAAGTCAGTACCTCAGAAGTGTTTATGTATGAGTCATAACTAACAAACAAAACTCCCGCAGTTGCTATCAATCTTTCATAGTAAACGGATATATACCAAAACACCCGATAGGCCTTTCCCCTAATTTGAAAAAATTGCTAAAAGAAATACATTTTAAAAAAAATTATTTTATTTTATTTATTCTATTGTGAAAATTGCTTATAATTTTTTTCCATTTGATTGGTTTTCATTTCTAAAGAATGCTTAAAAAATTCCTTTTTTTTCGTTTTCTTTAATTTATTTTATTGTAAAAAGTGCATATAAAATTAAATTAAAAAATTTGATTAATTTTCATTTACATCCATCATGTCTCTAACTTACTGTTTTAATAAATATTTACTTTTACAAATAGCATAACTAAAACCTAAATAAGATATTGCGGCGTCTATCAGATGCCATGCGACCATGCCTACAGTTTTTATATACGCGACCAGTGCAGAGTTAAAATGTCATTCTTTAAATTCGCGTATCTGGAAAGGTTTGATTAAAGATCATTTGATAATTATAATTAGTGTCGTAACGTTTATCAGCTTTTTTAGACTGGATATATTCTACCATTTTCATCATATTCACCATCTGAGGATTGTTCCCTTAAGAACGCCTCGCATCTTGTAGATATGGATACGGCCCCGTCTGCAAGCCTTTTCAATTCAACAAAAATCCTCTTTTTGCGCGATTTTAGGCGCTGTGTTCATGTCTACACATTCCAGGATGCACGTGCAAAAGGGTTAGTCTCAATGTCCAGTCCACTTTGGCGCATTCCTCGCCTTCCCTCCTTAGACACACAAAAACCACTAATCTTTGTTCTCTAAGCTTCGCTCCACTGCTTGGCGGCGCCAAATTCCACATCTGGTTAGCTCATCAAGACCACGTGATCATCCGAGACTCAAGCGGGAATTTTAACGACAATCACAGAGAGCACCTTTTTCCACGACCCGTGATGGACGTAGCCATGAGGGGCAGAATAGAACGGTTCCGCGGTATACCAGTTCCAGCGAGCAGATGTACGAAGCCGATATGGAGACGCCCTCCAGATCCTAAAAGGACCACCTGATACTTTTGTTTTTGTCATGGCCTTTCATTTATTTCAACCAAATAAAATAACGAGATGATCATCAATCCAGTTTTTGACCTTTTTATTGTCACAGTCTTGTTCTTATTTTTGCAGATCATCAATGGAGGGGTTATATTCGATCTACATCTTTTGTCATCTTAAAAGTAATACGACCATGAAATGTTGTACGACAAAATAACTTAATTACGACAACTAATTATGACAATTAGCTTTACCACAGGCTTCTTGCTTGAAAAAATTGATTTCTTTTCAATATATTTTAAAATATGGTTAAACGTACGCGTGAATATAATTTTAGACTCCAATGTTGTTACTTCAGTTGAAATAGTGGATAAATGCATTTTTTATGAAGGAAAAACTTCTTGACTTATTAAACATAGAATTTCTTAAATATTAAGACATTTATTATTTATGAATATCCTGTGAGGACTTGATATGATTGTTTGTTACATTATAAAGATTAGACATACATTCGAAACAAAATTCTTACCATTTTTTATAAAATAATATATTATTAGTTTTCTTATAGAGTAGATAAGGTGATTGATTACATTAAAACCCTGTTTCCATGAAAAAAATATTTATTTTGAAAAATAATGTATTATTGTTATTTATCTGAATATATTAAGTTTTTGACCCAAGAAATTATTGAAACATTAATTTTTCAAATGCTAAAAGAAACTTGAGTTGTATCCAATAGCAATATTTTTCACCCCTGGTAATTAAGCAAATATCAATTTTGCGCTTTCGACATCTTTCAAAATTCAAGTTAATCTTATTCTAAATGTTGATTGGAAAAAAACAAATTGGTTAGAACTTGTTTTTAAAACACGTGTATTTCCTTCCTCTTGAATGTGATGCAGTGACAGTTAAGAAAAAAGTATTCTTAAAAACAAATATTCACTTTGTTAAGCTTCAGTAAACAATAGAAAACATTTGCTTTATTGATAAGAACAAATAATATATCTATTACGCTACACTTTTAGTAAAAGAAAATTTAATGAACCTAGTGTTCTATTTTAATCATCTAATGTTACGATTAAATAAAGGCATCATACGCAATTCTCATTACTTGAACCACAGATATTTTAATTAATTACAGATTGTTCCCTTCAAGGATTTCTTATGTTCACAAATTGAATTAAGTTAATATAATTAAACTACTTTTCAGTTAATATCAAAATATTATGTCTTTCTGTTTGAGATAATATTTCAATATGGACCATGTTTAAGCAATCTAAGACAATGTTAAATTATAATGAGTGAAGGTGGAGCAAGATGTTTGAAATTGGGATGAAAATGCAGTAGTAAACATTAAACTTTGCTCCAAATTTCTTGTTATAAATTATGTGTAATTTGTTATTAGGATAAGAGCTAGGATTGACGCAGCTTCATGACAATGATGACATACGCTCCATTTCTTTCCATACACTGACAGCAGCTGTCATACGCGAGATGATTGATATTTATAGCTGAATTTTCTGCGCGGCAGATTAAAAAAAAAAGATCCGCATAGATAGATGAAGTTCGCAGATTGCGACAACTTCATTAATACTATCCGAAGAAAGTACAAATTTTTTAAAATTAGTTTCGATTTTATCAAAAATTTTATATAGATCCAATTAAGATAACTTTTTTACACAGGTTTTAGGCTAATCAATATTTATCTTGACGTATAGGATATTTCACTAAAGAAGTCATCTATTTCAAAAATCTGCACTGGGGAAAATATAGCAAGAATTTTTAAAAACTTACAGTAAAAGGAATAATAGGTGCAAAATACAAACATTACTCAGTATTTCATACATTGTAATTTTAATTTTAATCTTATGAATTAAAAAAGATCCTCTTTTCAGCAAGGGATCCTTTATTTTAGAAAAAGATCCTCTTTTAATAAAATATTTATATACTGGCATTCACACGATATGATTTACGGCATTTGATGTTATAAATTCTAAATAAAAGATGAGCAAATTTTCCTACTCTAATGTCTAGGTTTGGGAAAAACAGCAAAACATGTTTTTATGAGAAACAGGAAAATATAATCTAAATAGATTAAGAGTGCGAAAATCTATGTCCTTTTTATTTAAGTTTCTAAACATTCGGTTAATGATAATACCTTCAATATTCTGACAAGGAAGTATGTCAAATACATCGATGTCATAAAATTTTAGAATGGCAAATTGCAAACTTCAGTTAAAATAAATTTGTTCATTAAAATAAGAAATCAAATAATAAAAAAATGCAGTATATCACTCTGTTCAAATACTTACAAAAAAATTACGAAAAATGTCCATACCATCTAGTGTCGATAGAATTCACTTTAAGGTTGATATAGACATTGTCTACCATTTCAACTATTCTACATGGCCTTGCTCTTAAACGAGAGAATGTAAAGCAAGTTTAGAAAGAAAGCTTAGACCAGATTCTAGGAAATAGTGGAAATCAGTTTGTGGGGAGTTCAGATTTAACGTTAAATTGTTCAGTACCGCAGGTCCTATGTAGAAATGTTTATATAAGCCAGGTACATTCCCTATTTCTCACTGAATGCTGGAAATGAGTGTAAATAAACTGTAGATCTCATTTGAAATAATGTGTAGTTATAAATTAACAATATCCGAACTTTCAACTATTTCCATAAATCATAAGTACAGTAACGATTATATCTGTTACATCACCCTCACTAATATGTTTTCTTTAATTAAAAATTATCTTGACCGAGTCTCACCGTCTTCGTCGTCCCGGTTCTATATCGTAATTTTTGAAGTACCTTGTAATGCCAGGGATCAACCACACTTTATCACTATAATTTTATACCAGGTTTCCACCTACATCCGTTACCCCCCCCCCCCCTTAACATCTAAACGGTGACAGCTTAGGCCATAAAGTTGGTGTCTAGGTATAGTAAAAAGGCAATGCGTTACTCGATGAGACAACTTATAACGCCATCTATCGGTAAATTTTGGAATTAGCGTTTTTATTTCAAAAACGGTACGAGATACGGGAAAAAGTCAATTAAAAAGTTGTTCAGCATCATCGATTTAGTAAGAAAAGACACCTTGCGCAAATAAATACGCAAAACCGAATGTAAAAAATGAACATTTGTTTGGTCGGGATTTTCAACACTATGGCGTCGTGAAATGCGAGCGAAGCTCAAAATGACCACCTCATGGACTAAATACCAGCCTGTGTTGTGGCGTAGGGGAAATGCAAGCGATTCGCCTTCAGGAGGACCTTGGTTCTATCCCTACCAGTTGCGAGTTTTACTGAATGTCTCTACAAACTATGAAAACTTTCTGGACTCTTAAAACTATAAAAACTTTAAACAACCATGTCTGGTATAAAAATTACACGGATTTCATGTATTATGCAAATGAGGATGGAACGTCATACCTGTTCACCAGAGACTAGTGTAGTATAAAAAGGATGTTTTTGCTGGGTTGTACGTTTAAAGCTGAGGGTATGGCAAAATTTGACATTACAGAGTATTGCGAGATGTTGTTAATTTACGGTGAATATGGTCGTAACGGCAAAGCAGCTGCAAGGCTGTATCGTGAATGTATTCCTGCAGGCCCGCATCCTACATGGCAGACCATCGTAAAAGTTGCAAAACGTTTAATAGGGACGGGCTGCGTGGCCAGCCGACCTCGAGTTCGTAGACCTCATAATGTAGGATGCATAGTGCAACCGGAAGATGTTGCTAGCATTCACTCTCTCCCCTCCTCAGAGCAGCACAAATCATACCATGCTCATCCATACCGATTCACACCAGTGCAGGGATTGCTGAGGAGACGCTGAGAGACATGCTGAGAGACGCCGGAGGACATGCTGAGAGACGTTACACGTGGTCGCAACCTTGTGATGAATAACTTAGAGGTCCACCCCAACATTCTTGGCAGACAATAATGTTGATAGATGAGGCATGTTTTTCGCGTAACGGAAGTGGAATAGACAGAACGTTCATACCTTATCGATGGAAAATCCGAGATATGCTGTCGAAGTTCGACATCAAGTACGCTGGTCGGTAAATGCTTGGTGCAGAATTTTTCCTGACAGGCTCATTGGACCAGAAATTAAAGAGGAAGTAACGGAACATGGTACCTTGGAGCTTCTGCAGGATGTAATACCGATCTGAGAATCTACCTTGCACCAACTAAGAAATTTATGGTTCCAACATGACGGTGCCCCTCCGCATAAGACATCAAACGTTAAGCAGAACCTAATGGAGACATTCGAGAATCAAGCCATCGGGTATGGTGGTTTCGTAGAGTGGCTCTCGCGCTCAAACCGACTTGACCCCATTGGACTTCTTCTTATGGGGAACACATAAAAGGGCAGGTATATGATTCCTCCCACAACATTGCAGGATCTCAACGACGCATTACTGATGCTTGTGCCTCCGTAACACCTGCCAGGTTGCACGATTGCTGCGAGAAATCCAGTCTAGAGTGCAGATGTGTATACTGGCTAATGGAGAACATTTTCAACAACATAAATAAATGATCCTGAAGATAGGAAAGTGTCTCATTTTTTTTTCTTCTACTCTTTATAACATGACAATTTTCGAAATCGTGACCAAACAAATGTTCTTTTTCCTGCATTCTGTTTTAAGTATTAATGTGCACAAGGTGTCCTTTTTACTAAATCGATGATGCTGAACAACTTTGTAATTGACATTTTTCCAGTATCTCGTACTGCTTTTGAGTAAAAGCGCTAATTTCAAAATTTGCCGATAGATGGCGTCATAAGTTGTCTCATCGAGTAGCGCATAGACTTTTACTACACCTAGAGACCAACTTTATGGCCTAAGCTGTCACCATTAGAAATTAAGGGGGGGGGTGGTAACGGATATATGTGGGAACCTGTAAAGCTCTAATAGGTTCTTTTTGAGCTACCATACCTTTTGGAATTAAAACAAATTGCTATGATTATTCACATAGAGGACGTAAAATAAAAAATAAAAAATATTGTGTGGTCGGGGGGACCCCGTCAGGAACGAAGTTCCTTACGCTATTTTTTTTCAACTCTAATCGTAATTTAATATGTAACTTTCTATTGAATTATTTTAGTGTATTTTTTGTCACGCAAAAAAGTGCAGCCCTCTTTTATTCAACTAACTAACCCTCTCTCTCTCTCTCTCTCTCTCTCTCTATTTTATTAAAATTAAAAATTTTAATATATAAATTAATTATTTTGATTTAGATGTTACCTAGCATAATTTTATTCGGATTAATTTTATTATTTAATCACCAACCAAAATAAATTATGACAATATAAATCCCGTGTGAATTAAAAGAATAACAAACAATAAATAAGTTTAAACAGAAAGATGCGATTCCATAGGGACGGTATAAAATCTTTCAAGTAAAGCATTTACAACTGGTCGAAGTTTATATAAACGATCATGCTGAGGGTCATCATGTGGTGGTTGTTTACTGTTGTCATTAAAATGTAATTCTCTTATCTTTTCAAAGCGTTTTAATGACATACATTCTTTTATTACATCCTTGCACATGGCAGGTGACCAATATGCCCTAGTGTTTGGTACATGTACAATAGATATTATACAAACACCAATGTATTGTTTAATTTCTAAATTCGTTACATCGACACACTTTTCTGGGTCTTTTTGCACACTGAATAAATTTTTTTCTTGAACTATATGCTCAATCAAATCTTCTGTAAAAAGATAACTAAAAAAATTTAGAGGTGTGCTTAAATTCACAATTTCAGGAGCGAGATTCTCGTCACCTCGGAATAAAATTTGATCATCATTTAAAAGTAAATTAGTTTTCTTCCAGTTGATTGCAGGATTTGTTCTCCCTGTATTATTTATATTAATTTTTGGCATGTTACCACCATTAGGCAGACCAAGAACATCGCTATTATCAGTAATGATACCTCATCTTCCGATCACTACTACCCATCAAAATTTCATCACAAACTTTGTTTGGTTTATAATTAGGATCACCTGTGCTGCCATCCCTTTCTGAATCCAGATCCATCTTCACTATGATCACTCCACGATCTGTTCATAATTTCCTCAATTTCTTTCTGTGTTAAAAACTTTCTTCCCGCCATTTCCCTTTAAAAAAAATGGCGTAAGCACACCATGTATCATTTTTTGGGTACATAAAATGAAACGTACTTAAATTTTATTTAAAAGATTAAAGAAGTATTAATAATTATTTATTAATAATTATAAAAGCAACGTACCTTAAAATATATTTATAAAACTTTCAAAGATGTAAACTGACCTTTAAAATATGAAATATAGCAATATAAGGCAGGTCTGGTATGAATTGAACGGCTATCTTTTACTGAGATCGCAGTTGTATTCCTGCTGCCATCTATACTACGAAAATGTAACTACAGTGATTAAAAGCTTTGCTATGATGTTTCAAAATTAATACAGGTGCCCAAGTGGATAAAAATTATTGCGTTTGAAATAAAAGGGGAAAATACCTTATGTATCAATATTGATACAGTGTGTCAGTGAAGGGTTTTAAAATTGCCGGCTAGCGCTTGTGCGGGGATTGGAATCGGGGACCTCTGCATCCGATGCTCCGCAGGACCGCTCCGAAGTCCGATGCGATAACCATTCAGCCACAGAGTCCTTGAGTAGTAAAAGCTCTTATGAAGGGGGCATAACGCTTTTTCGTTACGTGACGATTCCTGCCAGTTCACTCTGTAGCCGCGTAAAAGAACTTCGTTCCAAAAAATCAGGCAGGATGCACATTGTTTTTGTAACTTAAAAAACACATTATGGTGCTTGATTTAATTAACATAAATTGGTAACGAATGGGATGTATAAGTTGATGCATATTTCAAAAACTAGTCTATTTTGGCAATATCCTTAAATTAGGAATGAATTATGAAATACTGATTAAACAGTTTTTAACATTACCTTGATGAACAACATTTTCTTATAATATGTTTTTAAAATTATCGCTTAATCCCTGCAGAACTTTTTTTTTCAAATATAAAGGGATTCATTATATTGTGTTTCTATCCAATTCAATCTCTATTTCTTGGCATCATGATTAAAATACCCTACACAGTTCTGGGACACAAGAAGAAACAATGGCTTATATGGGAATTTGGATGCAGGATGTAGTGAACGAAAAACTATTTATTAGAGGAAGCAGTGAGTCAAGAAAGAGAATTCACTATTCGATATTGGTGTGAGTTCCTATTAAAACAGTGGTGCAATTCAGCTGCTAGTCATTAGTCTGTTTCATTTATACTTTTTGTAATATGTTCAATAACGATAATAGTAAATACTTTGTTTATTATTTAAATTTAACTTTAATAATTTATCTCAGGTATCTTCTAAAAACCAATTAAATTTTCTAAAAAGTTTATATATCTGCATATATTGAAAAAAAATAGTATTTTCCTATTTTAAAGACTGATTTCGTTGCTGAAAAAACATTCGACTCGAAGAAGCTATTTTAGCAGAAAGGTACGAATGAACCTCCAGACCAGAGAATTTGGAGCAAAAAAACTGATTTCTAAGAAGAGAAAAGTTTTTTAGTTGAATGTAGAAACAATATGATAAAATTTTTAACAGCAGGGTTTAAGAATTTGTCCCTCTAACATATTTCAATACATTATCAGAATTCTCTAAATACAGTAATGCCCTTAATTAATTTATCCTTTGAAAAATTATAAAACGGAAGGAGATGTTAGTACATTTTATTTCGACTGCATCCTTACTGTTTATTTTGTTTTGAGAATGTTATATAAACTGGAACCTAATTTTCTTTTATATTAATGTTGCAGAAATGAAGAAGTCAAAATGAAACAGCAAGGAAAAAAAGATCAATTATTTGATTTTAATTTAAAAGCTGTGATAAGGAAAAAAAATTGATATGCAACAATTTTTCATAACATTAAAGTACATAATATGCATTTTATTCCATCTATGCGATATCTTGTTAAAAAATATGTAAAAAACTTCAGCATCAAAAATCATGAATGGGTAATTAGAAAAGACAAAAAAAATCTAATTATTTATAAGTAACCTTTCCTGCTTTTAAAATCTTTAATTTATTGCACCTAATTTATAAACATGACTTTTTGTTAAAATGATAATATCTCTACGTGATTCAGACTTTGACAAAATTATCCATTAACAAATTTTTCTTTAAAACCTTTTTTAAAAGTCTTTTAAAAGTAAGAAAAATGGCAGCAGATGTCTTTAACAACAAATCTTAGTATCAAAAATTATTATTTTTGCGGAGGAAGATATTCTTAGAGTTTTGACGTTCTTTTTCGAACGCTATTCTTGTTATTATTGTTGCTTAAATATTTAACATATGCAATGAAATACTGCGAGTTGCGAGGAGTTTTTTACCTTACGTATAAAAAGTTATGGAAATGTGCTGCCGTGCAAAAAACTCTAAACAGAAAAATAAAAAATAATGCAGCTTCATGAACTGAAAAATCTTGACATGGAATTTGATTTTACACACATTATGTCCTGTCTTTTTAATGCTATTTTTATAAATCATAAATAACATAAAGCTCGATGAAATGTAAAATTATTGCTTGACGTGTATCTTTAATCCTAAAAAGAATAAAGATTTCCTTCTGTGTGAACCACAGAAATAAACTCTTTTCAATTATTCTCTCTTTTTTTGTTGAAAGTTATTAAATTTTAAGAAATATAAATTTTAGAAGAAAATGAACTCTTTATAATTTATGGAAATAAATGATTCTAACCCCAAATTACAACTTATAAATTATACTAATTTATACTAACTTTTCGACAGGGTTCACTGACGCGTTTAAATTCAATTTTATTCCTTGCTGAGCTCCATTTGTTTAGATGATAGTTGGTTTTCTCCAGGCCTTTGGCTAGCTTATTAGAGTTTTGACGTAGGTTAAATTCCTGATTCCTCTCTTAGGTAGCTTGGTCACTGTTAGCGTTATACTACCGAATTAGCATACCCTGAAATGTTTCTTAAGGTGATGCTACGTTCGGAGCGAATTTTTTTAAAAATCATTTTTTAAAGGATTTTTTGGTCTTTTATGGTAAAATAGCACTTAAAAATTTTAAAATGAACGAAATATTACCTGTAAATACCGTACTTTTTTATAAATTGGTCAATTTGAAGTCATTTTTAATGAAATTTAGTTAAAACGCCTATCACTCGTCACAAAATTCTAATGCTACTATTTTAATTTCCTTATCACACATAATAAATATGACAGTTATCTTCAAAAATGACCTACAATCTAAGACAAATTTTAAAATGCAAAAATAATACAGACAATTTTATGATCCAATATGAAAATTTTCCCTTATTTATCATTCCTTTCCTTATAAAAACAGTCCCAAATAAAAAACTATTAATTATAACATCAATTATAGTTCGTCATTTCATTAACAATAGTATCTAAAACATTTCCTGAAAATTTTATCAAATTATATGCATTATTATGGGAGATATCAAGATAACGGTAGAGATTTCTGCTAAAAAACATAATTCTGAGGAAATAGCATTTAAAGTTCTTTGTCACTTCAATTTTTTAGCAGACGATGTTTTTTTAAATAGCTATAACTCTGCTTCTAACTAATGTAGAATGAAAATAAAAACAGTTTTGAAAAGAGAAAATATTGAATTGCACGATTCTTACAAAAATAAAAATGACCAAATTAGTCAAAATGATATTTTCAACGTAGGCAGTCACCGTAAGTTCGTGTTGCCATTTGAGGGTTGTGAAGGGCTTTACCGAGAAATCAGGATAGCTACTAAAAAGGGAACATTGAGAAAGCGCGTTAGAAACAAACAGTAATTACGCAATTCCTTATTTTTCTGCCTCTTGCCATGTTCATAACTAAAGAAGCAGAACCAATTGATCTGAGTCCATTAGATACACGAGGGAGGTTTTCGCACGTTTGTTGATGTATGATGCTTTAATTCCTTCAGGGGCGCCGTTCGGGACAGTGCGAACGCCTAAATCTAGTTTTCTTTTCCCTTGTATTCAATGTATTCTAGATAATTATCAGAAAAATGGCTAGTGCTGCCATCTTTTATCAATTTAAAGAAGTAAAAACATTTCGTAACATTCAATTTGAAAATTTCTCAAGATTTTTAGGTTAAAAAAAATTGAAAAAAAAATCTGCACCGTGCGATTTTTTCCCGATCCAGTGGAAACGGTATATGCTGTTGCCCCTGAAAGGATTAAAGAAGTTATAAGTGCCGGGACTCGAACCCTAGATCCAAATCTCGAACGAATATTTTACCAGCTAATTATCCAGTAATGCAAGTAAGTGTTATTTTCAGTGATTTCCCTCACATACATTCTTTACTTCTTGAAGAGGCCGACGGTATTATTGATTTATTTATTGATTTACTTTTTACTATTTTCCTTATTTATATGTCTTTCCATCGAAGGTATTGAATTATTAGTATTCCACGATGAATATTGTCATATGATTTCCAAAGGTCACTTATTGCTCCTTTTACGACTGGTGATGTAAGGAAGGATAATATTAAAATGTTATACCGACTTTTCTTATGTCATAATAAATAGGTTTTTAACAAGATAAAAAAGCTAAATTCATCTAAGAAATCTAAACTGTAGTTTTTTGCTAAATAATCCAGTCAAATATACATTTGCGTTCACATATATGTTCTCGTGTACTCTAGTATATTTGTTGTTTAGACTGTATTCAGGAACTAATATCTTTAGAAACTAGTTCTTTATTCAGCTACAGAGGGTTACTTGAATAATAAACTTGCGAATAGCTAAAATATGTTTTTGTAAAAAGAGCGCAAAATTTTTCCGGGGATTTGTAATTGTATCACGTTGAGGGGGGGGGGGGGATCCTTTATCGAGAGCTCAAAATCAATTTATGCCGTTGCATAAAGGCAAACAGGTTCAAACTGTATTCTGAATACTTTCAACAATGCTGTTAACATCCTTTAATATTAAATTTTTTGGTAATTTATGTAAGTACGTTGTTATATAATAAAAGGATCTTAATGAATTTTTAATTCTGAATAACGCGATGAACGTTTAAAAATGAATGTTTTTATTTTGTTCTTTGCATTACAAAAGAAATCCTAATAGTGGAAAATAAGTCCTAAAAAATATTGATTAAGCAATGAATAAATATTTTTAGATGTATTATGCAACAAATGGAAATTCTTGATTTATAGCCTAATTTTTAGCATATGTACCCCATGGTTCAATATAAGAAATAAAAATGAAATAGAAAGATAAACGAATTTCGTACTTACATGAGCTAGGTTATTTTCTGCAAGAGAAAAGCCTTATCAGAAGTAGTTACGTTTATATCATTATCACGGATACGATGAAATGAAAAACTTATTTTACTTGAGGGGACACCGTCGAAACTCTAGACTTTTTATTGGTCTGTTTTTTATTTAGTTTATTACTTGTAACATATTATTACTGCTCTGTGAAAGCGATTAGGATTTTGATATAAAATTTTCGAGGAACAGTCAAAAGTTTTACCCTCAAATGTGTTTTTTACCATTTTTAAATAGGTAATTGTAAAGTTTTAAGCGTATACAATTTACCTAAAACGTTTTTTATCATCCTTTTTTTTGTAAAACATAAACATGGTAAAACGTGGTAAAATCGAAATACAGTAAATGAATGAATGAAAAGAATGGACTCAAATGGCTTGTTTAAATAAGCCACTGAATTGAGAAATTGAATTTTTTTATTTTAATTTTGATTTAAAAATCATAGCACTTAGGATTAAAGTATTGCTACTTCCTTTAGACTCACATAGAAACAGTCACACAAATTAAATCAGTAAAAATTTCTCATGATTATATCTGGAAAAAAGTTAATACTTCTTTGTTGATGAGATGTGAAATAAAGAAAAACACATGAATTTTCATTCACCGTATTGAATTCTGTATTCCTCTTTCATATACTACCTATACGCGTTAATAAAATAGTATTTCTTGTCCATGCGAATTAAACCCAGAAATTCACTTACAGCTCTTCTAAACTTGTGAATTCTTTAATATTTAGCTTACACTTAATATGAAGATGAAATTTTCAGCGTAGAAGGTTATATATAAACTTTATTTGCTAGATTACTTTTACAGTTCATTGTAGCATTAATGTTCACACTGCTCTTCTTGATACTTTATTTAATTTAGTGTTGCTGATCAGTGTCTAAACAAATGATTGCTGACTGTGATTTTACTGTCCTAGATCCTGCTTCGTAAAAGAAAATGAACTTTCTGTAGCACATTTTATGTTGATCAACTTTTTAATTTACTTTTATAAATTTATTAACTATTAAATTAATTTAATTAGCTAAAATAATTTAATTAGCTAAAATAATTTAATTAGTAGACCACAATAAAATAAATTTAATTAATTTTAATGTAGCCAGCATAAGACTATCTGTATTTAAATTGCTATTATTAGAAGAGAACTTTACGTCCATTCAGATTGATGAAAACATTTTAAATGCAGTACATATTTAGTCACTTTCCACATAATGTATATTCGCTTTTTGCTTAAAATTTTAATATCGATGCTTACACCTTTAGCTGAGTTCGATCGTTTTGAACCTTCAAGAAAAGAAAAATGTTGAAGTTCCTGTTATTTTTTTACTGCTATGAGTCCAGATAATGTAAGGAAAAAAGTAAATAAAAAATTATTTCGATACTCGTTTATGCATTTTTGAATACAATTTGCAACAGATGGCCACATAAAACAATATTTCCTATCTAAACATAAACAAAAAACTCTGCCCCTGAGAATCGATAAAATTGTTATATCGTTGGAATTATTCCTTTAATTCAAATTCATTGTTGCTTGAAGTATTGACTAAATGCAAAGAAATTTTTTTAAATATCCTGTTTTCGCACGTGAGCGCATTAAACTCTTTTTAAGTGAAACGCGGAACAATTTCGTGAAATCCCGCAATGAAGCCGACTTACTTAATGGCTGAGAGTTACTCACGTTCTACATTAGCTTGTTTAGAATTGTTCCGCGATCGTATTTATGAGCACCCCCCCCCTCCCGCCCTCATTAGTCATTTTGACCGCTTTATCTAGACACGCATAAGGCTTTCAGATAACGCAGTCACATGTCCTTGAGAAGGCCCTGAGATTCAATTAGAACTTGAAACAATTCATATTATTTAGCGCGAAGTCTAGAGACGTTTTTGCTCGAAGATGTAATCATGTTAGAGGAATACAATTTTTCTCTTCTAACCGCAAAACACAAAAAATGTTCTATATAATACTCCCGAAATTTTTGAAAGTTTAATTTCGAATTCTAGGTTAAAATACTTTATGAAACTGATATATAAAATAGGTGAATAAATCATACTGATTTATCTGATAAATTTTGTGTGAATTTTCTATCAGAAAAAAATTACACTCTTGAAAAATTTAAGTAACCATACTTACAAATTCACAAGAATTTCACTTTTAATGAAGCAATTTACTGTTATACAAGTGATTGCTACATGTGCAGATACCTGTTAGAAGTAAGTATAAACCAATTGACTCTCTTTGAATTTAATGTGCAAAACATTGAAAATACGTTTAAAATTAGCGACGTTTGTACGATAATTTTTGTGTATAACGACTTCTGGAGAGAAATAAATTAATTTCATGCACTGGATAGCAATTTTGGAGTCAGAGATGTTCGAAGTATTCATTTTAAGCTTATAAGAAGGTGAAATGATAAGTGATTTTTAAAAAAAATATTAAATTTTACTGCCTCAAAGACAAAATAATGCTGAGTATTTGCTTTTTCATTTTACAGATTTATGGTTTTTTTCATCATTCATTCCAGTTCTTTTTGCCAAGAATGGATAGTTTTTGGAAGTCGCTGTAAAATTAAAAACCGTGAAGTGACCCAATCCCTTCGGTATTTTTCCAGTTGTTAAGTTAAATCATCAATGGTCACAAACGCAAACACATATGTAAAGAAAAGAGAAGTATTCTAAGGTGCGAAGTCTTATGCTGTAATGATATTTCTTAATAGATTTTTCTTTGGGTGTGACGTTAACATTACCAATAACATGAATGCAACATAAGACAGTTTTTGGAAAAAAAAGTTATGCTGCATATGCCTTTCTTTAAACATAAAAACTAAATTTCCGCAAAGTCTCAGCGTTGCTGTACATTCGACGTAACTACTTCAAGTACGATCGGAACAAATGCTAAAAATTGCCCTAACTTCTATGTCTGAACTGGTAGTATCCAGTGGTTCAATTGGGGAGAACTGGAATTATTACAGCTTGTCACATTAATTAAGGGACTAAATCATTCTTATGAAGTATTCTAATAAAATACCATTAGAAATATCTTGACGACTGCATATTATTTTTTATCACGAATGGGATTACCAAAGGAGAATGACTCTTACGACTACAAGGGCTTGATAAGTACAGATGAAATTTCAAACATTGAATACATTAAGCAGAAATTGATGCTATTAAAATCTTGTACCGCTGATAAAAATATAAGTCTGCTATTCTAATACAGGGTGTCCGGGTTAAAAGTGTCCAAAAGTTATGGTTTATTTTTACGGAACCACCCATTAAAAATTTTAAATATATAAAAATAGAAAGAAAATATCCCCAGGTTTTAATATCAATCATAGATTTCAATCATAGTATCATAGATTTCGATGTGTGCACCTTTTGTAGCATGACAAACGTCTAAATGGTAATCCAGTTCTCTCCAAGTGTTTCATAGCATATCAGGAGTTATTACACGAATTGCTTGAATGATACGCTTCTTCAACTCATCCACAGTTTCAATTTTTTGTTTATACACAACGTATTTAATGAATCCCCAAGAAACAAAGTCAAATAACGTCTGATATGCCACGAACCACTTGAAGAGAACTGGATTACCATTTAGACGTTAGTCGTGCTACAAAAGGTGCACACATAAATATATGATACTATGATCGAAATCTATGATTAATATTAAAACTTTGGGAGATGTCCTTTTTATTTAAATATATTTTTTAAAATTCTAATGACTAGTTCCGTAAAAATAAGTCATAACTTTTGGATACTTTTAGCCCGGACACCCTGTATATTAACGCAAATATATTTTTGACAATTGAAAGGTAGGAAATCAGCAAAAAAAAAGAGTTAACAGCACGTTTAATCCTAAAAAATAGATGACGATAGCATAGATAGGAAGATATAAAAACAAAAAAACCAAGTAATATATTATGGCCATACAAATATGCACATAAATGTTATTAATATACAAAACACACTAAGAGAAAAACAAGAAATTTTTTCCTGTGCCTTACACAGTCAGTTGCAAGAAGTGTAATTTTGAAGAAATTCATAAGACGTTATGCTACAACGTAAAAGAATACTAATTTTAAACACTTATAAATAATAAGGTACTTATGAAACTTTGAATAATTCACTTAAGTATTGTTCATTCTTTTTATTCCATGTTTGTCTCAAGCAAAAAGCAAATTTCTGTTATTTTGAAAATTGCTTGTAGAAAACTTTGTTTAAATATTTCAGAATAAAATCTTGAATAAACCATGTTGAATGGATATATTTTCATACAATGCTCAATTTAATGTTTATGTTTAAGGGAGGAAAATTATTCACAGATGTCGCAGACATATGTAAATGCGTATAAAATGTTTAAAATATGATACTGTTATGCAAAGAAAATTCATTCTGTATTACTTTAAACAACATAATTTTTCACTCTTTTCCGATTGCATGCATTTTTGCTCATTATTCAAATCGCTTACAATTTTAGAGAAATTCTATATTTTCCTGTAAAATATTTCTTAACTCAATATGATTTTAACATTCGGTGGGAAAAGAGTATTATTTCGTTATTTTAAAATAAGCTAAAGCTTTTTAACTGATGATTATGGAAACAATTTATTACTTGGAAAGATGTTTCTTGTTTAGACCTCATGATGATAAGCTCTATTTGACTAGAAATTTTACCTATACTCATGAGCCAAGTAAATATTATGAAGATAATATTTGTTAAAACTTTTATCGGCTTTTTTCTAATTTTGAAGGAAAACCGTGTAAAATCAACGACTTGCCCTGTAAAATTGCATTAATAATTCTATAAGGTTATCAGGGATATCCTTATAAAATCGGGAAAAACGACAGACATTCGATTTGCATTGCCACTGCAAATATTAATGATCCATATTTACTAATTTAAATAATAAGTTTAAGCCTACATGATGTCTTTCTCTTGAGTCTCTGTTGACATACGAAACGGTACTGTATGTGAAAACAAAATATCAAATGAATTTACGCTGATAATAAACGAGGAGGTAAAGCATTATGTGAGCTTTAACATTTGTAGTTTAATATTTGTGAATATTATATATTTATATATATGCGAGTGTGTGTATGTGTATTTATGCATGTATATATGTATGTACATATATTAAAAATTGCATTTACAATATACTTATTTCTATTTAAATTCGTATGTAAAGATTTCGGGTTTGACATTTTAAGACTTAACATCTTTCAAGGGAAGAGCCACAGAAGGGGAAGATTTTATATTAAAAATTATTTCCATCTGCTTCAAAGCTGTTGTCGTCATTAGTCAATTTATTGAGAGAAGCGCAAATGAATTAATCAACAAGAAAATATTAAGTGATTTAAGTGGATCATTTAAAGATGCTACTTATAAAACATTCTACCTCTCTCATTTTTATAGGGTATTTACTCTTTTATCAAGATTAGTTCATTTTTAACATTTTCAATCGACTTCGATAGTTTTTTTTTAATCTCATGCATAGGCGGACAAGAGAAACGCATTAATGGATAATCCTGAAAATCTGTGCTATTCGAGCCATGTGCAAAAAAGTAAAATGACCTAATTTAGAGGAATAATTCACTAATTGCACAGAATTGATTATATCTAAAGACGCTAACGTTTTTAAAATACTTAATTGGCTTAAAGATCCTTCTTCTAATATGACCCCCAAAAAGCCACATAATCAAACTCAATAAATAACATCAAAAACATTTTAAATTTTGTAAATTGTGGCTTTTCCCTTTCTCTGGCACTGAAAAAATGCGTATAAAATACCCTGAAATGATCATGTTAGTTTTAATTGATATATTTTAAATTTATTTGTAAATTGCAGTATTTACAATTAGACTCCATTTTACTCGTCTTGTGATACTGGAAAAACCGATATAATTTATTTTGCGGAACATCGTGTCCTACCTCTTTTTACTACCTCGTATGGTACAATAAAGAATATCCTTGAGAAAATTGGCATTTTACTCTTTTATCCACAGGGAAACAAGAAGACGCTTTTGCTCCAAATAGGAATAGTCTATCTCATCGTATGAAAGCTTCGAATGGCTTTTTTGCCTACATAAGGCCTCATCGATGGCTCAACGGCTCTACTCTGAAGGGGAAAATAAAACAGAATGCTCACTAAAAGTTCCATTCTAGAATAAATATAAAACCTTTTACTTTTTATGTTGTCCATACGTCGTTTTATAGTCAAAACCTATGTGGTGCCAGAGAACTTAATTTATATTCTTGCCAATTTAGTCCTGTACTTTTAGAGAGGTGACACGGAGAACCTCGATCAAAATATATAGTGTAGAATGCGTTTTGTATTAAAAAAATATAAAACTTATGTTGATAATTAAAGCTAGTAAGAGAGTAAGAAAGCAAATGACTAACTTTATTTCAGTATCAATACCTTTTTTTTGTAGCATATGATAAATAAAATGATTTCTGCTGTTTTCATATTGACATACTTTTAGAAATGTCAATAAAAAAAACATATTGAGTTACGCATAAGGTTATATATAAATACAATTCAGAATTTCATTAGCTCAGATTGCTATTAAATCAGAGCTTTTCACTTGACAAACGAAATTTACCTTTGAGTCCTCATTTAACTGATGTAAACAAATTACCATGCATGAATATGTCTTACATACAGAAATTCTCTGATTATCGTATTGAACTATAATAACTACAATATGTAGAGAATACTGTAAATTACACCTGTACCCCCCCATACTAAGAAAAGGTAAATCATACATCTTTTAACACTCACAATTGTATGGCTGACTTTTCTCTCTCTTGTCTGTCTCTTTCTTTATTTCTACACACACACACACACACACACACACACACACACACATATATATATATATATATATATATATATATATATATATATATATATATATATATATATATATACGTGTGTGTGTGAGTCTATATATATTAAGAGACTTATAGTATATTTATGCATATAGTATGATGATACTGGTATTATTTACAACAAAGTTGATGTACTTTCGTAGTTCCTTCTCTTTGACTAGTAAATTTATATAAACTAGTTGGTACCCGTCAAAACATGACGGCTAAATAGTAAATAAATGTACTAATACACAAATTATACTCAACGCATCATCCCTAAATGTTGAAAATCATAACATAATTATCATGAAATTAAAAATGGCACAGAGAGAGCTAGAGACACTGCTAGGAATAAACGTGTTTATCATTAAAACATGTCACTAAGCATGCGCAGAAACTGAGTATCTAAAGCCAGATTTAAATATACCACTGAGCATGCGCAGAAGTCAATTTTTAATTGTAAATTATCGCTAATGAATAGATATTGTGCTTACAAAAACCAAATTTGACAAATCTACAGATTACAATATTTCTTTTAAGACCAAAATGAAGTAAATCGATGCATTAGTTTTCTCTCACGGACTGCTCAAAAAGTCAGCTTAGCAACTTAAACATATAGATTTTAGAAAGGATAAATTAATCTAATGCAACAATTATTTTAGGCTCAATAAAAACTTAACTGATGAAATGAATCATCAAAACATATTACTTCGCTAAAGTAAAAATGCTTTTATTTTAAAAGAAATAATCGGTTTTATATCATAGGCATTGATGATACTTTTATAAATCTATTCATGACTAAAAAGTATTTTTTCCAGCTACTGTTTACTTTTTAGTACAAACATTTTCTTTACTTCGAGACCTTATTAGCTCTTTTTAAATGTAATTAGAAATTTAGACTTATATAAGAAAGAAAGAATTTATGGAACTCTATTCCTTAATGTTTCTAAATTATTCATATAACCATGATGTAAAATAGTAAAATTTAACGCAATTTTGATTATCAATATATCTTTCTGTATAGAGCAATTATATCCTATTCTGAATATTACTAAAATGAAATATTAAGCGAAAGTAATAATAAGCGAATACCACGGATTAAATTTTTCCACGGACCACGGGTTTAATGTTCCTAGTAAAACGTTTGATTGATGAAACAGCCTATCTGTTCTATCGGTCCTTCATTTCAGCATCAAAGTTTATTTTGTTAGCTAATATGTTATTTTTAGAACAGGAATACATTATGTTTTAAGGAGAATAGTAAAACTTTATAAACAAGGTTTCAAGAAAAATATATCTATGAATTCGCTGTAAATTTGTCAAAAAATCGGTTTTGTAAAATTATATGCTTATTTGAACCAAAAGTACTGAATAAGTTTAATAAAGCAGTTAAATGTCCAAAAATATTCAAACATCAAAAGATAGGTTACTTAAGAAGAAATATTCTATTTTGCACAGTAGAAAACACCATGATAGAATAAGTTTTGACTCGTAAAACTGGAGCAAATTGGATGTTGCTTATCACTACTTGTGTATCACTTGTCCAGAGGAATACATGTGCAATCTACTAACATTAAAGCATTTTTTATGTAATTTTATGACGTTTAATTCTTTGTAATTTCGCAGTGCTTCTCCGATATTAGAAGAATACATTAACACTTGCTTAACCTTGCTTATCAGACGTAAAGATTTATATTCACAGTTAAAGTTCCAAATTTCATATTTTATCATTTATCTAATTCCACGAGTCATTGATATTTTTCGAATTTATTAAAATCCTGTCACATATGATGTAGTTTTAAAAGATTAATATTTTAAAGTATGTTTCTTCTTTACACATGCAGCATAGAAACACAAAAAAACCACAGATATTTTACAAATAAAATATGAATTCGAAATTTGCTGATACTTCATGCATACAGCAAGAAGCCCAAACTTCACCGATATATTACATACTCTGTAATGTAGAAAGTCAAAATCCACTAACACAGCTAACTCTGTATTTGAAGGATAAGCAAATCCACTAATTTTTATGCATACCAAATTTGTTTATTGGAAACCCAATATTCTTTTTATTGAAGATTCAATATGGGTTAACAGATAACTAATTTCTTTTATCAGATAACATACTGGCGATGTACTTAGTCTGAATTTTGAGCTTGCAGGGACCAGTCTTAAAAAAAGACTTTCATCAACGAGTATAGGCAAATCAAGTCTTTAGATACGAAAGATTTGTGGTTCAAATTTCTTTTTCAAAATCCACTAAATTTAGGGCATGCAAATTTCAGTGGTCAAAATCCAATCCAGTAAGACATGCCATGCTTTATTTTTGCCTGTACAAGAACCACTAAGAAAAATACAGTCTTCAGGCAGAGGTAGTAAATTAAGTCCCTTGGAACGAAAGTCTACCTCATATTCGTAACAATCTTTCGCAGATAGAAGGTAGATAAGAGAATGGGGTTACAGACTCTAAAAAAATGCGTCTCCCTCAATATGGTAAAAATTTCTGAAACTAGGTCAGTACATTAAAATCAAGCAAACAAGAAATTCAACACCATTAAGTTTTCGCATTAGGAAAACCATTACTTCGTCACCAAGGAAAATTATTTCTTTAAATTTTCTTAAGTGGATCTAATATTTCAGTTACATGAGGGGTTGCTGACGAGGTATTCTGACTAACTATTAAAATAATATACCTTCAATATTTCTAGGTTAATTGCATAGTATGAATTAATCATTGAACATATGTGGTAAAAATTTGATGAACTGTGATTTAGCATAAATAAAATTGTGTGCAAAAGTTACTGTAACTAATTTTAACATTACGAGGAGGGAATGTTCCTTTAAATTTTCGGAACAAAAGTTTGAAGAGTTTTTAAGGTGTTAAGTACAAAAATAAGTTTTAAGCATACTTGTCAGTTGAACCATTTTAATAATACACTTAATATGAAAAGTGGACTAATTTCATCGTATAGAAGAAGTAAGATAAGATTTCACTATTGAAAAGGAAAAACAAATTCACACTGAAATATTAGATAGTTTAAGATATACTGCATAACATAGTATCACAAGACTATACTATTTTATTTCATGTTTGATTTTCACTTTTTATCTTCTCTCGGTGTAGCTTATTTTTTGAGACAAAATTTCTTCTGACCTTTAATGAAGAAGGGCTGAAGAAATTTATTATAAAAAAAATAATGCACACCTCTAATCAGGAGGATTAGTTCCCAGTTTTATTTCTTTATTATCAAGAAAAAGTGGTCGTTATTCTTCGTTAGTTTTTCGATACTGTAAACTCCGTTTTACGTGGGAAATTATGAAGAAATTGAATGGGAATTTCTTTGGCGCATATCTAATTTTTTTCATATTTTTCTCAATTTCTATTATTTCAAACGACAGTGGCATATTTAAAACATTTTTTATGCTCAAAGATAACAACGTATAAGCTGTTCAGTGGAATTGATAACATAGGTAAGCGTTGTATGTTGTCCTGTTCGGCTTTCGGTAAGCAAAAGTGACTAGCAGTATTGACATGTATGAGGCAATTTCATTGAAATGACTTTCAGTTTAATTACATTTATCAGTACTGCGAAACCCTCTTATAATATGCCATTTCTGACTCATAAATTCTTATTTTCTGCAGTGTTGTTTTTCCCGTTGCTGTCATTCGAAACTTCGAGTTCAAATATAATACATGAAAAGTGATTTAAAAAAATAATTCAATTAAGTGAATGCTAAGTAACTGTACTGATGCGCACTGAGAAATAATATGAATGCCATACACAAGGTAAACGCCAAATATGTTTAAAACTTGCAAGGAAAGGCATTAAAATTGAAAATTCTTCACATTATCTGGGTAGTTTATTTAATAAAACTAAAATGACTTCAGTTGACGAACATGGAAAACGGTCATTACATGGTGTCGAAAAACACAGAAACTTTCTATTGACTATGTATAAGGGTGCATACTGATTGATTTACGGATGGTACGTTATCTTATCTATTTATTAAAATATTAGATTATTGACCACAAAGTTTTTGCACATTTTTCAAATAATATTTTATAAAAGACCTTTATATATAAATACAGTATATATATATATATATATATATATATATATATATATATATATATATATATATATATATATATATATATATATATATATATATCGTTGTATGATTTTCTATAACAATCTTTCATCTTTCCTTAAGGTTTCCTGCTCACATCTTTTGATTATTCTGTACTTGAAAGATATTGAATAGTATGCAAAATATTGAAAGTTTTGTAAAATCAGGCTGTCGTAAGAGATAGCCGCTTTAATTTCCTTATTTTGGAATCTGTATCTTATTGTGTTTCTATGTTTTAAAGAAGAGAAACTTTCCACATCGTTTGATCTCGATTTGATCTCGATTTTTTTTCTTAAAGTGGCACTAGTGTTTCTCTAAAAAATTCTTTTATTATTACATCACGTAAAATAAACACGTCAATGTCACTACAAGCCAAGCCCCACAGATACGTCAAAAGATCCGATTATTTCATCTTTGCATAAATTTTACTGGTGCACAAAATATATGAGGAGCGATTTTAGCTTTCTCTAGACAGTGTTAATATATGTAACAGATGTAAATATTTCTTATCAATAAAGCTGCAGTGGAACGAAGTGGACCCTTCTAAGGCTTTTTCAGATTTTTCGAATTAAGTTTTTTTATAATTAAGGTCACGAGAGATTATTAGAATAATAAGCACAGTCATAAGGAATATATAATAAGGTACTGGGACAAAGGAAATCGATTGAATTTTAAATACGATACCGATAATATCATATTCTTCGGGTTCCGATAATATCTTCATAACTGAAAGGCTGATTTAACCTGAAAATAAAAGAATGTTGATGGAAAGACTTTAGACTATAGTGATTCCAAGGGAAATTAGATATCGTTTATACAATATATTTTCCCCATTATGGACCAATATGGATTTACGAATTACATCCAGTTTGGAAATATTTAAAAAAGGAATATTAATGAAATACCGGTTTCAGGGATCTCGGTAGTTTATTCCATTTATTACATTACACCTTAGCAATGTTTGCTTAACTACGACACAAATATTTTTAGATTTTAACAGTGAATAAACAGTTTGTTTCCTCCTTATTTATTGTTATTTCTTTAAGTAATCACTTTTGTCTATAACTATGTAGTTATTTGAAGTGCTTTGATTAAGATTTAAAGGACTTTAATTCGAGTGTATTTCCTATTTGGAAATAAAATGTGGTTTGCCTATGTTTCTACGAATAATTTGAGATGAATTTAGATTTTTCTAGAACATAATTTCCATGAAGGTTGATTATGCGTATTTAAAGTATTGGCGAAGGACCCCTTACCTTTAGATATCCATTTTGATGTCAAAGATAAGTGAATAACTCTATTAAGTGGTAAAGCATCGTACATGACAATCTTGAGGAGACACCGATACAGATCAAGGAAAGTTAATGGAGTAACGTTACTAATGGAACAGCGAGTGGAAACTTGGATGATTAATACCACATGCGTGTGGAATAGGCTTTCTATATAGATTTAACTATGTACATCTTACGTAAGGTAGAGGTCTATCTTTACGTAGGTATGAGGGAAAACCACAGCCTCTACCTGATTTTCTTCACATTTATATCATTCTAGTCATCAACCTACTTAAAAAACATTAAAGCCATGAGTTTCAAATTAATGTAACCTCGCTAGGGATTAAGCTCAACGTTATCCATGCCGTAAAGTTTACACGAAATTAATTTCCTTGGAAAATGCGATATCACATTGAATCGTTTCAGACTTACGTTAGTTATTTTTCCTTTTCAGAATCGTTATAACTTTTGAAATGTATCCAGTATTAAAATTGTCAAGGAAATGTTTTTCATGGAAAAGTAAACAAATTCCGCATTTGCAGATCTCTTAACACAAAATGAGTGAACGAAAGAATCCATTTTTTCGCAGTGTTCTGAGAAGAACTTGTAAAGGCTATACGGAGTCGAACTAAATTAAATGCATAGCACCAAAATTTTAGAAAACCTAAATGTTCTCCATTTTTCATAAAATCCCCTTCCTAATTTTGTTATTAGAACAGTCTTTCGTATTTTGTTCTCTACGTGTATTATGGATTCACTAGCAGAAAACTAAAATTTTCTGAGAAATGCAGATAAGATAATTTCCAAAATTTTTGGGGAGACTGTATATGACACACATTCATGTTATGACATACTGTCAGTATATTATATCCTGAACCCCAATAGGAAAAAGTTTTAAACCTTCTTTGATCATCCCTTACAAAAAACTCGCAATTAAGTTAATTTAGTAAGTAATCCATTGGAAATCAATGCAGTAGAATGTATGAAATCCTTGCAATAAATAATTTTTCCGTAAGATATGAAGTCGAAAAAACGTGACTAATACAACTAATATCAATCCGAAATAAATATCTTATAGCTTCGTATATTGAAGTGGTTTTTCATAAAACCCCTCTCCATTTAGATACATTAATGATATGACATAAATCACACCTAGGAAAAAAATGAATTAGCATATTCCATACGGTCAAATTAAAATATCTGGAATTAGGTGACCTATAAAAAGAACGATGGACCTTAATTTTGAAGAACTTCTTATGGTTTCTTACACCAAAAGTAATGAATTAAAAAAAAAGAAATATTAATTATCTTTGAAGAGAAAGGTGAGAAATTATTCAAGAAATTGTAGAACATACTTTTAGTTTAAGTATACAAATCGATATTTCTATATTTTTGCTCATTTATACTAATGCATTGCATTATTATTATCGATCGAAACAAAAGGAGGTTAAAGTTTCAAAGGTTGTTGTGGTAACCACTTTTAACAAACCTCTAAAGTGATTCTGTATCGCCATAAACAGCTTTAACAACCTGGAACTTATATCTAATTAGATACAAAGCTAAAGTATTAATAAAGTGTTTCATTTCACATGAGCATCAATGAACAACAATTTAATCGAGAAAAATATGTTCGGATGCTAAAAACTTTCATTAACAGCATGCAGTTGATTTTAAAGGTGGTATAATGAAGTTTATTCAACTATGCTTTGAAAGGTTATGTGTGGGTGTATGTGGGATTCATAGTCCCGTAAAATCAAAATCAAGAAATTCTCTCTCAGAAACTTTATCTTGTTCAAATAAAATGCTTTAAATAGCAGGCCTACCAATTTCAAACTGATGAAAATGCTTTTTAAATTAAATATTTATTTGAGTGTAATGTGTTTTTTTTAAGATGCATGTTACCAGTTTTAAAACTTGCTTCAGAGTATAAAAAAGTTTAAATTTTCCACAAGTAAAAAAAAATGAACTTTTTTTAGTAGGTATCAGCATAGCGGGGAATCTAAATTTTGCTAAATTAAAGTAATGCAGATTTTTTTTTCTGGCCGCATTTTGAAAGTTTCTTTAGGTGGAAGACTCGCGACTTTCTGCTATTTAATACACTGCTGGCCACTGTAAATGCAACACCCTGAAGGAAACATGCAAATAACATGAAATTTACAACATGCATTAGCGGAGGTGAGATATGCAAATGATTAGAATTTCAGCGCAGACGCACATCACACGCGCCTGTGGCGCCACTTCAGAGCGCTATTTAAGGCTTGAGATTTCGACGATTTCAAGTTCGGCAATTGTGTTTTTCTTGTGGTTTTTTCAAAAAAACGATCAATTATACCTCGTCGAAAACAGCGATCATCTTTGGATCAAGTATCCGAGTTCGACAGAGGAAGGATAGTGGCCTACCGAGATTGTGGATTATCTTTCAGGGAAATCGGTAGTCGTGTTGGACGAAACCAAACCACTGTAATGCGGATATGTGATCGTTGGATGCAGGAGGGTACGACGGACCGGCGTGTTCGATCGCATCCACCTCAGCGCACCACTTCACGTGATGACAGGCAAATTGTACGCATGGCAGTGATGGATCGCTCAGTCACATCACGAACCATAGCACAGCACATGCAGTCTGTAACGCATCATCCAGTGTCTGCGCGTACCATTCGACGCCGTTTACAGCAGAGTGGTCTGTCCGCAAGACGTCCACTGCTTTGTCTACCCTTGACGCAGAACCACAGACGTCTCCGCCGCCAATGGTGCGATGACAGAAGGATGTGGACGGCAGAATGGAATGAAATTGTCTTTACTGACGAGTCACGCTTCTGTCTGCAACACCACGATGGTCGCATTCGAGTCTGGAGACACCGTGAAGAGAGGATGCTGAACAGCTGCGTTATGCACCGCCACACTGGTCCTGCACCGGGTATTATGGTATGGGACGGTATTGGATATCACTCTCGCACACCTCTAATTCGCATTGCCGGTACTTTAAACAGCCAGCGCTACATCTCCGAGGTGTTGGAGCCAGTTGTCCATCCTTACCTTCAGGGCTTGCCCACAGCCATATTTCAATAGGATAATGCGCGACCACACGTGGCACGCATTGTTCAACGGTTCTTCGTCAATCGCCAGATTGAACTGCTTCCCTGGCCGCCTCGCTCTCCGGATCTTTCGCCGATAGAAAACATGTGGTCCATGGTTTCTCTACGATTGACCCATATTCCATCCCCAACTGCCACAGCAGATCAACTTTGGCAACGTGTGGAAGCTGCTTGGTCTGCTGTACCCCAAGAACTCATCCAAAGTCTCTTTGAATCAATGCCGAGGCGTGTGGCAGCGGTGATCTCCAACAATGGCGGCTACTCTGGCTACTGATTTTGGCAGGAACCACACTTCACAGAAGTCTATAAATTTAATCATTTGATACTTGGTCAACATGTTATCTACAAAATAAATTTTGTTGTGATATCTCTTGCCTTTCTTAGTGTTGCAATTTGGGTGGCTATAAGTGTATATCACGTTGGAACAGTGTGGTAACACAGTGCAATCTTCCAGTTTTACGCTCTAAAACAAACGGGAGAGCCTAGACCCCAATTTTTATTCACACTTTTTTTTATTATTGAGCTATTTTATTATTGAGCGTAAGTGTTAGATAAATTTTTTAATGTCTTATTAATTATGTTCTAAATTACATTATCCTTTGGGAAAAGCACAGTCAGGAATCATCGGTTTTATGCGATTCTTGGGCACATTAAATTCATGGTTTCGAAAATATTTCTGAAAGTTTAATGTGTTTAAGTAATGGAGTCTGCAAACTTGGAGATGCTCTTCGTCTAAAAATTTATTTCATAGTGGGATAAACGGCACTGTTACTGCCACAAGAACGATTGGCAACGAGAAAAATTCCGCAATTCTAAAATTCTCTCTTTGAGAGGCATAAGTAGTAATTAATCTTAGAAATAACGCTAAACTTTAGAATTTCGTTTCTGATCTGTAGGAGTAACAGTTAATATTTATACCTTTCTATTCTTTTTGTGTATAATAAATATGTTTGAAATGGAGCGAGAAACCATTTTAGGAGTAACAAAGAGACATATGGCAAAGGGATCCTTTTGAAAAGGATTTTTGAGGGATTTTCAGGACCTTATATAAGACTGGCATACAAATTTTACATCTGAAATTCGCTTAGTATTGGAAAATTGCTTTTGAATAGGTTGTACCGCTTAATTACATACTGTGAAGTCCAAATTACTTTTTGGGGGTGAAATCACTGTGGTCAAGACCAGTGGATCTGAGTCAGTGATCTCATCCAGGATTTCTATAATTATATTTTAAAATGAAGTGATAAAAACAGTTAAAAACTTGTCTTTCCTAGACAGCAAAAAGTTAGTTTTATTCAGAGTTTATTCGAAAACGGATAGCATTGTGTCGTGGCTAATCTTAAAATAAATAACAGCAAAATAATTTTTTCTCCTGTGCCATATTTTTAACATTATAACAACAAGAGTAGTTTGATTCCTGCCAAAAATACATATTGATAGAGACAAATGCATTACATACATTTACCCTTACGTACGTCAGAAGAATTTGAACGAAAGGTAATCTGCAATCGAACAAAGGAAGAAACTTAGCTGTTTATCCTACCCTAATCAAGCTCAGTGGTTTATCACAATTACTGGCTGAGAAGTATCTTTCCGTAGGAAAGTTTTTTTTTTATAAAAGTTGAAATTACACATTTTTGACTTATTGTTTATAGCTCCGAGTTGCAACGTAGGGGAAAAACATGCTAGAAATTTCATATTGCTCGATGAAAATTTTAACTTATGATTTACGACTTGACGATACAGATATTGATAAACTATTGGTAGTGATTATTAAGTATCTAATATTATGTGATTATTCAGAAACACTGATGTTATGAATGTAAATAGCTGTTTCAAGGATTGCGTTGACATAACTAGTGTTTGAAGATCGAAAATATGGAAAAGTTGAATCGGTATCCAAACTTTTTAATGGTTTCAAGAAATTAAATGCTCGAGAAATAGCTTAAGTTTAAAAGAGTAAGCTGTTTAAAAATAGTTTATGATTCTTAACTATAAGTCCTTTTCCATTTGTACAGAGAAAAATATAACCCTTAATCCATGTTTATTTAAAAAGGTATAAGTAAATTGCGTCAGTAGCGTTTACATGACAAAAAATAGTTTAAAAGCAATCTATGTTCAAAAGCTGATTTGCCTCGTCTTGCATCAGCAGGGATTTGAATTTCAGAGAATGAAATAAGCCTTTCTTAATAAGAGAATTATTGATAGTTAAATTTGAAATACATTTTATAAATAGCTAAGGAACAAAACTAAAATCTTTATAAACACTACACACCAGTGTCTGTGTAACAATTGAATTAGGAGGTAATCACGTTATGCTTGAAATATATACTGGAAAGTTTACGAATAATAATTAAGAGATATTTTATATTAATTTTAATTAAGTACGTATTTTAAAAATAATTTTATTGCTTAATGTAATATGGATTAAAAAAATACCTTGGCCTTATGAAAATAGAAGTTTAAGGTGAGTTAAGGGAAAGCACAGGCAGTTGATTTTATTAGATTTCAAGCTTTTATAAGCCTTTTATTCGTTTCATTTAATGAGCGTCGGTTGTTATGTAACCAGTCATATAATATAATAATCTACTTAAATATCTCCTTATGTTACATTTTTGCAATATTAGCACTCTTTTAATGTATAGTTAAGAATGCAGTGCTTAATGATTTAGGCATAAGTCTTCTAGGATATGTGCGTTTATAAATGCCTACATAATAACACATTTGTTATTACAAATTTATATTAAAATATGCATTCGCGTGTCCTCATATTTAGATGTTAATTTTAACACCTTTAGAAATGAATTTTAATCATTTAGAGCTAAATCATTAGGTTCCAGCTTCTAAAAATCTGTATATCTGGATTTAAATGGTAAATTTAGACAACCAAATGTATTTTTACATTAGGCCACAGATAGCTGCGATTGTTGCTGTCGATGAATCACAAATGCGACAGACAATCTTATAGAGACAGTTGCATATAATTCTCTTTAGTTTGAAGAAAAATTCCATACGCTCATTAGAAATTAGTTATAGTTTATAAGTTTTATTGGTGTTTTTAAGTAGCTTTCATTGTCAGTAGTTTGCAAGGAATTGCTCCTCAAGGAAATGTTTCTTGAGAGCAGAATTTCGAGCTAAATTGATAATCTTAAAAACATTACTGAAACAGGGTAAAAAAAGGTTAAAAATAGTCTTTATTCAAGAAATGGTTTTAAAAATTATTTATACAGTATAAATAAAAACATTTGCATGATATATCCCCGTAAGAATTTTAATTAAATTCTAAACATTAACTATGCTGATTGTCAAAAAATAGAAGTAGTGACTACGATACGAAAAAGAAATTTACATTACACGAAAACCTATTAAAAATTTATATAAAGTTATCTTGATTCGAAGAACACGTCTTCATTTACTATAGCTAAAATTATAAAAGATGCAACGAAACGTGAGCACATTTGCACTTCCCAATTTCAGACTTTGACAAAGTTTAAAAATTGTAAATAAATGTGTACTGTTTTGATAAAATTTTTAAAAGTCTAAAGGATACACAAATATCTAATTTGAACAATATATGACTAGCAAAGACATTTAATTAATGATTGGCGGAGACAAATTGCCTTATAAAAGGAGGTAGCAAAAGAATTTATTATAAAAAATTAACACCTTTATATAGTTACTTAACATATGATCCATGTTTAATTACAAGACTTTAAAGTGTGTGAATATCTTAAAATTAAAAACAAAATTGGACGTATTTGTGTGAATTCAGATTACATTACCTTAATCTAATTTGGGAAATAAGTCAATGGTAATAGAATAGTTGTCAATATTTTGATAGTGATATTTTGATACTGACTCTCTTTACTGATAATCAACAATTTAGGAATGAATTATAGAATTAAAATTTATATTTTTATCCCGTGTTTTAATTTGTTATTATAAGAAAGTTTTTCGGGTATCATGAAACCCATCTTAAACAAAGCTTACCTTAAATTCAATGTAAAAAATAGTTTATATTTCTTCTTATTTGGTTTTAGCTCAGAAGGAGAGAATATAATTTTTTAAAATCCTCCGTTATATAAACTTAAAATATAAGTTGAGATACATTTCACTGAAGTAAAAATGGCTTTATCTTAGACAGACAGCTATTTTAGGTGATATGATAATGAGTTAAGACTAAAATAATATTAATATAAAGGTAAGATATACATTAATAGTCATGATACCCTTATTTGAAAGACAATCAAATTTACGTGAAAGACCTTTTAATTTATCAAATAGTAGAAAAACAACCTCTTTTCTACACCGAAGCACCATTATGTTGCACATAAGAGTTTTCAAAGCTAATGTATTAGTTAACGCATTTAAAGTTTCCATTATTCAACCTAAATCAATTTTAATTCATAGAAATAAAATTTAAACCGATGAAAGATTTAAATACTACAAAATTTTATCATAAAATAATGAAGAGCTATTGTTTCAATTACGTACGCTCATTTTTACTGCGAAAAAAAAGTACCATATTACGTATTGAAAACTTACCATATAACAACCCAACAATTTTTTTACATTGCAACTTCAACCCGATTAATATCACACGGTAGCTAAACTTTCTCAAAACATTCTACAGTAGCATTCCATTCGTAACACGTCTCTACATTTTTATTAAACAAATTCAAAGGAATTCCTACAAAACTGGGAGAAAATACCCTCCATGACCTCGAATTTATCACCGGGAGAAACGTGCTTGTGTGAGTGACGCAAGTGCTCCATTTCTTACCTGCGTATCCCACTGTTGAGGGGAATACTGAAAAAGGTATGCGGTACGGATACCACACTAATCGAGATATCCGTTTTAAGTGCAAATGGCGTACAACGAACGTAGTCTCGAGGGAGAGTTTTTGATTGATGAGACTCTTCTGGAGCAGTGTTTTTTTACACAGCATTTTCCTCCATCGTAACACAAGAATGTGTCATTTTCAACCTTTTTACTCAATTCAAATTTTTAAGCGAAAGAAGTTCAAAATTTTGGAGAAGTGAAAAGCCTAATGTAGTCACTATCTCCCAGTTAAGTAGATATCGAAATTCAGGTTAGGAGATATATTTTGTGCTTGGTTGTTCTTTTTGAGAAAATGCTAACTGGTGCCCCATGCAAATACATTCAAGCAAAGGATCGTTGAACAGAGAGTTACAAAAATAATTTATATATTTTTCTGATGTATAAAATGTATTTAATTATTTCCTTAAAGTGTTTAAAAATGATTAAATACTCTTGATACTTCTTCAAAGCAAATTTCAGAGATGAACGAAAAATAAAATCTAAAAAAGGGACACTCTAAGGAAGAAGTTCAAAATTTGTTGACAGATGATGGTTAAAAGCCATTAATCACATGAAAGACTATCAGACAAGTCCCATGAAACTTGTTCGTGACGAGGCTTGCTTAATATTCTTTCATATTTTTGATTCTTAACGATACCTTTTAAACACAACTGTGAAATAACGCACAACGCTGCAACGTTTTTATGAAAATAGTATTTGAAAGTGTTGCTTTCTTAATTTTTTTTAGCATTATATGATGGAGTTTCACTTAAATATTTCATCAAGTAATAAAAGACTTACTAGTGAAATTACTACTAGGGAACAAAATCATATATATATATATATATATATATATATATATATATATATATATGTATATGTTTTTAAAAGTCAAATTTATATATAAATATATATATATATGTATATATATATATATATATATATATATATATATATATATATATATATATATATATATATATATATATATGTATATATATTTAAAATTTTCTACATAACTTATATATGCAAATAATTTCAATGGTGTCTGCATTTTATCCTAAGAAATTAGAACATATTATTTTATTAGTGGAAAAGATAATTATCAAATAAAATTCTTCTTAATGAAGAATTTTTAAGTCTTTATTAACATATAGAAAACTCTCAAATAAAGCACAAACGCTGAGTGAAAGGGTGCTCTTTTTTTAAAAGGCCTTACTTTTCCGTTAGATGAAGTGAAATCTAATTTAGTTAGTATTAAAGAGTGTAAGACAATATTTAATTATTTTCCATTACAAATATAGTAAGAGCAAGTTTCAATTTAATAAGTATTGTGGACAGGAAATGGTTAATGAAGGAGATTAGAGATTCTGAAATGACGGTATATTATACGGAGTGTGATCTCAGAGTTGGGGTCTTAGGAAATTCGTGAATGTTGATATGTTTGCAATCATCCAATTCCTTTAGACCTCAGTTTATATCATTCGACACTCAAATCGAATAGAAGGTTCATAAAATATACTGATAGGAAACAGGGACACGTTATTTAAAAGGATTAAACTAATGTAGATTAAAAAGTTAACACAGGTTCTGCTGCTTAGTTATAGTCCTAAATTTCTTTTCATTGGATCTTGACAACACCAAGTCACTTTAGTTAGGATACGCAACTATATTTTCTAATCAAGACGTAAAACAGATCTTTCTATACTTCCAAATTCCCGCATTTGAGGAAATCAGATCAGATAATCACCCGAATGAAAATGTAGTATGGACTTTAGAAACTATGTTCATGCGTTAACTGATTAATAATAGAATATTCAGAATTACTACTACTCTGTAAGGACAACTGGAATCTTATTTCCTCTTCTAATAAGTATCAAGAGTAAACAATTTTTAAATATAAAACAATTTTTAATTCCTAATGATTCGGTTAATGTGTTCTTATCATTAAAGAAACTAAGCAGCGCCAAATACATTTGTTCGTAGCTATATTTTTATCAATGATATATTTTAAATAAATGCTTAGACCTTTGAATGAAAAGTTACATTTTGAAAATATTTCTAATACTAATACGCTCCTCAAATGCTCATTGATCTAAGTATGGGAGTTAGATTTCTTAGATATGACTACCAAAAATTTTATGCAGTGTAATGGATTGTTTTTTAAATTTTATTTGAGCATGTTAACCACACGTTATCTGTCATTACTATAGTATAAAGTCATTCTGTCATTTCCAATAAAAATAATTGAGGCATTCCCGTTTAAAAGAGGGTAAGGGCCAACATTTCCAAAAAGTATTTTTTCACTGATACAAGGTTTTTTTTTCAAGGCTAATGGCATTGAATAGGAGGTAAGTGCCTAGCACAGAACTAAACCAAACTAGCTAGGCATCTATCTCCCTTTCCCATGCTATTAGCCTTGAAAAAAAACCTTGTATCAGTGAAAAAATACTCTTCGGAAATTTTGGCACTTACCCTCTCTTTGACGGGAACGCCTCAATTAATATTAGCATTTAGAACATTTTGTATAAAGATAAAATGTTTTATGTCAAGCGAAGAGAAAATAAAGTTGATACCGTGAAACAAACTAAAATTTTAGCCGTAGTTTTCCTACCCAACTTCTATTGTCAATGCTGTTTTGATTGACTGTATTCTCCTAGTGATACAAACGGCATAATAGACGAAATTATTTTTCTCAAAGCGGCAGGTACTTGTCCTGAGGATATTCAGTCACACGTCATGATTTTTGTTGGTTTCTTTTTTATGGGAGCACCATACAGGTGGATCGATATTACTCCCTATGATGGAATGTGACAGTAACATTCACATTTAACCGGGATTCAAACCGAAGCTTACGCTTTGGAAGCTCGTCATGCTAATCACTATACAATGTTGGCAGCCAAGACAGTGACCACAAAGGGAAAGGCATTTTCCTTCGGAAAAGAGGCCAAGCTGTGCGGAGTGTTGAAATATTTAGAAGTAGATGTTTCGTTTCAGACAGTCTTTTTGATGTTAAGCTTGATGATAAAAGTTGTACAACATGTATGAAGCGGTTGCTCTTTCCTCGAGTGAAAAGTCCAAATTTTAAATAACGGCCGATTGATTGTAAAAAGGGCTTAGTTTGTTGTTAAATAAGTCGACCAACTTTTGTTCCAGGGTTTGTAGTAAACACTTATGAGTTAAAGCAAGATGGAGGGCATGAGAGTTTGGTAATATGCACTTACTCAAGAAATCCAGCACTTTATCATTTATTTACCTCACTTCAGTGATAAATTTAATTGCAAATACATTTCTTAGATCGACAAAATCAGCAAAAAATTTGGAAAGATTTAAGTTAAAAGCACTTTTCTAAGGATGTCAAAGGATATTTTTCTGGCATTGATATTGCTCCATCTAAACAATTATTGATGCTTTATAGTGAAGCTGTTGTTACAAATTTGTTTTTTCCTTAGTCAACCACTCAAGGAGGTGATCATTATGATCGGGTTGAGACCGCCTTTCTAGAAGCCTTTTCTAGATCTCAAAATAAGCAGAAAGTGCTCATAAAATAGCATAATAAGAACAAAATTAAAAAAGAAAACGAGTAATAGGTTCTATTCATATTTAATAAAACGAGTTAATGAAAATTACTCAACTTCATTTATCCTCCACATGAGATACAAATAATCTTGCGTTACTTTATTCTGGGATTAAACTTTTATGTAAATAGTGCAACTAAAAAATACAATGTTACAGAAGATGAAGTAAATGTCTTGGAGCCAAAGACTCAACGCTTTCCCAAATCAATGGAATATATTGAGATTCTAAAGATATCCCAAAGTTAACGCTCCAGTTCGAGTTGGCCATTCATCGTTAACTATTTGATACTGTATTCTGCACACCAAAAGAAGGTCTGAACAAAAAAAAAACAAGAACGAGAAACAAAATAGAATGACCCTATTTAGGGCTGGCTTCCATCAGTCGCTATACAGTATAATAGTGTTCCCGTTAAGGTAGCAGTGGAATCAAGATCAAAACTGATTTTCATATCAAGGGAATCTTCAAAGGATAATTTTTAGGGCCTCATCTCATTCAATATAAAGATCATTTAAATACAATTTAAGGCTCTTGGATAGAACCGGAGGAATCCTACATGAAATTCTCTATTACTTGTTAGAACTGAATAACAGGAAAAATAAATTATAGTAATAAATGACCAAAGAACCCACTCCTTCTGGAAGGCGATTTCTTCAACAAATGTGTCAATACATATTGTGGCAAGCAAAAGGTATTAGAAGATATATATTCTATCTTTTTACAATTGTTTTTTTTGGGGGGGGGGGAGAGGAAAGAGGATTTTCCTATTCACTGTTGAATATTTATCATATAATGTATTTAGTTTCACTAAATATACTTATAACATTATCACATTAAGAAATTTTATAAAAAGTCGACGATTGCATTTATTCCTCAGAATATAACCGAACGAGGAAAAAATACAAATAATTATGAATGGAAACTAATTATTTGAAATTTTCAACCGATTAGTACCGATCACAAATAACAAATTAGAAACAAGTAATGTATTTAAGAAATACAATAATGTATTTTTCTCCATAAAAAAAAGTAATAACTTCCTAATAATTTTTTTATCTACCCCAGTAAAAATTTTAAATCACTTAGAATTTGAGCTAAAGAATATTTTATATAATCTATACACTATGAACAATGACGACAAATTAAATGAATAGGAAGAGAAAAAAAAGAAGAATCTAGGTTGAACTAAGGCAGAATATTGAAGTTATTAGACATGGTATAAAAAGAGTGGCTTTAAAGAAAAGAATATTCTTAAGTAACCACAAGAAAGACAAAAAATTCGAATATATTTCACAAAAACTCCCATGAAAGTGTTATCTGAAAACTATTAAGAAGAAAGAGAACAAGCTATTGCTGTTATGGGACTTTATCAGAAAAATTCCGTCTTTGCGATAATAGGTGCTAGTGTTCAATATCTGTGACCAAGAATGGGGAAAACAATCAGTTACATTTTACATCTAATGAATTAATTACCTATATTTTACTAAGAACTTTATTCAGCTTTACGTTTGTTCTAAGATGGACTCATTACATGGTAGATAAGGACACACGTTTGATTATGTCTTTTATAATGCAAAACTTTTCGTTTAAGGCAAAATGTTTTGTGTATCTATCTCTTTTAAAACTGAAATAATTCAATTTTAAATTTTGAGGAAATGTCTCTTGTCTGCAGTTAATTTATTTATAAAATATCTACATTTTTTCAAAAACACTTATAGCGGCATAAAGACACGTATAGGGGAACCCAGGGTAGAACGGGGTACGAAGTTGAAAATGTGCTTTAAAAATACAAAAGGGTTAATTAAGAGAGCTGCAAAGTTTTCTATGAATACATTATAATATAATAATCATAAAAATACAATAAAAGAACAATATTTTTTTTTTCAGTTTCAGTTTCAGTTTTCAGTTTCTTAGTGTTTCCATTATTTTGATAACCACCTGTATATATATACTGTAAAGCAGAAGTATGTTTTTTAGATTCACGTAATTTAAATTTATAGAAGTTATAGTATAGATAGTTTAAGATTGCAAAGGTATACTCACAGATAGAGGAATGAGGTTGCTTCACCTATCTTAAATATGAATATTTTACCTTCCATATTATTATCTTGTATCAATACTTTGAGATGCATGAAATAAAACTGAAGGTCAGATAAATGGAACTGTACTTTTCTACTGAGAATGTCATAGATCAATCGATAAAAAAAATCTGATTTAACATCCCAGATTTTATACTTTCTGTAGCAATTTTTTTCACTTAATGTGAAGAAATTTTATTTAACAAGCTGTAAAAGTCAAAATTTACAGATAATTGTCAATCAAAGTACAGAAAAGGAGACAAATGATGCCAGATATAAAAAAAAAGTTCTGGAGATTCAAGTCTTAAAAAATTTTTTTCTAGTTACATCCATAACTTAAATTTATGCTATTTCACTTACAGTAGCATGCAGATGTCTATAACCATTCATATTGATAATAGTTTTAGGAAGACATTAGTAAGCAACTACAAGATTGTCTGAAGAAGTCTTGTAAGGAAATAAGAGAACATCTGCAGATAAGGACTGTTACAAAAAAATCAAAGGGAATTAGTATAAGTCGCAGCATAGTGTATAGACGTTCAAAAATGGAATTAAGGTTCACATCACGAAAATCGAGCACCCAATCTCATTTAATCTATGAAACAAAAAGAGGACTGCCCTACTTTAGAAGAACCAACTTTGAACAATCAAGCAGTAGACTAAAGTTTTTTTTTTGAAACAAGTTAAGAATTTGATATGCATTCACAAGAAAAGCTATAGACCACATATAAAATGTTTTGTTAGAATTAAGAGTTTGTGTTATGGAGCATCCTCTGAAACAGATGTGATGTGTGAAGTTCAGTCAATTTGTGAGTATATCATGTGACTACAACAGCGTATGGGGCTAAATATTTGGAGAATTTGCCAAAAAAGTTGCCTGTAACCTGAAGCAGTGTCATTTTCCTGCAGAAAAGAGAGCTAACACACAAGTCCAGTAAAGAGTCCTCTTACCTAAAAGAAAATAATATTTTATGTGTTGGATACGTCCAGATGTAGCTTGAACTTGAATCCATAGCCAACCTCTGGAATATACTGCTGAACAAATAGAGGAAAGGTATCCAAGAATTCTAAAGGAATTCTTTTCAGGTATCAAGTGTATCAAGTATTAAGTACATTCCTCTCAAGTATTTCAGGTATCAAGTACATTCCTCTCTTTTGAGTACTGAATTTCAGTATTCCAGAAGGCTTTGTTCATTACGAAGATGGATTTGTTTTCGAGTTGGTTCTATCATGTATTGAAAGGGTTTCTCAACAGGGTACATAGTTTAATCTCAAGTATTCTGTTCTTTTACTTAAGTCTATTTAGCACATTTGGAAATCGAATGGCTAAAAAAAAAAAAAAAAACTTATGGAAATCCATTAAAATTTTGCTCACTAATACAAATACTCAATGATTAGAGTATTAGTTCACGAAAATTTCAAAGGATTCGTGTCTTACTAGCAGTTATACAGTTATTGTCTTGAATTAATTTACAAAGTTATGGAAAGACTACATTGCACTTTAAAATTTAATACAACTCATTTTTAGATTTGATTTTATCAAAACTATTAAATTTTGCTATGAAATATCTCTATATTTATCTCTTATAGATTATTTTAGACATCACCTTATACCAGTAAAAAACACTCAGATATGAGGGCCCGAAGTAGTCTAGTGGTAGCGCGTTGGATTTGAGACTAGGGTTCTCATTTCGAATCCAGACAAAAGCCATTGAATAACTTCGTGTCTAAGTCGGATATTGGCACGTTGATTCCATCTAGGACGTCCGTGGGTGGGGGAAGATACGAGTCAGTACTTCCAGATGTCGCCCCTGGGAGTGCTCGTTTAAAATTGTTATGGCACTTGTCTAAATAGGATTTCGACCATTGTTGTGTCATTAAAAACTAAAGCCGGACCCCTTAACCCACAACCTATATGGTCCTGGTCTGGAATGCTCCGTCCAGGGGTCATAAGTAGCAGTACACTCTCAGAAATAATCAGTATACAAAGACGTACACACAAATTCATATTTCCGATCTTGAACTGCTTTTCTCATCTTTTCCATTACCTATTCATTCCCTTTTTAAGTAGAATTGGTATTTTATTATGCATAGTTTAGTTTTCATAGTTTAGTATGCATAGTTTAGTTGAAAAGTAATTTATTTGTTTTTTACTTTTGTGTACAAATTATTACTTTGGCTTTTATGTTCGCACATAAACTATCCATACTTTTATATTTATTTTTCTTTAAACCCTTAATTTCTTTTTATACAATAATAAATATTATTATTAAATAATCTTTAATATTATCATTTTTCCTTTTTATACTTTTTCACTAATTTTATTAAAGTAAAATTAAAGAATATCTGATATTCTATTATTTTTGCTGTTTATTGTAATCAATTTTATGTTTATTCTTCGACGACAGACTGGTCATGGATGGGCAGTTAAAATAGCTATATTTGTCTCTTCAAAGTTCTGTTCATGATTTCTTCTAAAAACCTGCCGAAAAGGCTTCTTTTTTATATTTGACATTTTGAATTGCATCAAATTCTTCAGCTTCATTTGCTAGCGATTGAATGAAGACTACTATTTCTTCCTCCTACGGTCTATCTCACAACCCTGGAGATGAAAGGGAAAAAACGTCGGTTCTCATCGGAGCATCGGCTACAGATCTTGGGACACAAGGTTCCTGCGTCAGCAAAATAGTCTCCGTAAGCTATCTTCCGTAATTACAGCCCCTGCGAGTAATCGCTGAGCCTTTCCGTACTTTTTCGCATGCACGTCGATTTCTTTTCTTTTTGACCCCATAGTTGGACTTTTCAATTCATTTGGAGATCATCAAAGGAAGTTTTATATATTCGAAATTCGCAATGATTCAAAACACGATTTCCTAGATTTTCGAAATGGTTGTTTGAAATTTTATGTTTTTAATATTAGGCTAGGTTTATTTTGTAATAAGCATCATAAATTTACAGTGTATACAAATTATTAAAATTGGCTTCATCTATAAGTATTTCGTAATTTAAATGAATGTATTTATGTATTACAAATCAAACATTCAGCTCTTAAAAAATATATTTTTTAAAAAGGCTGGGGAGTAGAATACATAAATATTAATACTAAGTTTTAGTGCTAAGTTTTACTAAAAGCTGAAACTGTACACTTTTAAAATATATTTAAAATCAAATAAAGTTTTTTAAATTTTTATTTAATCATAAGAAACACTTAAATATTATTTTAAAAAAGGGGTTCAGTGAACATTTTGACCATACTTTTTTTTCAAATTTCTTGTGCCTGTTAATGTCAAAAATATCTAAATTGCCAAACTGTTGCATTAGCTTGTATACACTTTTACGTACAAATTTAATAAAAAAAAATTAAACAAAATTTGAAACGCACTAGTTTTACAATTATCGTCCGTTTGAGATCTAAAGTTCGAATATTGGTACATTTAAATCTGTGTATATATGTATAGACCTTTAAATTCAAAACTCGGCCAAGAACAGGCTATTTAGCATACTGGAAACAGTGAGTAGTAGCGCCGAAATTCATAGGAGATTTATTTCATTTCTTTTGCAACAATAACTAGATGTTTCTCATGGTTACCATGTTTAATAAATGAAAATTATTTATACTTTAAAATCCTTCCCTTGTTATTTTTCTCTGCTCTTACAGACTGAGTTGAACGCCATGCCCTATTTTAAGGCATTATAACAACCACACATGTCCGCTATTAATACATGCATATTCGTCGGTGTTCTGTATAAAGGGCGAATACCCATAGACATTTACATATATATTCGCCCTTTTTACAGAACACCGACGATATATATATATATATATATATATTTATTCTTGCGTGCTAAAGAGAAAATGATAGGTATAAATTCAAGAGAGAGAAGCAGGTAGAAGGAAATTCCATAAATGTTCATGTAGATGGAAAATACCTACGAATTAAATGGAACAGCTAAGAATCAATTAAATATTTAGAACGTTAATTAGTTCAACATGAATTTTAAAGAAGTTTTAATTAGCATTAATTTGAATAGTTTTTATAATCTTTTAATAAATATAGCATTATCCCCTTATATTTTATAATAAATTAAACATATTTATCCCATTATAAGCCCTTAAAGTACACAATGTTTATGCACAATAAAGAATAGTCTTTCCACATCTATGAATTAACTAATTTATCCCACAAGATATGATTTTCTCTTAATCTACATAATTTTGCGGTAGTATGCAAAACGTCTTAGTAATAAAAAATCTTTGAAATTACGCAAATATAAACTACACTGTTTTGGTATTTACTCTGAAAGAACTTCATTTATCAATAAATTTAAAAAATTTAACGAATAATAATTCTTGTTTTGTTTTAGATTTCAATAATCATTCATAGATGTTGGAAAGCAACACATTCAGTACAAATATTTTTGTTAAAATAAATGATTTCTAATTGAATATGACAGAGAATAATTTCTAATAACGGTTAAATTACAGTAGCATTCAAAGTTTAGAAAACGGAATTCATTCGGAAAGACAGAGTCACAGTATAGAATACAGAAACATTTAGAATGCAAATGCACGAAAATACGAGAATAATAAATATTTTTTTTGTTAAACCAGCGTGCATATTTTGTGGCTTTATGGGATCTTATCAGATCAAACAGGTCAGATCCCGATTTTCTATTCCTTTGTCACTTTTTCAATTGGAAGAAGTTTAAAAAGATGAATGTAACAGAGTACAATTATCTCAAATAAGCGGTATGAAAACACCCTTGCTACAAAGATTAACTGCCGATCCCAAGGTTCTCAGCGACTTATCTAATTATTAACTAAAATATTCATCCTCTCCCGTACGACTTCTATTACTTTGGCCAACACCTATAAATGTACCTCCGTACTTTAAAAATACCGCAATGAATCTATGATACAGTAAAAATTAGGAAGTGGGACGTAATTGAAAGCATTTGAAATTATTTTCCTCTATTAATAAACAAAGGTTTTTAAAGTAATCGTTTATAATCAAGAGTATTTTGAGGCTTTAATAGATATTATAAATCCGATATTTTTAGTCAAGACCAGTAAATAATCAAAGTTTTTCTTCAAATTAAACATTCATAATTAAGACAATTTGGGGTTTTAATACATGCCATAAGTCCGATATTATTAGTTATATGTAAAAGCTACTGCACTTCAAAAGTGACTTGGTATGAACGGTTCGTATGCGGGAAAAAATGAATCAGTTTAATAATTAAGAAAAAACAGTATCTTTCTTTAATCTTCAAAATAACACACTGATTTTTTCATGTATTTCCATTCCTCATGTTTTATTAGTGAAGAATGTGTTTCTCATAAAAGTCAGGATATTTTTTAAAGTTACAAAAAGATTTTCTATAATTAATGAGAAAATGGCTGATGATCCATTCTCCACTTCCCCTCCCCATCCCACACTAACATCGTTAGCGTTTAAATTTTTGATGATCCTCCAATATCTTATGGACGTGAGAATGATACGTTTTCAAACATTGATTGATAGTAGCATTCTAATTCCGTGTCATTTGAAGCTGACTTCAGAAGAAATGCTTAGTTGATGCAAAGGAAATGAATAGAATTGTAATCTGAAAATGGAACATAATTTGCCCATTTAATAACCAATCTATAATACGAGAGAAAGTGACGAAAATTCTTTGACTTTGAATTAATTAAAATAATATTTTTTTGATAGAAAGTAAATCAGTATGTATATGATATTTATTAAGTCCAAATGCATATACATCTTTAGCTTATAGTTTAATTAGTACTGAATTATAGAAGAATGATTATTGTTATAAGTCTTAAAAGGTGGTTTATACTCGTACAAGAAAAGCTTTAGCCTTATTCTTTGTACCTGTACTGTTACTTAATAACTATACAGTTATTAATTTTATAATTACCTTTCTCAGAGAGAAGAGGTACGCGTTATATAACCCAATTTTAACTTTATTCAAATTTTACTATGCATGAGTCTTGATTTAACTTTGCATGGATTTTACACCTGTAATAAAAAGATAGTGTATACTTTTAGTTAACAAATACTTTTACGTGATAAAACACTGATGTTTATGCAGTATAAATGTAAGCTCAATGTTAAAAGTATGGGCTTTTTTGTGTTCGGAACAACTCTTATTATGCAACCACTGGTTGAATTCATCAGTAGACCTCGCAGATCTTATATTTTTATATTAAACTCTGGTGAATTTTTTCTCCATCTTTTTCTAAACACTATCAAGTGCATATTTTAAAAATCTGTTTTGTTTATTTGAAAAAACATATTTGAATGTAATGCACGTGATTTTCAAAATATTTTTCTTGTTTTCCTTTGATTTCTTCTGATCATTTTGTATTGACAGATAGGAATTATTTGATATCCGATAATATTTACATGTAAAGGAATTTAAATTCCAAAAACTACGTGATTTTTAGTTAAACATTTGCTTTAATTTGTAGAAAACAGAATTCAAAATTATGCATTTACTTAATTTGTGATTATATAAGCAATAAGAGGAAACTTTCCAGTAGGTCACGGAAGGATTTAAGATCTGAGATCGCAATTAATGTACTACGTTAGGACAGAATACATTGTTCATCAAACTTAAAAATTTTTAACGAAAAATTCAGTAAAAAGATTAAAATGTGTGTTTGGGATTTAATGAAAGGATAAATGTGTCATTATAATTTTTCAGAGAATGAAATGAACTTTAATGAAATATATTTATAAAAATAAAAAAATTTCGTCTCCTAATAGAATACATTCGAAGCAACATTTTTAATTCTGAAATATTGGCAATTATCATAAATTTTCTGCCATTGAGAAAAAAAATAAGTCACTTGAATTTCTTCCTATAATAAATATTAATTCTGTAAGGCACGTAAAGAATGATATATGGTCATCATTCTTCATACGAAGTTATTAAAATGATCGTTGTTTAAATTGAATGAGATCTTCTGTATGGTAAAATTATACCGTATTATTTGTACCAAATTTCGTGCCTAGTAACCATCCTGCTCTCTCTGGAATAAGCTTTATGACTATAACATAGTAATGTAATAAAAATACATGTTCTGAACTTATAGAGTTTCTATGCTCACTTCTACCCAGACTTGGGTGTATATAATTTGAAGTGGCACTCTATTTGAATTTGAAGCAAACACAGTTTATACATGAAACAATGTTTATTGAATTCGTTGCACATATAATTGGCTTTTACAGCAATAAGCATGCGTACTACTTGTACGGAATGTATAAACACAGCTTTCAAGAACAATATATTTTTATACTCACGAACAGTAAGTCAAACCAGCAGTACTGCCACGTAAACTTCTGGCCCGCTAAGCACTAGCGCAGGATAACACCTTTTCAACCTTAACAACCTCCCTCTTTTTTTTTAATGACGCTGCGTGGTATTTATCCTAAGCGCGTATGCCAAAATTAGCATATCTGAAGCAGCTTCTTTAATTCATTAATTCAAAAGTTCGATTCTTGTGAATCGAATCTTGTGTATACCTTACACTGGCCTCCCTCGAAAAAAAAATTAGGTAACTGAGGTCTGAACGGCTTCAGTTAACTAATTGAAAACGCGTGCTGGTCTGACTTTTTACATAATGGGTGGCAAAGTCAAAAAACCTTCCACACGTTGTGTGGAGGAAAAACGCCAGTACCATTTTACAAAACTAACCCCGAAGGGTCCAGGTGACACCATCAAACAGTGGATTTGCAGAGTTGCGGATACTGGGCTGCCAACTGCGCCCTAAAATATCTATTTTAATTAAAAGTGACAACACAATTGCACAGCATGACATTTCTTGACTGTATCTGCTCTCCCCCAATTTATAATGTACATGTGTTATTTTTTGTGAAGTTAGTACATTAGTGGTTAATTGGTATATTGTGCAGTATGTATTTTTTTCCTAGTCACTACATGTCCCCTTCAAAAATTTATAAAACAACAGTATGCCGTTTTTTTTCAGTGGCTCACTCCTTCCCCTCAAAATGTTTACACAGTATATACACTGGGGAATTTCAAACCAATTTGGTTCAGTTTTATTAAAGGGTGGGAGTTAGAATAAGAAAGTTGATACAAGACTTGTTCCTCATGAATGCAGCAACTTCCTTGCACCAGTCTGTCCAATCCGTGGAACCTCTCTTGATGGTCGCAGTCCTAGTAAAGGGGTTCGTTGACCGTTTGGGCATCCTTCGTGCAGCAGGTCGTTGGTCCTGAGGCGCTGGTCCGGCTTGACGATGGACAGGAGGTCTCTTGGGAGGAGGATCTTGTTGGGCGGCAGAGATCTTTCGTTTCCTTTGCGTCTGCTTCCCCCGCTTGCGTGGATGTTCGAACGGCTGAGAGTCAGGCGCCGACGATGGAGAAGTCATGGGAGTCTTTCTTTTAACTCCTGACCGGGGTTCCTGTGCAGGAGTGGAGCTGCTTCCCTCATGCAGGTTATCACCGGAATCGTGAGTAGGGGGAGGACGGTCTTCGTTGGTGACCCCCGAGGGTCCAGCATCTTGTGAACCTTGTGAACCTTGTTGCACTTGATTTGAAAACAGGGTATAGTCTGCACGGTTTATATACCTCTTAATCTGGTCTATATTTGCGGGAACTTGCTGTTGGCCTTCTTGTAAGGTAACCACTGGGCCTGCTACCTTTTTTATTTGGTACGGACCTTGAAATTTCGGGCAAAATTTCCCGACTATGTCTTTACTGGCGTTAGATAGTGAGTGGGTGGCTTTTAAAACCCATTGCCCAACTTCAAATTTCTCCTCCCTACGATTTTTTATCGTAGTATATCTTCTGTTGCTTCCGCATCTGGTCATTAACTTGCTTGACCTCGCGAAGCATCTCCTGAATATCAGCTAGTTGAAATTGAGGCGCTTGCCCCGGTACGAAGAATAGACTGTCTAAAGGGGTGATAATCTTTCTGCCTAGAAAAACTTCGGCAGGTGTTTTGGCTGTCGAGTCGTGGACGGCCGAACGTAATGCAAACGCAAACTGCTGTATATGTTGATCCCATGTTTTATGATTGTTTTGTATAAATGCGCGAATCATTTTAACTACATTGCGATTTACCCGCTCCGCAATATTCGACTGTGGTCTATAAGTGACCATTTTTGCATGTTTTATTTGAAGCCTGCGACACAGGTCCGTGAAAACTTCGCTGACAAACTGAACACCGTTATCGCTAATAATTTTTACAGGGGCACCATATCGCAAAACATAATTATGTGTAAATGCATCAGCAACTGCTTTGGCTGAGGCTCTACGCAGGGGTATAATTTCGGTCCATTTTGAAAAATGGTCGACTATTACGAGTAAGAACCTGTATTTTCCACTTGCACTACGGGGATATGGGCCTAATAAATTTATCCCTACGATTTCATTAGGGGACGTGGCCACGATACTTTGTAAAAAACCCGCGGGGCGGTAATTTGTGTAGTTAGTACGCTGACAAGTGTCGCAGCTTTGAACGTACTGGGTGACCCACTTCCTCATTTGGGGCCAGTAAACCACCTCATTAAGTCGAGAAAAAGTTTTTCGAATACCCATATGGCCGGCTGTAGGTAAATCGTGAAGAGTATGTAGAATGTGTGTTCTCATTGAACATGGAATGAAGGGACGAATTTCACCATTCCGATTTGTGGATGATTTGTAAAAAAGGAGATCATCGACTAGTTCATAGTTCTGTGCTCTACCCTGTATAGCATGCAAATTAACTCCCGAAAATTGTTCGGGGTTTTCTAGGTATTTAACTATATCTCCGAATTCCAGGTCTTTACGAAGTTCTTCTTTTAACTGCGTTTTATTATCTAGCACAATAGAAGTGAGCATTTCACATTGAGTTATCGACTCCCCCTCTGGGTCTCTGCTTAAAGCATCCGCTACCAGATTTCCTTTCCCCGGACGATGCTCAATGATTAAGTTGTATTCCTGGATCTTTAATGCCCAGCGAATGACACGAGGCGTAAAATTTTTGCCCGAGTATAATCGGGTTAAAGCAGCATGGTCAGTTATAACCCGAACCGGCTGTTCTGAGAAATAACAGCGAAATTTTTTGAGTGCTACGACAATAGCCAAACATTCCCTTTCAGTGGTTGTATAGTTTCGTTCTGCGGAATTTAAAGTTCGCGATGTGAAAGCGATAGGTTGGTTTTCCTGCATTAGTACAGCGCCGATTCCGACATTAGAAGCATCCGTTTGCACTACGAATTGTAGCTTGTGATCTGGATGGCGTAGTACCGGAGCTTGGATCAATTTCTGCTTTAATGTTTGGAAGGCGTTCTGGGCTTCAGAACTCCACGTAAATTTAGTGCGTTTCTTTCGCAATTTGTAAAGCGGTTCGGCGACTTCCGAGAATGCAGGTATAAATGTGCGGTAATATGAGCAAAGACCAAGAAACGACGAAAGTTGTTTTCCCGTCTGTGGGATTTTAAACGCTTTTACAGCGTCGATTTTAGATGAATCCGTTTGAACGCCCTGACGCGTAATTTTGAATCCTAAATACGGTAGTTCTTTGCGGACGAACTGACACTTTTTTGTATTTATTGTTAAGCCAGCCTGTTTTATCAGAGAGAGCACTTCCTGTAAAAGAGCTAAGTGCTCGGTTAAAGTTTCCCCCGTAATAATTATGTCGTCGAGGTATACGGCAACGTTCTTTCCTAAAACAGGCCTTAGTACTATATCCATAAGTTTTTGGAATGTGCCAGGTGCCCCATTGAGTCCAAAGGGCATGCGACGAAACGCAAAAGTGCCTTTTTTTGTTATAAACGCCGTTTTTTTAACGTCTTCAGCCGCCATAGGTACTTGGAAAAACCCGGATGTTAAATCTAAAGTAGTCATGTATTTAAATGACTTTAAACTATGAAGAATATCCTCAATTATTGGCATAGGATATGTAGAGAATTTTGTTACTTTATTCAGCCCCCTGTAATCAACTGCAAATCTCCAGGCTTCGGGATCAGTAATAGGCAAGTTGCCTTTTTTTCGACATAACACAACCGGACTTGCCCACGGACTATCGACCGGCGAAATAATATTTTGGCGAAGCATTTTATCAATATGAATGTCTATAACATTCTGCTTGTTTGTATCGTACCTATATGGGCGGGCACGAATTGGGGGACTGTCTCCCGTATCAATTTTGTGAGTTGTAACGTGAGTAATACCTGGCTTGTCTGAAAATACCTCGGCAAATTTGTTTAAAGTAGTCTGTAAACGAACTTTTTCGTTTTCTTTTAAGTCCGTTTTCGACAAGTCAACCGGAACGGGCAGCACAGCTTCTTTGGACTGTTGGTGCATCTGCACCGAGATAGAATTCTGCTTGAAATTTAGTGCTACATTACACGAGTAGCAAAAATAAATCCCTAGGATAACCTCCTGTTGCATATTTTGCATTACATGAAAAACAAGGTTGTTTTTTTGGGATTGTATACTAATGTGTGTCAATAATGAGCCTAATATTTGACATTCTTCCCCTTGAGCTGAAAGTGTTCGTAATTTATTATGTGTGTTTAAGCGCTTCATGTCGTAATGCGATTTGAAGTACTTTTCTGACATGTACGACCTTTCGCTGCCGGTATCAAGTAAAGTTGTTATGGGAATTGAATCAATTTGCAAGTGCACATAAGGTAGTTGCACATTTTTTAATGTAAGCGCACTAATGTTACTATAACGTTGGGCTTTACTATCATGCCGTCCACGATGTCGATTTGTAACTCGCGAAAAATTTTGGCTGGGGTGTATAAAATCTCTCGTACCTGAATTAGGATAGGGGGTAGCGAAGAAATGCCTATTGTAATGTTTAGCTAAAGCTTGAAGGAGGGTAACCTTGCTTGTAATTGTTTGATTATCTAAAGAATCTTGAACACTTGGCTTCAAACGTTGGATAACTATTTTTAAGATTATCGCTTCCGTCACCCCTTCTAAATATTCCTCACACTTGGAAATCTTTTCCATAGCAAAATCTAATGCAGACAGACCTTCACGTTGCCTTAGCGAATAAATTTCCGCTTCAATTTCACTTTGATTAAAGGTCTTTGGAAAAACACTAAGAAACTGTTGCTTGAATGACAAATAGTCAAAAATCAGATTACTGCTTTGCATGCATGTGTACCACTGAAATGCACTACCTCTTAAAGCGGCTAGAGCAATTTTAAGTTTATCCCCCTCTGGGGTGCATTGTTGCTGAAAGTAATACTCAATTTTCTTTAGGAATTGGCTTGAGGGGCCGCCATTGAAGGTGGCTTCGAATGGCGCAAGATGCTGAACCATAATTACCCGAGGAAAATTTCCAGCAGGATTTTGTTCTACAACACTCATTTTTTAAATAGTATATAAGTACTTGCAACAATTTTATCAATATAAGTACACAGTACACAGTTTTTAATTTCAATTATGTTGTTCGTTACAAATGTAACGCTAACTACCAGGGTATATATATTTTTCGGGCGCCAGTATAGAGTTTCTATGCTCACTTCTACCCAGACTTGGGTGTATATAATTTGAAGTGGCACTCTATTTGAATTTGAAGCAAACACAGTTTATACATGAAACAATGTTTATTGAATTCGTTGCACATATAATTGGCTTTTACAGCAATAAGCATGCGTACTACTTGTACGGAATGTATAAACACAGCTTTCAAGAACAATATATTTTTATACTCACGAACAGTAAGTCAAACCAGCAGTACTGCCACGTAATCTTCTGGCCCGCTAAGCACTAGCGCAGGATAACACCTTTTCAACCTTAACAACCTCCCTCTTTTTTTTTAATGACGCTGCGTGGTATTTATCCTAAGCGCGTATGCCAAAATTAGCATATCTGAAGCAGCTTCTTTAATTCATTAATTCAAAAGTTCGATTCTTGTGAATCGAATCTTGTGTATACCTTACAAACTCTATCCAGAACAGTATTCGCAGCATGTTAATGCAAATTCTGATTTATAAACAGAGGAAATCAGCCTGACAATTTTATGTTATTTCTATGAAGTTTTTAACATGTAGAAGTATTTTGTGGAAACCATACCATACCAAGTATTCTAGCTCTAAGTCAAATATGACTAACCATTATGTTATTGTAATGTATCGGGCATAATGTATATGAAAAGCAGTACTACATATAAACCTTACTATATGCTTAACTTCGAGCATAAACTCTCATCTTTCGTTCGTACTTAGATAACGTCAGTTATTAATTTAATTTGCCATGTTATGTAGCACTTAAAATTCTCCTCAAAAGCGCAACAGCCAGTGTCCAATTCAGGTTTAAAATATTTTAAGAGATTAAACCATACACCGAAATTTTTGGAGAAAAAAATGCAGCCCCATAAATTAACAAAACAAGGGGCGTTTTATAAGGATGATTAACGCTCTTGCGAAAGGCCCTCCCATCATTACTTCACACTAAACGAAGTTTGCTCACAATTTCCCTCTTGGGCCAAGCGGTTTTAAAATTAAGCGACTTAACTCGGGATATATTGACCCTACAACAGCAATTAAGGTCACCTCTGGTTGCTGTTGTTATCTTATTTCGTGCAGTCGACTCTACATAGGGATATTGATGGGCGATTTTTGATAGTGTGCATGGATTGTTCAATATCTCCTCACTCTCTTTACTGTCACTGATATCTGCGAGATCTCGTTCATTATGAATGTATTGCAGTTTCAGCATTTATGATTCACAAGCGTTAAAGGGCAAAATAATAACTTGTTGTCTAAGGAAATTCCGAGTTTAGTTTTCCCTCGGGTGTATTGGAAATCTATTTGCCTTGAATCACATTTAAATATATTAATTTCCCTTTATTGAAATAGAAAGACAAATGCATAAATACAAGGAATTTATTGTATCTTTGCAGCCAAAAATATTTCATTCTTTATTATAACATAGGGAAAATAAATACTTAGATAAATAGCTTCAAGAGGATTGTTAAAACAGAGATCATGACAAGGCTTTGTGTTGTAACAGAATGCTTGCCTGTTTGGGAAACATTGTTAAAAAATGGTTGTACTCCACTTCAGTGATATTATTTTACTGGTGTTACTATCTCTTTTTTTTTATAAATTTCTAGAAATTTTTATTTGCTATACATATGAATGTACTATACATTACGTTAAGTCCTGTTTAACCCACCAAATATCAATTGCATTTCTGTAAAGTTGAAGTTATGGTAGTTTAATATTCATCAAGTTAAGATATTCACATTAACGACCAACACACTAAATCTGCTTTCCAAAATTACTTTCCGATCCATTCTTTTACATCCGAAGACTTCTGAAAATATATACAATTCATTAAATGCGACTAAGTATTTCTACAGAATAAAAAATGAAGTGAGCAAAAACAACTGAACTGAATGCATGTAGGCTCATAGCATAAGACGTTGAGAAGCCCCGATATACTGTTGCGAGTTCCTTATGATTTCCCAAACGTCTAGTGTACTGACTGAACATAATGCACTTTAAACATAATATCGGTAGCCCGATCAGTGTAGATGCATTTTTATAAATAATAAGTTCTTTTAGTAACAAGTAATACCGAGATAAGATTATAAAGGAGTAAAGCTAATCTAGTTTATTTTTTAAACTTCGGGGGATTGCATTCTTAATTTTTTAAATAATATAGGGAACAAAATAATTTAGTGTCATTTTAAATTTCTGCGTTGGTTAACGATGAGTCTTGCCTCCCAGGACCTTACAATCTGGATTACAAAAAATAGCTTGATGTTAAATACTGAATTTTTAACATCAATGGGAAAGAATACAAGTTAAAAAGTAATTGTATTGAAAAAAACTAAAAATACGTTGGTAAATCAGGGAATAAATTTTTCACAGAACAAAGTAAATATATATGATTCGCTTATAAATAATAGAACTTTAGCTGTTACCAAACTTTTTGTAAAATTCCTTTTGAAAAATATGAAAAATAGATCATTTATTAATTTGAAAGAAATATGTACTAGGAAGTTCCTTGTATGTACTAGGAAATTCCTGAAAACAAACGTTCCTTTTCTTAGGTTACTTAGTGTATCGTAGTTAGTGTAAAAATTTTAAAAACGGGAATAAAAAACTAGAAATTCTTTTAATTACGATTTTTTGATTAACAATTGAGCGTTAATATGTCTCTAATAAATTAGATAGTGATATCTGTGATACAAGGAATATAGGGACTATAAAATTTCAGAGGTGTTTCAAATTTAGTAGATTGAACTATATGTCCAATTATTTCCGAAATTTAGATGTATTTATTCACTAAAATAGAAAGAATATTCAGAATACAAATACTTGAGCATCTAATTTTCAATTCAAACTGACAGAAGTTGTAGTCTTGTAATAGAGGATCTATCAAATGGGTACCAAACTTTAGAATAAATATTTTAACAATTATTTTTCTGAAAATACTGTTTTCCTGCTCATTTCAAATTTACTCAGTTTTTTAATAGAATGCTTTTTAAAACAATACAATGATAAAATCAAATACTGTCTTTATTCCAAATTTCTATATGTTCATACATATACTGATATTCAAGAGAACAGTGAAATGGGGTTATATTAACTCTTATCTCGGAAAGCTCCCTAATAAATATAACTAAATAAGTTTTTATCCACAAAAATAAACTTTTAAATATTCAGTTCAATCTTTTTACTTAGAAGCTTTTAGAACATTAACTAACGTTTCAGCAATTTGGAAGAAACGGCTCAAGATCATTACAAAAGATTCTAAATGCAAACCGTAAGAAATAATAAAGTGGAACCAGCAGCACACCTTTCAAATTTACATAAGACAAGCCCTCCGTATATCATTATAAACAAAGCTGAATGTGAAGCAAGGGTGTGTTTAGAAAGCCAGAATGTGTTGCGTGCAAGGGTATTACATTCTAGCGTGTGATACCAAGAACACAATATCAAACTTTAACAAGAAAAGAGCGAGCCTTTTACCACTATATTATGTATTGATAAGTGAATTTTATCTTTCGCTTTAACATAAACGCAGATTTAAGTCAACCGTGAGGGACTGATCACTTTTAAATTTTTTGGCTTGCTTTTGAGAAGACTTTTGAACATGCAACGTTTTTAAAAATAGCCTCTAAGAGACTTAACTACATAATACATTGTTTTTTGCTTTGGGGAAAAAATATCGTATCATCTCCTTAGTTTAAGATAATTTTATTTTAAGTTATATATATATATATATATATATATATATATATATATATATATATACACTCATGGACAAAAAAATTAGCGCACCAAGAAGTAATTGCTGGATCGTAATGAAACTTGCAATGAAGGTACATGTCGGGGAGATATGCAAATGATTAGAAATGCAGCATGATTGCGCATTACGTATAGCCGGTAGAGGGCGTTGAACATCGTACTCTGTGGAGTATAAAACAGGTAACCAAAGCTTGTTTGAAAGTGCTGAATCATTTACAAAGGAAGAGCTGAGATAGACATGCCATTACGCCGTGTTCGAATACAATATAAGCAGTTGTCGCAGTTTGAGAAGGGGAGAATCGTCGGGATGATGGAAGCTGGGTGGTCAGCTAGGCGAGTAGCTCGTTAATTAGGCCGCTCTGATTGTGTTATGAGGAGGTGTTGGGACCAGTGGACCCGAGAGATGTCATGTACACGAAGACCAGGCTCAGGACGCCCTCGACAGACCAGTCGTCGAGAAGACCGCCACATCGTAAGAAATGCACGCGTACAGCCAACTGCTTCATCGGCCGCCATCCAGGCACAGGTAGCACCTTCACTAGGGGCCTCCGTGTCTTCTCGAACCATACTAAGGGGCCTGGCTGAAGGACAGTTGGTATCGCGGCGCCTATTACGTGTGCTGCCCTTGACGCCCACCCATCGATGCCTCCGTTTGCAGTTTTGCCGCGCACGAGGAAACTGGACTGCAGCTGAATGGAACCAGGTCGTCTTTAGCGACGAATCCAGATTCAATCTCGGCAGTGATGACAATCGTGTTCGTGTGTGGAGAGCCCATGGTGAACGCTTCAATCCTGCCTTTGCTGTACAGCGACACATCGCTCCCACAGCTGGTGTGATGGTATGGGGTGCCATTGCCTACAATACACGGTCACCCCTAGTATTGTTCCGTGGCACCATGACAGCCCAGCGGTATGTCCATGAAATCCTGCAACCACATGTGTTGCCACTCATGCAACGGCTCCCAGGAGCCATTTTTCAACAAGACAATGCTCGGCCTCATACGGCAAGGGTGTCACAAGACTGTCTCCGCACTGTTACTACCCTTCCTTGGCCTGCCCGATCCCCAGATTTGTCTCCAATCGAGCATATCTGGGATCATCTGGGACGACGAGTTGGGCATCCCACGAGTTTGAACGAACTAGAGGCAAGGTTACAGCAAATATGGAACGAAATGCCTCAAGACATCATACAGAACTTGTATGACTCAATGCCCGATCGTATCGCATCGTGCATTCGCGCTAGAGGGGGTCCAACGGAGTATTAACTCCTCCGTTCTTTTGCCTTTTTCTCTGAAATAAATTATCCTTTTTCTTAGTCATTACGTATGTAAAATTTCGTTTCATTTTGACGACTCCTTCTTGGTGCGCTAATGTTTTTGTCCATGAGTGTATATATATATATATATATATATATATATATATATATATATATATGTATGGTCCCCGGTTTAAAGGGCTTAAGTCAAAAACTGTGATTTCAATATACCAAGTTATTGGCCTTTATACCAATCGCAGAAATATAATTTTGACTTGAACCTTTGATACAAAGAAATGTACTTTTGTATACAAAATTGATAGACTTAAGCCTTTTATACAAGTCAAAAGATTTATATTTTTTTTATCAATACTAACTTTTTATAAATACTTTTTTTTTTACTTAAGCCCTTTATACTGGGCACCATATATATATGTCTGCGTGGTTTTGTTTGTTTTTAATACGATATACCCATAATCGAATGATAAAATCTGAACACTCCCTGTAACTGATGTATTTGTTAAAAAATACCGCCTGAGGGGATTTTGTTATTATTATCGAAAGTATTATCACATAGGGGAGAGATATCTTATCAGAGGATTAGAATTTTCCATGTAACGTGAAGACATAAAGCGCAAACATCTCTCTCGATGTCTGGGACAAAATTGATATTGATTGCAGATGTTAAAATTGCGAAGTAACAAACTGTAATAAGATGTATCCTTAATTTTAGCATCTTCAAAATTACTTGATCTATTTCATTAAAATTAAGTTTGATCGAAGATGATATTACTGCTCGGAACACACCCTAAATCTCGGCAACACATATCGTTGAAAGTGATTAGTTCATTCCTTTGTGAGCTGCATTGATAGCACTATGACTGTAGCTCGTAAGAATTTAGAGAAATTCAGCTTTTGAAATTTCCGCCTACAGGATATGTATACGTCACGTGTCACAGCGGGGTCCCTAGTTAGGTTTGGTTTGGTTTGGAGTGCTACGGGGAATTTTTGCTACAGGAGAGCTAATTTTACCGGGACCTACTTCTTAGAGCCTATTCAGAACGGCTGCAAACGTCAATGCCAAGAGTGGGACTCGAACCCACAGACTCTGGGACCGAATACCAGCGCTCTAGCTATTCGGCTATCGCCCGGTGCCCCTAGTTAAAATGAAAACAAGGTTCACGACTGCTGGACATGTATGAAATAATCACAAGCTTAAGTTTCTTGTTTTTTGTTTTTAAAAAGTTTCAAAATTCTGCATGGTGTTAATATTCCTTAGAGAAACATTGCTACAACTGTACTAAAACTGCATAAACGGAATCGGATTTTTAAATGTGAGGTATGTTGTTGTGGATCAATGCATGAGATGGTTGTGCAATAAAATTGAGCACTTTTCTGGAAAGCATATACTTAGCAGCGGCCCGAGCTGGCAACCTGGTTTTCAAGTCAATTTTATAAGTACTAGGGAAATAGGTTGAATATTTAATGTTATAACACTACAGAACAAATTGCGTTGAATTTACATGATATGCAGGTAACACTAGAAGCCCTAGATGACTGTTGTATCATCATCAAGAATAAGAGATTCAATTTTTTTAAAGAGGTTTCGACACCCTAGATTCGGAAGCTAATGCCCCAGTTCAAATCATAAATATTCTTATCAAATATGTAAGTCCAACAACAGCATTTATTGGAAATTTTAAGGTTATAAAAAATATTTATGGGAAAATTTTACTAAGTATATAAGTGTCCGAATATAGCATGCGTACAAAATCGATGATATAACCATTAAAACTTTTTAAAAATTTCTAATGGTGATAACTTTTAAAACTTTCAAGGCTATTATTGCTGAGGGTAAAGTATAGTTATATATGGCTTATTTTTATGCACAGGTATGTGTCTATATTCAACATAACTTTTCGAACGAAGGCCATCTCCAAAACTATAGATATATTACGTAAACTAACGTTTTTCGATTAATATTTGGCAGCATAAAAGTATAATTAGGGTATTATATTAAAATTTTCATTCGTTAAAGAGATGGTACCTATTTTTCCTCTTAGGTTTCTTCAAATGCAAATATATGAAGAAAGAGCGCCACAAATATTTAATATATAATGATGTTTGTGTCACTGTCACCACAAATCTTTCTACCATTTACGTAGAAGGAATAAAACATGAGGAGTATCTTAAGATAGGCAAGTGATAAGTCTATAAAATTGAAAATAGTACCATTATGTACATATATGCCCAAATGAAGAATCAGATATATTTTCCAAACTTTTCAAAGATATAGAATAAATTTGATTCTGAATCATGGACCAAATGATAATTAAATTGCAATATTTTCCATTGCTTTTAACGATAAAAACAATTTAATCTGTTAAATGAAATCAGCATTATTGACTTATATCAGCATCATTATCTTAAGCTGAAAGCATGCCGTCTAGCATATAGCACATCTCGTTTAGCTCTGAAATGATAAGCAAAAAATGTTTAATATATTGTGTAAGTAACTGCAAACATTTTTTATACTACACTTCATTTTTATAAATGATACTCTATAAAACACTAAATAGACTGTTATTATTAAAATTGCATAAAAGACGATTTTGGCAAAATGGCCCAAAGAAAACAATAGTTTTAAATTTCAAATAATCTTCGAAGGGCATAATTTTGGTAGAGCTACAAACTCACAACAAGTTTTAATCACACAAAGCTGGATATACACTTTTTTGCACTATATAAAATGATGCATTGCACTATACTTAAACCAACCTGTATCCCTTAAGGGGCTGTTTAAACACATTACTGATCATTTCCGCTATCATAATTACCTCAAATATGCCGAGATAAGTAACACACTCTATGATACTCTTGCATTCTTAGTTGAACTACTCTTAGAGCCTCAGAATATTACATTATTCGCTGAAACAAAAAAAGGAAAGAAACGAAACATTTCCTGTGACTGTAGCACACAATGCATTACTGTGCAATAATAAGTTTTCTGAAATCTAAAAAATAAATCTTCATTTATAATCCCTTGATAAAGTGAATAAAATTTTTATTCACATTCCTTTTTTTATTTTTTAGGGGCACAGCCTGCCTCTTATTGGACTACACTAATTTATTATTAACACCGAGAAATTCTAGTTACATATCAGAGAGTTTTTTTGAAATCTCATTTTTTTTTACAGACAACCAGAATTGCTGCCGAGTGTTCTTTTTACATCCTAACTTTATATTTTCAAACACTTCTTCTACGGTCTTAATCCACCTCGCTTCTAAAAAATTTAAACAACTTATTTTTAAGATTTAAAAAGTGTTAGACACTTTCTTAACATTATAATTGAGTCACGAAATGTAAAACAGCATCTGAACACACATTTTTAACTCATATTTAACCCTCTAAATAGGATTTTTCATAAAGAAAGTAAACAAACCTGCTATTTAAAGAAAAAATTAGCATGAATGTTAGCCTCTCTTACAAAGTACAAATAAATGCTTCTAAGAGTGTAAGCAGCTCACACCGTGTTTAAATAACTAGACCTGGTTATTTCTACCTGGTTATTTAAAACAGCAGGTAGTAAAAGAAAACGGAAGCAAAATAATTGAGATAGCACTTGTAATACCGTGAAAAAAGGATAAAATGCAACTAAACAGTACATTCATGTTATAAATTAAATATTCTCTTTGCACATAAAAGGAAACTTTGGTAATGTATGTAAGAGAAAAAGGGATTTATTTAATAATTTAATGCACATTAGGGAAATTCACAGGAATGGAGAATAAAGGAAACTATGATTTTTTTAAATATCGCTTTTGAATTTAAAAATCTCATTTAAACACAACTTCTTTTAGGAAGACTGACATTTCAACAATTTAATGGTAAGATCAAGGAGGGTGTGAAATAGATGTTATCTAAACGGTCACGTGAGATTTTAATCAAGAGGTGGACTGTTTTTATTCTGCACTTTACATTGCATATTACATTAGATCCAAAGAGGATATTTATAGTAATGAAAATTTTAATTTGAGGGATTTTTAAAATTTATATTTTATATTTTATAATTATTTTTATTTTTTCTTATTTATTTTTATGACAAAAAAAAGTTTAAGTAAATTTGATCCTGATGTCAATTTATCATTCTCGCTGACGCTTAGAGTCTCAACTCTAGATGTGGTTGAAGGCATTGTTCGTAATATCATTATTTGACTTAATATCTTGTAAATTAATCCAATTTTTATTTATAGCATTAATTGTTCCCTTAAAATAATTTCAAAATGACGATAAAATAATTTTTCGAAAACCGACATATATGTTACATAACAGGAACATTTCAGACACAGTACCTTCACGTAACTATTTCGAACCTTCAGATTTTAGTTTCATCCATTCATATGTTCGTTACGAAACTTAAAAATTAACGTAATAGATTGTAAAATAATGATTTGAAAGTATTTCTAAACAAATTGTCACTAGGAATTTCGATTTCTGTTTATCTATTACGCTGTCTTTTCAATGAACCGGTTTCTTTTCTTAAATATATGGTAAAGGTATTTTGCATGACGCACATGTATGTACACAACCAAAGATTTTGGCAACTAATGTTTCAGACATTAATATTTTTCAGAGGTAAACTGTATTAAAATTTATCATTGCAGCACAAGCACCATTTAAAGATAAAATAAAGTTTTGGGGAATTATTTATTTAGATAATAAATATTTCTAATAAATCGTATTTACAGTTTCTTTTCATTCATTATGATACACAGTTCTTCATTAAAATCTAACCTTAAGGATATAATATAGCAAGATAGGTGCACTCTAACAAATCTGTAAATAGAGATTAGCCTACACTACTTTAAACTTGAAAATCACTTTCGTTTAGTTATTATTAAATTATATAAAACACAATGTTCTGTTATACATTGATCTTCTACATGATTCACACAGATTTACACTGAAATTTTACATTCGTAACATGTATTTATACGTAATGGTGAAAAGGCTCTATAATGTGGATTGCAGTAGAGTTTAGTAAAGCTACAATTGATATGAAAGCTTGTGTAATTGCTAATATACGGTCAATGATTTTTTACATATAACGCTACAAATAAAGCTTATATTCTTCTTAAGAATGGTCTGCTACAGTGTTCAAGAGTTTTATGAACCAAACATAGAGTGAATTAATAGTGATTAAATTAATAGTCATCTAGCCCATGTCCTGAAGGTAATTCCCACTTATTTAGAATTTAATTTCAGAAATTACATGAAATTCGTGTAACTTATAAGTGAAAGGAAAAATCAGCTGTGATATTTAAACAATTGAAATTTCTTTAAACTTTCATACAGGGTCTATCGACTTGTTTATAATTTTAACACTTTTTTAGCCCACTGCTATCAAGACAGATGAGCTGATCATTAGACCTTTAGGCCTCCTCATGAACTTTTTAATAAACCCCATACATGTTAATATATCCGTACGATGTTCTCAAACTAACAATCAATTAAAATTGTACGACATTTGTACTTCCGCATTATAAAACTATAATATATTCGAATTCTTTCAACAGCGAGGAAGAGCACGACGCTAACCATTATAAGGGCGGCAATTTTTACGTAGTAATATGGACCTTCTATTGAATTTTTACTGATTTGATCAACACTATTTAAAAAATTTTGCTTTCTATTCTAAGATATTTTTAATTTTTCAGACAATTAAATTAAGGATAATAATTTAATTTTCAAAATTTCAATTCTTCAAAATTTGATATCGCCGAGATTTTTGTTAGAATTTGTTTTGTTACGAATTTTGTCCATTAATTCAGCTTATTCTGCTTGTTAACATTTTTAAACTTTGTGTCACGTTAGAAAAATTTTGTCTGTGGTATTCACATTTCTACTTATTCGCTTCTGCCATGCTAGGTAAATATACATAAAATAAATTGTATTCATAACATACATTTTTGAAACTGCCTTGAAAGTATAAATTTCATCGTAATAACAGAAAAGCTCTTTTTCAAATTTAATATCTTTATAAAGAAATCTCTCCAAAGAGGTATACAACAGGAATACTTTCTTAAAATTATTAAATATATGTCATTTAAAAAAATTATAATCAGGAGATTTTAACGTGCACTTTTGTAAATGTTTATTTGTTTGTCTAACCGTCTGCGAGGATTTTTGTGTTTGCTCAAAATATATCTTTTCGATCTTTTGAAACAATCCACATAAAATTTATCTAGTCGATTAATATTAGTATTTCAAACAAGCCTATTCGTTTTTCTTTCATTAACTGAAATAGATTGGCATTTACTAGCATGTTAAATCTTGCTCCCTATACATTTAGTTGCGAAAAAAATTTAATACGTAATGTAAAATTGAATTTGTAATATAAAATTGAATTTGTAATTGAATTTGTAATGTGAACTTTTGAATACGTAATGTAATATTTTACTGATATAGTATGATAATTTTTTAAAACATCCCATGATGAAGCTAAAAAAGTACTTTAATTATTTTCTTGTTTTTTTTAACATAGAATATTTAAAAGTTGAGCGAACAATAAGGTGTCTTTAACATGGTTGTTAGAATAAATACAGAGGCAAAATTAGGGAAATTAAATTTTAGTGGCAGAAAAAGCTATTGGAAAGCTGTAAAAATCCAAAATTTCGGGATTTTACCTCAACATACAGTTAGCAGTGTGCAATGCAGTCACTATCAGCAGTGTCAATATCAGTTTAAACTTAAAAAGTCATAAATATGATGTACGCGAGGAACTTATAAACTTTATATTTCAAACTTCAGATTTCAAAAGGATAATTCTAGAGAATTAGAGAAACGTAAAGGAAACACTTGTGTTTCGCAAGATCGTGGGTTGAAAATAAGTGAAAGAATGTGATCGGGGATCACGGTTATTGTTTCGCTGAGAGAAAAGATAAGTGATTTCAACCCAAATTAAGGTCAAAATGCATAGAGAATGCCCAGCTGGGAGATCTTCACTGCAAAAATATCCATCTCCAGCGTACCAGGTAGCCTTGGACCTTCGTTTCAACCTAGATTCAAGGCTACCTGGTACGACGGAGATGCACATTCTTGCTAAAATAAGGTATTGCAAAAAGTAAGGGGTTACAGGTTCTTCCGACTCTCTTAGAGAGGATATATGATATTTATTTCTAAAAATTCATCATATGGTTTGGTGATGTGACCGTCAACTAGTCAGTTCTGATATTAGTTTGATTACCGGACTAAAGAATTTTTTTTTGTTTGGTGAAATTATCTGCCGATCTTTCACATTGTATAGTGGTTATAGTCCCCAGCTACCATTGTGCATCCCGACTACGGCATGGAAGTCTGTACGTTGATCCTTAAGGAAGTAACACTGGCTCACTTACTGGGTGCTCCATAATAAAGTAGTCAAAGAAAATAGCGGTGTATGTGAGCGAAAGTCCTCAGGATAAAAGAATACCACATTCGACAAAAAATTCGACATTTCAGATCTTAATCAAATGAAATCAGGGTAAAAACAAAATTTCATTACAAAAGATGTCTATCTAAAAGTTCCATCGTAAACAGGGTAAGAAGAAACAGGTAGGAGTACTCTTGTATTTAAAAAAATTAAGTGTTTGGAAATCTAAATGAAGTGAACTGTCCTCTTGAAGTGTTTGGAAATCTAAATTGTATTCGTTTAACTTTAAACATCCGTTGAGTCAGCTCCATGCAATGCTGAGAATAATATAATGTCGAGAGCAGAGAACTGAATATAGTAAGCAACAGAATTCTGCAGTGGTAGCTTCAGGGTTGAAATCTCTCTTATTTTTGACAATTGATATGCATCCCAAACACTTAAGGGGGCAACATATGGATTACGGCATTACGTAATTACGAAATCTTGCACTCATATGCCTAATTTCTCATGTGGGTTTTTTCTAACTATTGTATACTTCATTTCACCTTCCATTAAACCCCACGTGTTGGATGCTTCATAGATTCACCATTAGGGAAAATAGTTCCCTGTTGTTATAGTATCGATAGTTGTTTTAAGTATGGAAAAAATACTAAGCATTCCAATGGTTGTCAAGTAAGGGGTTCCCATTTTTGCAGTATTGAAATAGAAGTTTTTATTTTCTATCGGGGGACAGACAGATTTAAAATATATTGATTATTAAATAACCTTAAAACAATGGATGCATGCGTGTGTTGGGGCAAGAAAGGAAGACAGAGAATGAGGAATTTGCACATGTGGGGAAAATGCTCATTTCTATTTTTTATTAACAGATTGGTTATCAAATTGTTCGAAAACATCAATTAAAACGTATATATAGATCTAAATAATAAGAATTTTAAATTTAAAATAAGCGAAAAGTGTTGAAAAATCATGTGACCTCAAAACGCTACGTGATTGGTTCTGACGTCACTATGCACCATGCTTCAATGTTTACATTTGTCTAGCGCGAGATTCTACGTTTCCTCCTCTTAAACTAACATTTTAAAATCATATTTTTTTTCTAATTTGGTTTAATTTTTCTAATTTTAGTTTGTGGCTATTGTTTATTCCCCCTTTTTTTTAAATTATATTCTATCGTCGTCTTTATTCTTAGTTTTATTTCTGTTTTGTTTACCATGGCGTTATTACCCGGTTTTGCAAAAGGGCAATCTGACAACCTGCCTAAAATGGATTCATTTGCAGTGTTTTCCTTTTTGGGAAATAATCCAAGTTTTATGGGAGCAGAAATACGAGGATTTAAAGTTCAGAGGGATGTATATATTTGTTTGCATTTTTTATTCTAGTTATGTAATGTAGATTGTAGAACGCTGACGTGCGTTGTACTTTACACAAACTTTAAAGTTACACATTGTTTATGCGTATTATTAAATTAATATCGTACTCTAAAAGTTTAATACACAGCTTCTATTATTATTCATTCATAGTACATGTTTAATTTTGTAGAATTAATTAGCTCTGCAACATTACAAGTAGTGTCTGTTATAGGATATTTAGTATTTTTAATTGTGTATTAAAAAGTTGACAGAAATTAAAAACACTACCAAATTTACGAATGTGTTCAGTGTTCTGCATTCATATCATAGAATTATGTGTATTTTAAATGGTAAAGGAATTATAATAAATCTGAACTATGCATGATAATTAAACTTTTGACTAATCACATACTAAGTGGTGCAAAGAAACAAATGTTTACTACTCAAAATAATTTTAAACAATCCTCTAACTCCATAATTTTGTGTTTTAAAAACACATTTTTAAATTAATGCTTTAGTACTTAGAAAGTTACTTTTACTTAGATTTGGACGATAAGGCTATGGAGATAATGCTGTAGGATATGTTCAGGTAAAAAGGGATGGAGACATCTGTACAGTCAATGCAAGGGTGACACCAGAACATAATGTCACAAAAAAGACTTACAGTGTGGAACTCAAGTTGAATGAAAAGGAAGAAAATGTCCTTTCCGTCCAATGCAATGATTGTGCAGCATCTTTGGATGAGTTCCTTTATGTATTATATTTAATTTTATCTAAAAGTTTTAATGATAGTGTGTTTGGGGTAGATACAATAGACCATCCATGGTTAGCTTTCCCCGCTTTAAGTAATTTATAAATAATTAGAAATACTTCAGCAGTTATAAAAAAATCTTTTTAATACAATACTTTATACATTTTATGTAAAAAACTAGCACCCAAAACTAGTGTAAAAAGATTAATTAAAAATAAACTTACAAAATAATTAATATATTTTATGCTTTTGTCACATTTTGCACACAAATTGTATTTATTTTAAAATTTCATCACCTACCCCCAACCCAGCATCTGGTGAATTCCATTGTAACGGACGAAACATTCACACACAAAATAAATAATAAAAAGATTATGAGATGCATATTAATGCTTCAAAATAGGAGAGTATTATTTTTTCCTGATAAAACCAATTCCTGATAAAAACTAAAGATAAACTTGACAGGTTTCAAAATTTATTTCTGGTGTATTTAAGCTGAAAAAAAAAATCTTTAATGTAACGGATGCTACATAAAATGGAACATCATTTGTACTATAGCATCATAAGATAAAAAAATCTGTGAATCTATTATGTCAATTTGTTCAAAAATTTTAAAAATAGCATCACAAGACATGCCTGTAATTTATCAGAACCTTGACATAAAAAATCAGTCATTTTTTTCTGTAATAAAAAATATTAAAACTATTTGTAACAGATGTTACATATAATACATGATGCTGCAACTGTACCCTTAACTAGGCTATTTATATTCAAAACAGTCACAAACATGCATTTATTTTACTTTTATAGTTTTTACATTAATATTAAATTTACTCCAATTAAATTCAGTGGCATAATTTACGTAAGTAATAAGGTATAAAAATGATAATTTTACTTGCTAAAAAAACTTACAAATAGATATTTTCCCATTACATCCCCTACAAAACAAACTTAATATAAGGAAAAAGCAATAGTACGTTCTAGTTCTAGAGGTCATAAGCTTTCCAATGATATATAACACTTAATTTGTTTAAAATGATTTTCTTTCGTAATGGTTTCATGTTAGGTGGAATTCACCATCTGGAGAATATAACTCATAACAAAACTCGTTGTGTTTACAAATATATTTAAATATTTATTTAAGTGGAAAATGTCAAAACTTGTATTTTAAATTCATATTTGCTGCAATGATTTGGCAAATCATCTGTATCACATTAAAACTTACAATTATAGCTAAATTAAAAAATTATTGAATGAGGATTTTTTTTTCGGTCGTTTCATTGCAACTGTCCATGATTTCCTTTTGACATCATCTGTTGGAACACAAAAAAAAAAGCTTTCCAGGTGTATTTACCGTTGTGCTTGTGCAGCAAGGTACTAAACAATATTTAAAATTTTCTGTAACACACTTTGACATCTTAAAAATAAAGAAAAAACACTAGATATCAAACTCAAACTACGCAACACAATCCAAACACCGAAGTAAACAAATTCGCCATAGTGCATTGTGACGTCACATGTATCCGCGTAGGAAAAGTAGCGTTTTTGAGACAAAGTAAATAGTGCGCGTTTAAAAACAAATTATGTTAACTTTTAGAGTTCTAAAACTAAAAAAAAAAGATGCTTTCGATCATATTTTTCTATTTTCTATATCATAAATGTAAAATAAAAAAACGTGCAAATTCCTCATTGGCCTTTATCATACATTTATTTAGTAAATCACAAAATTCATTTAAAGTGTAATTGCTAATAGAACAATATTCCCCTTCATATGAACATTTTATATACGAGGAATCAGAAGCAGAGGCAAACTATATGGTCAAAGTAATAATTTTTAGAGTCTATGGGGAGGCACTTACTACTGCTGTAGAATGCAGCGATGAAAGATGGCATCGACGACAGGGGCCCAAATCACGTCATATACCGGATCATCATGGCGGATTACCGATACTACTGCTAGACTCCTAGGCAGTCGAGGCTCTGTATGGTCTGAGCTCTAGGAAAACAGCCGGAGCAAAATCTGGACCCTCTCTCCTTTTTTTCTTACTTGGAGGGGCTGTTGTCCGTTTACGGGGGGCCATTTTGGCCCGCCCCTTTTTTTCTCATTGGGCAGTGGGCTGTTTTTCTCTCAGCGGTTTCTGCCTCAATTGGTTCCTTATTATACTGCTCCTGTCCATAGTCTACGAAATAGTCCATAGTACCTCCACACCATAGTTTTCATTTGCAATACTACTTTGATCCTTATCTGCTGAAAGTTTTATTGTGGGCCATAAAATAACGACCATCTATCTTGCAATATTTATAGTCTTTTGATCGCTATCAATGGCCACACAGACAACTATTCTTTTACTTCCTCTTGGTGTACAAGTTTTTATTTATTTTTGCCTCTGCAGTTTTTGTATTAGTTTTGTTCTTGGCCGTCTTTCGACCACACACCGAAGGGAATTATACCATTCCGCTTCTACAAAATACATTTTAAATTTCTTTTTCCTGCATTCCTCTCTATAAATTCCCCTGAATTAAGAATATATTGACGACTACGCTCTGTATATCTTGGTATTGTGTTCTATAGGGTTTCGCACCACTAAAGAAAGATGAATTAACTAAACCATTAAGAATTTTTTATCGATAAAAAGCATCAATATAGAAGTGTATGTGATGTTGTTCCCTAAAGACAGATTTCCTGTATTATCCTTCAACAAACTTTGGCTACAAAAGAACAAAGGCTATAAAATATTTTCTGATCATTTTAGGCAGGATACTGTTACTTATTAAAATTTTTCACTTGTTGTGCTATTCTCCTATCAAGATATAGTATTTTCTGTCCTCCCAATTCTCCAACATTAAAACATATTTTACACTAAAAAATTACCTTACCTTCGAAATCTCTTAAAATTAAATGCCGATCATATAATTATTGGTGATATACACTCGTAAATCGTACAATATATTGGCAGAAATTTAGTATAGCGCAATGGTCTCTAATTGTTGACTAATTGGAAAAATTTTCAAAAGTTTTAAATGCGTTAAACCTTACTACCAGCTCAACAACGGAAAAACATTCAGCTTTACGAATATCTCCCAATTCAATCAAAATTAATTTTGTTATATGTAAAATTCTTTTACTATAATTTTATGCTCCACTTTTTGAACTTGATGATTTTTCAAAACGCCATATAAAATTTTTACGAAAAAAATTTTTCAGAAGTGTTATTGCTAATAATTTTAGTAAAATTTTACTTTCTTACCAACATTATCACCAGTAAGATTTTGATATCGTATCGCCAATATCATGTCGAATTTTTTGCGAGTGAAATTATTTAAAAACTAATTTTTTTGTTAATTTTCATTTTTTAAACACTTTATGGTTCTCTTAAGATTACTCTGGGGAACAACAATTTCGTTGTCTTAGATCTGTCACTTGTTCTCGACTAACTTTTGGCCTCTAAATCCCAATATAACCTCAGTTTTTGGTCTGTCACGTCCACTTTTTTAGGTACTCGATACCCTCTCTTTGTCTCTAAAGTATTACAAAATATGCTTATAAAGGAAAATAAAGGGAAAACTTACTAAATATGATGTTCGCAAAGAATAGTTTTATTCATACAAAGGCTATATATAGTTACTGCAAGTTAAATTTTGTTTGCACAAATAGTAAATCTTTTTGCCAAACGGTAATACTTACATATTAATGTAAAAATTTTCGCTTATGGCTTTTTTCTGGAGTGTTTTATCTGTGGACATTCGCGCTGGATGCTCCAACAATAGTCAGCCATCATGCGTACATCCCATCTACCTTGGCATCGTGCCTCAGTGATCTTCAAATCTTGTGGTGGAATCGCTCACCCTGCTCATCACTGACTGTCCCAAGATTTTTCCGGAAGTTATCAAGATGTCCATGTAAAAAAAGCAATTTGATGCTCATGTTGCAACCAAGCATTTTAAAGCTCTCCAAAAGCTGCTGGACAATTTCGCTGTAATTATGCGCGCGTGTATTTCCAAGAAAGTCTATGACAGTGTTTCTAAATGCTAACCAATCATTCTTTTGAAGTTCTGTCATTGTCCGATAAAACGTTCATCTTTAAGGAGCTGCCGAATCTGCAGACCATCAAACACACCGGTCTTTATCTTTTCAAATGACAGGCTAGGAAATGCCGAAATGAGATACTTGAAACAGTCTCCTTCAAATGGCAAAGCTTTAACAAATTGCTTCATGAGACCCACTTTTACATGCAGAGGGGGGAATATAACGTTCTTTCTGTCAACTAGTGGCTGATGTAGAATGTTTGGATCGCCAGCTCTCAGGTCAGATCGTAGCAGCCAATTCGACTGCACCCAATGCTTCTCATGAGCTCTGCTGTCCCACATACCCCCAAAAATAGGGATACTTGGTATATCCGCGTTGCTGGCCAAGGAGGAAGCAGAGCATTTTAAGGTCAACACAGATGATCCATTGGTGCATGTGATATTGCAACAAATCAATGACTCTCTTCATGTCTTCATATTCTTCACACAAACAAACTGAATGGCTTATTGGGACTGCTCCAAATAAATTTCCATTGTGGAGGAGGGTACACTCCAAGCTTCGCTTTGAGCTAACGATGAACAATCGCCAATGAGTCTCAATTTGATCTTCACCAGAATGGTATACCTGTATTTCCAAAGAGGGTAATTCTTTGAAAACTGGCACTAGGAGTTCAGCGGAATGAGGCACTGGACGTATAGCTGATGGTAAACTAGGATACTCTATTTTACATTTTTTTTCTTGTTATATCCTGACGTTTTCACTATACAAAAGTAACTTGAGTGATCTTTGAGCTCCCGCCAAATCATAGGTACACCAAAAGGAAATTTAGAACGTGTTCCCTTCATCCACATCCGTAAACTGTCTACACACTGCTTTCACACTTTGTGAGGAGCCCATGATTTAACTTGATCACCAATTTTCACTTTAAAATAGGCAAAATAGGTTTGTACTGGTGTTTGTCCTTTGACTGGGAATGGTAAAAGTGCCCTATATATAACAAAACGAGTCGGGGCTGTTTAAACACTTACGATGCGAACTAGGAGAGGCAGACATAAGGAAAGGTTTTAGTTCATATATAAATAAAAACTAAATACTGTTAATCTTGTATACAAACAAGAACTCGAACTCCATGTCGGAATGCGCTTCTCTATATCAGAGCGACACACAAAGTCTCACTACAGTATCTCATAACTGAACTAGTCTAGACAAGTATGCACCCGTCGCTGGTGTGCTACCACGTCATTCACCCGGCGCCAATCAGAGGGTTTATGTCATCCAATAGGAGAGCAGTAGTACTTCCTATGATCCACGCTCGATGCCGCGGAGAGTGGCCATATTCACATTAGGTGTAGAGAAAAACTTGACGTGGTAGAAGAAAACTAAGTACAAATTTGAAATAAGCATGCCTATTTAACTCTAAAACAGCTCAAAAATCGAACCCAACAGAAATTGTGTTACAGATTGTTCCCCAGTGTTATTTGTGTTTATTATCAAAATTCAGTATAATAATAGGAAAAGACTAAATATTCTACGGGATCATATTATCAATATACCGTACAGATAGGAGAAAATCACTTTTAATGTCTATGTGACAGATATAGAATCAACATGATTTATTCAGACTGGTTTATTATTAAAAATAGTTACTATAAATATTATTCAGTTGTGTGCAGAAAATTGAAAAATGCCACAATAATGTAACATATTAATTTTGTACATTATTTTCTTAAATACTGAAAATATTCAAAAGTTTTAAATTATTTCGCATCAGAGAAAAATATTTTTAGAATATAGAATAAATTCCGAAGTACTATTTAATTGGTAATTAAATTAGTATATTCTAGCAATTATTTCATCTCGTTATAAATAGAATATGCAAAGCATTAAATATATAACATTTTTACTTTTTTACTATTTCTGGACAAATATGTTGATTTCTTAAATTTTGCAGAAGTCGGCAAGCAAAGTCGAAACAATAGTTTGAAAACTTTTGTCAAGATTAATTGTTGTGTAATGGGGGAAAATACTTTTTACAACAAAAACAGTTTAAACATGATAATTCGGGAAATAATTTATGGATATATTTATTGGGAATGAGATACAACAATAGGTGACATAGGTACATTGATGTAGGTACATTGCTAATATTGATGTACTCTGTAATCATCTACAGATTCTATTTTAATAAAAGAAATAATAGAGTGATAAAATGTATATCAAAAAGAATCAACAAAGAAATACATAGCAGCATCATTCCGGAAGAATATGGGTTGTAATCACATTCTAATGTTCATTGTAATACTTGCGTAACACCGTTTGAAGGATATTTGAGATTTTTATTTCTCTTCTATTGTATATGCGATTATAAATATTGTAATTCGCATCTACTAGTAATATCCTAAACGTTTTTATTCGTTTTTAATAATCATTAGCTTAAGAATCAAAGGCTAAGTGATTGTTAAGGTATTCAGAAACATTTAATTAATTCATAAATTTTCTTATTTGGCTGTTATAATGAATTTATTTTATAAAAAATGAAGCAGACAAAGCGCGAAATGCATATTTTATCTAAAGCGTATGTATAAAGATTGTTAATTAGATTTTAAAGTTTGATTCTTTATGCTAGATATAATTCATAGTTCTTTTTTCATTTTATAGCCCTAAATTTAACTTGAATTAGAAGACAGTTTTTTGTGCGAGTTTGAATTTAAATGTCACATACAACTGTTATCGCGACATTTGAAAAATGTTCTTCCTTCTCTATGTGATACTTAATCGTTTTTGCCCTTAAACAGCGAGTTATGAGTTAACTGTCGAAATATGCTAGATCTAATTTCAATGTAAAATTCTCCTGTTTGGTAACAGTTAATATTATAGATACCGTTTGTGATGAATGATGCACTATGGTTATTGTTAATGAATATGGAAAACGAATATAGAACGGTAATAAAGTTATCTTTGTAAATACCGAGCTAGTTGCTTCAGTAGCATACATTATGAGTCAATGGTTAAGCCTAAACAAAGAGATGCCTGGTACAATAAGTGATTACGTTGGACGTAAAAGTACTACAAGTAGATAAAAGAATTCTGGTCTTAAGGGTCAAGTCTTTTACTATTCTTTGAAGGTGGCTCTGTATGAATCTGGCATCAGAAACAGGAAAATTCAGGTTCATTTTACATGTCGTTAACTTTGATAGCTGGTAGAGATTATTGTATGTAGAAGTATTAGGTATTGACTGGCAGACACTTGCGTTTTCAGTACAGATGGAACAATTATAAACCCTAGGTATTGGGTCATCCCATAAATAATGAGGTATTTTGGATTTGTATATACCGTATTATTTACGGTATGACCCATTACAGTAGAATGTTTGTTGATTCCTCAATAACGATCATTTTTTTCAATAGAAATGGTGTCGTGTATACCTCATTCCCATGAAACTGCTATTGGGCAGAAATAGTTGGGGAATATGACTCTGGTATACAGCACATCGACTGACCTCCCTACCTCCTCATCTTAAACCTACAAAGCACTTGAAAGGTGTTTTGGAACAATATTTTAGACAATTTGATAAACCGATCTCCTCCATAATCAAATTGAGGCCTTCACTTCAGATAGTGTGGCAATTCCTCCCCAAAAGTTTAGCCATCATGTTGAAACTTTTTTTTAATGCGGCAGGCACATATCTCTGATGGTAGATTATCTCTGATAGTAGTACTTTTACGTCCAACGTAATCACTTATTGTACCGGGCATCTCTTTGTTTAAGCTTAACCATTGACTCATAATGTATGCTACTGAAGCAGCTAGCTCGGTATTTACAAAGATAACTTGATTACCATTCTATATACAGTAGAAATCCAATACAGTAGAATGTTTGTTGATTCCCCAATAACGATCATTTTTTTTAATATAAATGGTGTCGTGTATACCTCATTCCCACGAAGCTGCTCTTGGGCAGAAATAGTTGGGGAACATGACTCTGGTATACAGCACATCGACTGACCTCCTTAACCCCTCATCTTAAGCCTACAAAGCACTTGAAATGTGATTTGGAACAGTAGACAATTTGATAAACTGATCTCCTCCATAATCAAATTGAGGCCTTCACTTCAGATAGCGTGGCAATTCCTCCCCAAAAGTTTAGCCATCACGTCGAAACTTTTTTTAATACAGCAGGCACTTATCTCTGATAGTAGGTACTTCTCTGACATTGCCTATGACGACCTGCGATGTTTTGCTGACTACTTTATTATTGGACCACCATTTAAGTTAGCCAGAATTGCTCCCTGTGAGGGGGACAACACGGAAACGACCAAGCCTTTAATCGGGATTTGAACCTAAGCCCACTGCATGGCAGTTCAGAACGATAACCACTTTACTAGTATATGGGCGGCGCGTTAAAACCTTGTCACGTATATTCGCTTCAGAACATAGGGAAAAAAGACTACCTACAAAGTATTTACTATGTGGTCATAATTCATTGATCACTCAATATACACACCGGATGCTACATTAGTTCGTGTGAAAATTCATACTACATTAGGTTAAAGAATAAAAAACCTATGGCATGAAAATAGAATACATCAATGATTATTAAATGGATTTTTTTAATTTACTGTTTCGCTTAGTAAATTTTTATTTACACTATAGTTTTTTATAATCTCGCAATTCATAGGAAGATTTTAGCAAAAAAAGCTTGAGTAGATATTTATGGTTATGAAGGAGTGCTTAAGTAGGTATTGCTTCAGTGGTTTATCAGCAAAACAAGGGAAAATCAATTTACATATGTAGTATCAGAGATCAATATTAGAGTTCGTGGCATGGACACAACTATTTAAAAATATCTATACCCAGTATGTCCAGTATGCTAATCACTGAAAACAATACGGTGCTCAAGCAGTTTAATAGTCAAATATTCAATTCTAGGCAGGAACTTATCGAATGTCAGAGGTCATAGAGATATAAAATTGAAATGTTCTAATATCTGTTTACCTTCCATTATCTAGTGAATCTAAAAATGAATATAATGCTGCTGTGCTGAAAAAATGAATTTCTACATATTTTTACATAAAGAAGAAATAGTTTAGAGATATTCTCTAATCAGGTTTCCTAGGCTTTTCATACATCTTTCTAAGATTTGTCTTTCCTTTAGAAATTAAACATTTGATTATTTTATGAGATGTCTAGAGAGAAATTTATTTTGGAAAATCAACACATAAAATATCATTTAATTTTTTATATGAATAAAAACTGTTTTTCAGGCGTTTAGCGAAATAATTCAAGCATAAAGTTCAAAACCATTCATGTATAAATATCCTTCCCTTCTTAAAGAATGAAATTTTTAACTAGTGTTGACATTCTTTAATTATAGACCAGGAAATTAATAAGCCATGAATATTAAAATACTTTAAGAAGTAACGATAAACCTTAACATAATTAAATATTTTTAAAAATTCCATAACTCTTCTTATGACAGATTTCGTGTTGTCTATTGATTTAAAAAACATGTTAAGAAAAACCCTTGGAGAAATACAGATATTACGACGTAAGAAATTTCCTACTCAGTAATGGATTGGAGAAAGTAAAGCAGATGGGACCACAAGAAATTTAAGATAGCTTTAACTTAGTATTTTAGAAACTAGTTTTGAGATTTTAAATTTATACTAGTGAGGAATGGAAGAAAAAGCTCAAATTATAACTTTTTCTATATTTATGTTCTGCTTAAATTGCAATTTCTTCGTAAGAGGTTTTAATGTTTTTAACTTTTTCCACCCTTTGATATCAGCTTTATTTTCTTAATCAATCATCAAGAGTTAATTTGCATATTCTTCCATAACATTCCGTCAGTTTAAAAATACATATATAATTTTAAATTATTTTAATCTGAATTTTTAACCAATTCTACCATAACATTCCCTCAATTTAAAAATTCATACATAATTTTATATTAATTTAATCTGAATTTTTAACAAATTCTATCATAACATTCCTTCAGTTTAAAAATACATATATAATTTTAAATTAACTTAATCTGAATTTTTACTCATTGATTTTAACGGGAAATTTCTACCATATAAATACAAATGTCAATGTGTGTGAGTGCTTATATGATATATTCTCAAAAAATGCGTATTTTCATGGATGCTTTTGTTTATACCGAAACTTAAAAAGGTAAATATGTGAAGTGAGTAAGAAATGAAGCATAAATTAGAATTCAAATTGAACTAACAAACATAGAGTCTGTAAGTATCAGAAAGTTGATTATAAAAACGTATAACACGATAAAATCAATAATGAGATTCACGATATCCGTAAAATATGATGTGTGTGATAAATTTTTAAAAAGTTTATCGTCTTTCCTTTCGCGTATTACCTTAGTTAACGAGCTTTGAATGCAGAATTTGTCAATCGAATTTTCTGGAAAGTTTGAAGAGGTTAATTTAAATATTTAACCTCCAGCAGCTTACGCCACAAAATATCACGCTATGAAATATTATAATATTTTGGAAAATATTTCCCAAATTCATTTTTATTCATTTTCGTATATATATAATCCACGCTACGTAAATTTAGTTAAAATACACAGCACAATCATATACACCCCACTTTGACGCGTATATGAAATATATTCACTGAGCATGACATCTAAGAAATAATAAATTTTTAGTGAATTAATGTATATAAATATTTAAATGTCTTCTTTTTTCTTCTCAGGAGATATAGGCTCTATCTATCAGAATGTATCTTATTTTAGAAGCATGTTACCAGTCATGAGATTATAAAGTGAGACAGAAATGTTTAATTTGTAAAGTATACAGTCTTTCTCAAAGATCGAAATATGTGTAAAGGAAGACATAAAAATGCTTACAAAATTTATGATTTATTTTATAGTCCTTAATCGTATATCAAGTTGTCATCAAGTTGTCTGGAGCAAGTGTCAAGTTGTCAAGTTTCCTTGTCAGTGTCCTTTTCGTTTGCTGAAGTATGCCCGTAATGCTCCCAGAATAAACCAACCGAAACCTACAATTAAGTGTTCAGTGCGACAGTTATACGTATTTTTAACTATTTACAAATATGTTGATTATATTTAATTTTTTACTATTTGTATAAACTCGTTAAGATTTAAATGTGCCCCAAACATCAAGTAATTTAAAATAACTTAACTCACCTAAGCGTGTTAAAATTCATTAGACCATAGATTATGCTTCTAAAAATAAACTCTGAAATAGAATATATTCGTGCCAACTAACCTACTTTTGAAAATATTTAAAGTGATATTTAATAATTGCCAAATTTTCATTAGCAATACAGAATGTCGTTGGTTAGAACGTGTCATATAACGCATAATTACGTTTATTTTAGAACCAGTTTTTCTTATAATCGTTTTCTAATCCCCATTCTTCGGAAAATCTTCCTCGCCCGCCTCAAGCAATTTTCACTTGAGTGTTTTACTAAAGGAATATAACAGTCAATGGTAGCTAGGTATCGTGATGCAAGCACAAATAAGAGCAGCATATAAGCAGAAGAATGTACTGGGACAGAAATTTCTCAGTGCAGCAGGAGTAGCGACACTGGATATTGAAAGAGCTAACATCATATTGTACATGAAAGACACGTTTCAACCGGTTAGTTTAGTAAATTAGCTTTACAAATGTGACGTTGAGTATTATGATCTTCTTGTAGGCACTAAATTACAGCTACTACCTTTTATTAGAGCAAATCTCAATTATTTGTTGGGGTAACTTCTTTGGTTAAAAATAATCTCTCCACTGAAATAAATGAATTTGCGTTAACGTTGCAGCAACAAAGAGTTAGTAAAGTCAAATAGGTTATTTTTTAAAAGTATTAACACATAAATGTGTTGATTTGCTATAAAAGTATAAAAATAAATATCCGAAATCCCCATAGAACTTTATACAGGACGTAGTGTTATGTACAAAGTACGTCCCAAGAAATTCCAAACAACCATACGTAAATACTGAAAGCTTTATTCCACTCGAATAAATCGACAAATGTATATACATAGCATACTGTTTTATACAGAAAAAAGGAATCGAAGGAAATAAAATTACATATTTCTTGTACACAATTTATATACTTGTGATTGATTTTTCTCACGCTTATGTGTTTTAGTTTAGCTTTTTGGGGAAATAAACGAAGAAATTGGGATATTTCAAAAGCTATTGAATCGTAGAAAAAAATGTGAAATGTTTTATGTTTAAGCAGCAATGCTGCTTAAACACAATTTTTTCATCTGAAGTTTAATGAATTGATGATGCGTTATTCAGAATATTATAACAGACTTACCTTTAAAAAGCTAATATGATAATTCCACATGTTTGAACAATTATCAAATGCACTGTTAAGTAAATAATAAAAAAAGATGCTTTTAGTATATGATGAAATCATATAATTGCTTTTAATGAAACCCTACAAGTACTGTTTTTGTTTTAGATGTAGCGCTTTATACTCGTGTGATAGAAATGATCGAGAAAAAATATTTAAGGAAAAATACTCTTCGTCTTTTCTAAAGTTATTCTTTATTTATTAGAACATTTTAGTGATCTATTCTCCGAAGTTATATACAGAGGAATATGTGTGTTATTGTTTAGTAAATAAACCTATAATTTTATTCAAAATAAATGAAGCGAAGTCTGGACAAAGAAAATGAAATGAATTGTAATAAAAATACGATACGTTTGATTAACTTTTAGATATCGTTTCTATTTCTAATTCATAACTTTAATTTTATAACTTTGAATGCCAAATCCTTATCATATTTATATCAAAATAAATAGTATATTTATGAAGAATCGCGAGAAAAAATATTTAACCAAAAAGAATAATCACACACACCTCTCAAACGTTTTATTTATATAAGAAACGATGTTAAAAATTGTTTATTAATAACAAAATTAAACAGAGACATAACCTGAGGAATTCGACCCTTATTTCTCAATTTTCTGATGCACAATATAAAAATATATATCTTATGGTGTAATGCTTTTAAAGAATCTTCTTTATTCATATTTTATTGAGAAAAATGTGTCTGAATCTTTTAGGTACATCTTACAATTTATCCCTTTTTTTAGTACGCCAGAAACAGCACTTGAAGGTTTTAATAAAATATTTACTTTTCAAAGTGATATTTTTTCTATAATCAGTTTTTATTGTGCTTACCAAAAAAGATAAAAAGATTGGGAATTTCTATTAAATCAAAGAATTGCGTAATATGTACACTATTTTAAACATCATATATTCTGTACTCTTATTGCTATTTATAACTCAACAGATCGGAAGCAGATTTGCAGCGACGTTGGTCTAAGAAGCTAGTTATATATACGTAGATAGATATGCAATGCATGCATACGTAAATACCATGGGCCGAGGCTAATGATCACAAACGCGTAAGGGATACCTCTACAAAAGCTAACGTGGCAGTTTTGTGATGGAATCCCCTTTTATAACTTTTTATTATGATGTTTATATAATTAAAATTTTTATTAACGTTTTATTAGTGTATTATAAGAGTGTATTGCAATATATGACAACTTAAAAAAAAAGTGAAAGCCAGAGAGTAAAAAAAAAGCCCGTACACGTTTACGATGAAATAGATAAAAAAAGCTACTAAGATTTTTTCCCTCAATTTTGAAAGACTGGTTGTTTCTTTTCTCTGTCTATTTATTTTCTACTTTAACGTAGATGTTGTCAGTCTCTTGATTTCTGACGTAGATGTAATTAGTAATGGTTGGGAGAGACCATATGTAGTTGTAGATATTGTTTTAAAACACCTGTATTAAAACACATGTTTGGTGTTTACAAGAATAATGTGTCATATTTCTATTGATGTTCAAAACCTTTCTTATTATTTCTGATTAAAGTTGTTAAAAGTAATTTCTGCAAGTAACTGGAAAATGCTCTAAGCTATTGCCCATGTACTTCAAATGAGATTCATAATCGCAACCATTCTTTAACCTTTGTCAGAAAAGTTCCAGAACTGATGTTTTAATTCTTTACCTGTGATATTCAAATACAAGAAATTGGTATTATTCAGTCACCTGTTATGAGTTCTGAATAGACATGGCCTTGGAACTGTTGCCTTGTAAACTCATCATGTGTCAGGGCTACGCTTAGCAACCTACTGTTCAGCTTGTTGGCGCATTTAATTGGAAGTTGCACGAGAGATGTGATGGACGCAGATTCCAAGCAGAATGTCAACATTAAGTTTCGTGTTAAAGTGAGGAAAATTCCTAGTGTATCGCTGCTCTACCACATCCCCATACTCACCCAATCTGTCACCATGGGAAAGGGAAGTGTCATGAAGAAATTGCAGCAATTCAAACGACTGTGATAGATGTGCTGAAAAGCTTCCAGGATGAAGCTTTCTCGTAAAACTACTCGTTAAAACTACTCATGGTCGTGGAAACTACTTGCTTCCACGACCTCCAGAAGTGATGGCAGTTGTATATAGATAGACGAGAGGACTATTTGACAAGACCTAGGACCATATGTTGCTAAGTTGAATAATTTTTTTACGAGCTTAGTCCTGGAGCTTTGCTAACATAGGTTTTAGTTTGACAAGACCTAGGGCCATATGTTGCTAAGTTGAATAAATTTTTTACGAGCTCAGTCCTGGAACTTTGGTGACATAGGTTTTACTTCGCCCACGTGCTAACTGCTTTGTCTGTATCAATTAAGTCATTAACATGAATATGACGGTAGAAAATTTGTGTATATATGTAACAATGTTTTAATTTTTCAATCCTATAGAAGAAAAAGAAACGGGTTTTTAGCATCGCAATTTTTTCCTAGATCTAGAGTTAAACGTGGCTCACTATTTTTAACCGGAACAAAAGCGACAAATTAGACCTGAATCAATCCATATATATATATATATATATATATATATATATATATATATATATACCGGGTGGTCACTTTGCCGATATATGGACCTCTATCGGCTGTTCCGTTCAACCTATCGAGAAAAAATTGCAGATATAGTTATTCAGAGGTATGAGCTCTGGATTCTGAGAACGGCAACACAGTGACGCTCACGGTTACGGTTATAGGTATAGAAACTCGAAATTTTCAGATGACAACGCCCATTTTTCCTGTCGCAAAATGCTCAGCGCAATGCGAAAACCCTAAAAAGCTTTGGAACGGTACATGTAGCACAAAAAACGGACGCGTTATGCACGCAAAAGAAACAGCTCTGCGAACGGCCAACAAAGTCATGATCGGGGCGCACGGAGGAAATTTGCATATGAAAGAGACTAGAAACCAATCACAGAACGCCCTTCGCCAGATATTCAACATAGAAAACCGATAAAAAGCTCTCTGATCGTGTTTTTGTTAGCCATTCGCAGAGCTGTTTTTTTGTGCGGGCATAACGCGTCCGTTTTTTGTGATACACATACCGTTCGAACGCTCTTTAGGGTTTTCGCATGCGCTGAGCATTTTGCGATGGGATAAAATGGGTTTTGCTGTTTGAAAATTTTGAGTTTCTGTACCTATAACCGTAACCGTGAGCTCCACTTAGTTGCCGTTCACAGAATCCCGAGCGCATACCTCGGAATAACTATAACTGAAATCTCATCTTCATTGGTTGAACGGAACAGCCGCTAGAGGTCGATATATCGCAAAGTTTCTTTATGACCACCCGGTATATATATATATATATATATATATATGTGTGTGTGTGTGTGTGTGTGTGTGTGTATATATATGTATGTATGTGTGTGTGTGTACATATTTGATTATTTTAAGCAAAAGTTATAAAAGAAATTTTTAAAAAAATTGTAACAAACATAACAGCTAATGGCAAACCAAACATTTCCACCACGCTTTAAAATAAATTATTTTATTTGCTAACAGTCATTACATATAAGCATCTTATGCTTTAAGTGTTCATCTGCATTCGCGATAAAAGTCAAAACATATAGAATAATATGCACATTTATCTCCTTTATGTTTTCATAAGCTTTGACAATTCATTAAAATACTAGTAAAAATATGCTAGACCAATTATTGTGATTTGATTTATTTCAAATAGCCATGTCTCACCATACTTATTAAAAGGTTCGGCAAATGCATTTTAATGACCGAAACTGACAAAAATAAAACACAACACTCCAAAAAATTTTGAAATTTCTCTCGGTAAGAGCCCGTAGTTTTGAACTTTGACAGTATCGAAGTTTTAGAAGACAAAGTTTAGAGTACCGCGAGAAAGTCTTTTATTATGAAAATTAGTGGTTGACAAATGAAGGGTAGAAGGCGCCCCAGTGAACAGCTCTCAAGGAGACTTAAGCTGCAATTTTCGAGGTTAACATGGTGGTTTCAACACATACCTATACATGGTTTAAAACTAACCTTATTTTTGTACTGTTTAACGATTATTTTTTAAGACTCAGCATTTTAAAGTTTTTCACGACAGAGAAAGTGATTATTTATTCGAATACCTTCAAAAAACTGTTTAATTTCTCTTGAAGGGGATATTTTCATTGAGTGTAGGAATAGGTAAGTTATTATTCTGTTCATTTTAATAAATGCGAATTTCATAATGAAAGATATTCATTAATGAATACATTTAAGTAAAGTTAGCGATTCATGGAGTATTTTATAAGGGATTTTTATCGACAACTGATTTCGATGAGAAATTGTATCTTATTAATAAAAACGAATGTTTGTGTGTGTGTGTGTGTGTGTGTGTGTGTGTGCGTCCCCCAGGCAAATCTGAGAAACTTACAGCCATGAAATTTGGCACACGGGTAGTGCAGACTATGGGAAGGTACACCTCGAATCCCGAATTTTAAATTTTATTCTAGAAAAAATTTTATTTTATGTTTTGTGGGATATTTTATGTTTTTTTAACTTCAGATTACGATATCTCGGTAAAAAATGATCGTAGAATTTTGATCTTTTTACAATCTAAGACTACAGACATTTCTCCTTCAAACAAGGCCTCATTTGTTTAAAAATAATTTAAAACAGACTAATATTTTCATCAAAATATTAAACCCACTTTTTCGAGAAATTTACGACTTTTGAGGATCTACGGTCGATACTGTTCGTGTTTTTATCTTACAAAGAAAATATTTACATCATCTAGAAGATGAAAGCTTTCTCATTCATATAAACCTCCTTTCAAGTCTCTATCTTAAAATTTCGATTTTTAATTGAATTTTAAAGAACGATACTCCAACACAAATTTCGTGCGTGGTTCTTCAAACGCGGTAGTGAAGTTGTAAAGAACGATTGAGTCATAACAAAGCGTGATTCTTTCACAGCGTGATTCTCACTAAAAAATGAATCACGGAAAAGATGTGTCATTGTGTGTCTAATTTTTTATTCTTTTTAATTCAAACTTTTTAATCATAAATAGATCATTTTTTTTATTTCGAGTTACAAACTGACCTTTTGAAATTCGGCCATGTTTTTTTCGATATAATTTCTTTTTATTAAATGTTACATATTTGGAAAGAGTCTTAAAAACTTTTAATTCAAATTTTTTAATCATAATTAGATCATTTCAAGATGTACTGATTTTTGGGGGGATATTTTACAAGTTAAAAGTGAAAAGAAATTTTAATTCAAGAAACTGTCATTCGAATATGAATCGATTCGGTTTAGGTAATTTTTTCGCACCATTTTTGAAAATAGTTGGAAAAATACCTTTGGTTTCGTAAGTTGAATTTTTATTTGAAACTATTTTTAATATAATTGCATACTATTTAATATGAAATATAAAATATGATTTCAACAATTATATTAACGAAGTAATAAGTATTTTCATTATTGAAACATACTATTTAATAAGAAATCTATATTAATAAAAGCGAATGTTCGCGTGTGTGTTTACTTAAGTGTGTTATAATCATTGCTAAATTCACTATAAGGCTGATTCTCGAACATCGTGATTAAAAAATGTTAATTTTCATTACTTCAGAACAGAGTTAAAGATAAGACTGAGAAACCCAACACCAATGATTTTAAAAATTACATCAAACAAACACTTGAAAACAATTATATTAAAAAATAATAGTTTTGGATCATATTATTGTTAAAAACTATGTGAAGACTAAAGACGTAATCAGAATCTTCAAATTCACAGTTTGAAAAAGCGCAAATCCCAACTTTCTTAAAAGTTGTCTAAAATTTTCCGATTTTAAAAAATAGTTATGTGAAACGATACGAAAACATTAATTACTGTAAATATAAGAAATTAATAAACGTCATTTAAAACTGTAGACATTCAAACTCTAAATTTCTTTCATTTCTCAAGCAATATAATAATATGTCAATTTAGCAATGATTATAACACACGTAAGTAAACACACACACAAACAAACACTTGAGAACAATTATATACCACATTCAAACTCTAAATTTCTTTCATTTCTCAAACAATATAATAATAACATGTGAATTTAGCAATGATTATAACACACGTAAGTAAACACACACACAGACAAAAACTTGAAAACAATTATAGTTGGGTTTTTACGCTTTTTTAAACTGTGAATATGAAGATTCCGATTATGTCTTTAGTCTTCACATAGTTTTTTAAAATAATATGATTCAAAACTATTATTTTTTAATATAATTGTTTTCAAGTGTTTGTTTGTGTGTGTGTTTACATACGTGTGTTATAATCATTGCTAAATTCACATGTTATTATTATATTGCTTGAGAAAAGAAAGAAATTTTGATTTTGAATGTGGTATTTATATTTGTTTCATTTCTACAGTTTTAAATGACGTTAATTAATTTTTTATGTTTACAGTAAGTAATTTATGTTTTCGTATCGTTTCACATAACTATTTTTCCTTACGTTAATAGAAGTTCAGTTGAAATCGGAAAATTGTAGACAACTTTTAAGAAAGTTGGGTTTTTATGCTTTTTCAAACTGTGAAACTGAAGATTCCGATTATGTCTTTGGTCTTCACATAGCTTTTAACAATAATATGATCCATAACAAAAAGTCGATGCTATTATTTTTTTTCTCATTTTATTTATATTATATTTATTTTTCGCATCGTATAACTTTTGAATACTACTGAAATATCAATTCTACTGTTATTCAATTAAAAAAATCATAATATTTCATATTTTAAGGACCGTCCGGCGGTCAATGCGCTGAGGAGGACCCTAACTGAATTCAATTCGTGCATTGTTTTAATGTGTTTATTTTTTCAATAATTTTTTGTTTTGGTAACTCACTTTTTTTTTCTTTGCAGATTCAACTACCATTGCCGTTTGGTTCTATTTTCATTTTCTGTATTTTTGAATTTAATCTCAGTTTCATTTCAGGATCTTTAATTTCATTTGCTCTCATTTTGTGCTTAATGTTTTACTAATGTTTTGTCCTTAGCATTTTTCTTTGAATATGCCACAGCCTTCGAGAAAAAAAATGTCTTCGGACACAAAAGCGACAGAACAAAGAACGAAATCGAAGTAGGAGAGAAAATGAATCTACCCCAGAAATAAAAGCAAGACAGGAAGCAAACAGACAACGAGAGCAAAGAAGAAGAGAAATCGAATGTACTCCTGAAAGAGAAGCAAGACAGGAAGAAAACAGACAAGAGAGCAAAGAAGAAGAGAAATCGAATGTACTCCTGAAAGAGAAGCAAGACAGGAAGAAAACAGACAACGAGATTAAAGAAGAAGAGAAATTGAATGTACTCCGGAAAGACAAGCAAGACTACAGCAGGTTAGAACTACAATAAGTGCTGCTCGAAGGCGAATGTACACTAATTTTGAAAATGCAGCTTTTCACTACGACCCATCGGCAGATTACGTATCTGATCCTTCGTGTAACATTGGATCCATGTCTGAAACTTGCCAACATTGTGGAGCAAAGAAGTGGAAAGGTGAAGCCACAGGTATGTGCTGCAGCGGAGGAAAGGTTAAACTGCCACAGTTGATGGATCCACCTGAGCCCCTATGTTCTTTAATCAGCGGCACTTCTCAAGAAGCTAAACATTTCCTTTCTAATATAAGAGGCTACAATTCCTGTTTCCAGATGACCTCTTTTGGCACAACGAAAGAAATTAGAGAGCCCGGGTACATGCCTACATTTAAGGTACAGGGTCAAGTTTATCACCGCATCGACAGTCTGCAGCCTCTACCGAGGGAAGAGCCTAAATGTTTGCAAATTTACTTTGCCCGAGACACTACACAACAAGCAGAGCATCGCTGTAAAAACAAGCCACAAACCAGACGAGACATAGTACTACAGTTGCAAGGTATGCTGCATAATCACAACTGTTACATCCAGAGCTTTAAGTCGGCTATGGATAAGATTACCCCGGAATTCAAATTGGTCATCGTAGCGAACAGAACCCCACACGGTGAACATGAGAGGCGGTTCAACGCCCCCACAACAGAAGAAGTCGCTTTGATCATGGTGGGTGAACAACATGGAACAAGAGACATAGTTTTAGAAGAAAGAAGTGGCACCCTCAAAAAAATTCCCGAGACGCACAGGTCCTACGACACACTACAGTATCCACTCATCTTTTGGCAGGGGGAGGATGGATATCATTTTGAACTGCGACTAAAAGATCCAACTACAGGAATGCCCCAAACTAAGAAGATTTCAGCTATGCAATTCTATGCTTACAGGATGATAATACGTTCTTCAAATTCCAACACATTACTGAGAAGCAAAGACCTGTTCCACAAATTTATCGTTGATATGTATGCCAAGATTGAATCGGAAAGACTATTGTACATACGAATAAATCAGAGGACTCTCAGAGTTGAACAGTATACTCATTTCAGGGATGCGGTCATGAATGATGGAAATATCTCCGACACAGGCCAGTTGATCATCTTGTCTTCCAGCTTTACAGGGGGTCCAAGGTACATGCACGAGCGTACTCAAGTTGCCATGACCTACGTGAGAAACTACGGCAGACCAGACCTCTTCATCACTTTCACCTGCAATCGAAACTGGACAGAGATACAGGAAGAACTATTTGCTGCACAAAAACCACAGGATCGTCATGATTTGTTAGCAAGAGTATTTCATCAGAAACAAAAAACGCTTATGAGTCTCATCACAAAGGCAAAGATTTTTGGAGAAGTTCAGTGTCATATGTACACGATAGAGTGGCAGAAGCGAGGACTTCCTCATGCTCACATTCTGATTTGGATCAAGGACTCCGTACACGTTTACCGAGTGGATGACTTTATCAGTGCAGAAATCCCTAATGAACAAGAAGACCAGAGACTTCTTTCAATTGTAACTAAGCAGATGGTGCACGGCCCCTATGGATCCATAAATCCAACCTCTCCATGCATAAAAGATGGAATTTGCACTAAACGATACCCGTGCCAATTTTTGAAAGAGACGCAAACAGGACGAAAAGGATATCCACTTTACCGGCGCAGATCACCACTAGACGGGGGATTTAAGGCTGACATCGCTTATAAAGGATCGCAAGTGTCTATAGACAATACTTGGATTGTCCCGTATTGTCCTCTACTAACAAAAATTTTCAATGCCCATATCAACATAGACTCTATGTCATAGAGTATTGCAATTCTGTTAAGCCTATAAAGTATGTCTGTAAGTATATTAACAAAGGATCTGACATGGCTGTTTTTCAAGTGAACAGTGGAGAGAATGACTTAAATGAAATTGCCCAGTATCAAATGGGAAGATATATCAGCAGCAATGAAGCAGTATGGCGAATACTCAACTTTTCTATTCATGAGCGCCACCCCACAGTGATTCATCTGAGCGTCCACCTTGAGAATGGACAGAGAGTCTACTTCACACCAGAAAACGCTGCTGAACGTGCCCAAACACCTCAGGAAACTACACTCACGTCTTTCTTCAGACTTTGCACCCAAGATGAGTTTGCACACATCCTGTTGTACAACCAAGTTCCCAAGTACTACACTTGTAACAATGGAAACAAGACATGGAACCGTCGAAAACAAGGACATGTTGTACCTGAACAAACAGGAATAAGGTCAAGCAATGCATTGGGTACACCTTCCATCCGAACAATTCAGAGTGCTTTCACCTCCGCCTCCTGCTGCATGAAGTACCAGGCCCAAAATCATTTGAAGATTTGAAAACCTTTCAGGGACGGCTCTGTGAAACTTACAAAAAGGCCTGCCAGCTTAGAGGCCTTTTGGAGAACGATGACCACTGGAACAATGCACTCGAAGAAGCGGCTGCATCTCGATCACCAAAGGTTTTCCGAAATCTGTTTTCTGTAATGCTACATACATGCTCCATGTCATCTCCTGAACAGTTATGGATGAATCATAAGGAGAACCTGTCCGAAGACATGCTGCACCAAGCACGCATGCAGGAGCAGAATATGGATCTGGACTACAGTGACGACATCTTCAACAGAGCGCTAATCGACATTGAGAACAAGATTATATTGATGGGTGGATCGGACCTAAAAAGCTTTGGGCATCCAGAACCCAATTGAAACCTTGATTCAGTCCTGCCGAGTGAAGAACGTATGGAGCAAAATTATGATACGAATGAACTCGCAACATAAATAGAGGAAAATGAGCCAAAAATGGTCCCAGATCAAAAGGAAGCATTTGACAAGACCACAACAGCAGTTTTCAATGGTTGCGGTGGCATATTCCTTTTGGATGCTCCGGGCGGTACAGGGAAGACTTTTCTAATCAATCTTCTTTTGGCTAAAGTGCGACACAGAGACGAGATTGCCCTGGCTGTTGCTTCTTCTGGCATTGCTGCAACACTATTGACAGGAGGGAGGACAGCTCACTCGGCTTTCAAGTTACCCTTAAATCTGGCAAACACAGAAACTCCTACGTGTAACATTTCAAAAAATTCAGGAAAGGCAAGGATTCTGAAGCATTGAAAGTTAGTTGTCTGGGATGAATGCACCATGTCCCACAAAGCTGCATTCGAAGCACTCGATGTCACATTGAAGGGCATCAGAGGTAACAATTACAGAATGGGAGGCGTAACTATGGTGTTGGCTGGCGACTTTCGACAGACACTTCCGGTTATTCCACGTGGAACCAGGGCGGATGAAATGCAGGCCTGCTTAAAATCGTCTTACGTGTGGAATGATATCGAAAGACTTGGTCTTTCAACAAACATGCGAGTTCATGTCAATGGTGATCCCTCAGCCCAGAAATTTGCAGATAACCTTCTACAACTTGGAAATGGAGCCATTACTGCTGATAATAGAGGAGTATAGCTATGGGAACGATTGGAATGATTGTGACAACTCAACAACAGCTGAAAGAGTCGGTGTTTCCAAATGTGGCCCAGCACTTCACTGATCACTCATCACACATGGCTGTGCGAAAGAGCAATCCTTGCCCCAAGAAACGAAGATGTCAACGTCATCAATAAGCAGCTTTTACAAGAATTGCCAGGTAAAGCTCAAGTTTACAAATCGACTGACACCACCTGTGATACAGAAGAAGCGGTACACTACACCACAGAATTTTTAAATACGTTGGAGCCATGTGGAGTACACTCTCACAGATTAGAGCTGAAGATTGGTGCACCAATTATGCTGCTGAGAAATCTGCCTCCACCTTCACTTTGCAATGGAACAAGACTTGCTGTAATGAATCTGATGCCGAATGTGATTGAAGCCTTCATTATGACAGGACACTCTGCAGGCGAAGTCGTATTTATTCCCAGGATACCAATCATCCCTTCCGATATACCATTTCAATTTAAAAGACTTCAGTTCCCTGTCCGTTAAGTTTCGCCATGAGCATTAAGAAGGCACAAGGAAATCTTTAAAAGTAGTTGGACTCGATCTTCTCAAACCCCGTTTCTCCCATCGTCAACTTTATGTGGGTTGATCTATAGTTATAAAAGCCGAAAATCTCTACATCCTAGCTCCGAATGGAAGAACAAAAAATATAGTATATCTTGAGGCTCTCCAAACTGATATTTTAAGAAAGAAAAGTGAAAGAAGACTCAAGTGAATTTTATCAACGCTATACAGACATAAATATAGCATTCAAGCCAACAACATGAATGGACAAGCCACAGATCAAGAAGCGTTAATTTAATTTATATCAGTCTTTTGAAAGACACAAATAAGAGGAGCAATGCCGTTTATTTATTTTATGATATTTATACTGTTATTAATTCTATGTTATTTATACTGTGTTTAGTTTTTAAATTGATTTTTGTTAACAAACATTAGACAATTTGACATTTTTACTTTTTAACAATTAGTAGTAGAAGAATGATGAAAGGCTGAATCTACTAAAATTCTGTGATGTGTATAAAATTTCATATGTTTTTTTTAAATGTTATTTATACTGTGTTTACTTTTTTAATTGATTTTGGTTAACAAGCATTCGACAATTTCAGTCTTATTTATACTGTGTTGAGTTTTTAATTTGATTTTGGTTAACAAGCATTCGACAATTTCAATCTTATTTATACTGTGTTGAGTTTTTAAATTGATTTTGTTTAACAAACATTCGACAAAGTGACATTTTTACTTTTCAGCTTTACTTTTCAAAATTCTTTACTTTCCTAAAGACAATTTGACATTTTTCCTTTTCGACTTTTAGTGGTTTATTATAAATTCAAATTAATGGAGATAATGTTAATGTTTTTTTGCAGGGAGTAATTTTTTGTTGACATGAAAAATGTTTCAGATATTATAAAAATTGATTGCTTTTTACATTATTTTCAACTCATAAATTGTTTAAATGTAGATATATAAAAGCTTTCAATTTTTGTTAGTGTATTTAGGCCTGTAGTGTATAACAATGTTTAATTTCTATTTGTATAATTACATTTTTTTCCCACTGTCTGAATATTTTTTTTCTGTTCAAATTAATGGAGATAATGTTTTTTTGCAGGGACGAATTTTTTTTATTTAAAAAATGATTGATATTATAAAAATTGATTGCTTTTTACATTATTTACAACTCATAAATGATTAAGGATATATAAATGATTAAGGAAACATATCCCTACTGAAAAATCCTCGCCTTGCAAATATTGCGAAAGGAGGATAAGGCGCCTTTGCTGTACGCCTAGCGTGGTGTGGAAAACAGCAGTACCGTCGTAAAACGCCAGTTAGTGGCCACGTTTGCAGTTTTGTCATCTTTGGCTATACTGTGTTTCCTTTTCTTTAATTTTGCCCTTTTCATTTTAATCTCAGTTTTAAGGCAAACTTTTTCAGTCATTTATTTTGTTTTTGTATTTCTATAATTTCAAAACATGCTTTTAATACTTTATTTTTTTTGTTGAATTATTTACATTTTACTTAAATTCAATTCAAGCAATACTTTGTTTACTCTTTTATTATACTGTGTTTAATTTATAAATTTATTTTGGTTAGCAAAATTGAAATTTTTACTTTTCAGCTTTTGGTGGTAAAAGGCTGAATCTACCTAAATTCTGAGATGTGCATAACATTTCACATGCTTTTTTTTCTATGTTATTTATACTGTGTTTAGTCCTTAAATTGATTTTTGTTAACAAACATTCAACAATTTGGCATTTTTTTCAGCCTTTATGACATGAAGAAATCAGGTAGAGGAGGCTTCTGCAAAACGTGGCCGCTGACGGTTGTTTTGTGACAACTCACTGAAGTGGCGTCTTAAAACGACAGTGAGTGGCCACGTTTGCAGTTTTGTCATCTTTGGCTATACTGTGTTTCCTTTTCTTTAATTTTGCACTTTTCATTTTAATCTCAGTTTTAAGGCAAACTTTTTCAGTCATTTATTTTGTTTTTGTATTTCTATAATTTCATAGCATGCTTTTCATTTCATTTTCTGTAATTTTGCACTCTTGATTTTAATCTCAGTTTTATTTCAGGGTCTTTCATTTATAGTTCTGATTTAAGTTGTGTTAAGTTTTTATTTATACTGTGTTTCCTTTTCTGTAATTTTTCCCTTTTGATTTAAATCTCAGTTTTCAGGTAAACTTCAGGTAAAGATATTAAAACATAGTTCTGATTTAAGTTGTGTTTAGTTTTTATTTATACTGTGTTTCCTTTTCTGTAATTTTGCCTTTTTGATTTTAATCTCAGTTTTCAGGTAAACTTCAGGTAAAAATATTAAAATATAGTACAAGAAATGTTCCTCAAACTGTGCTATATTAACTGTACAATATTCTTTTGTATGTTCTATTAGATTTAATTTCTATATTTTCTTCTACATTATTTTGTCTATTAAAATATCTGTTACAACTTTTTATAAATATATTTTTGTTTTTGTCTTTTTGTCATTAATTGCATACATTGACCGTTGTATCATGCAATTTTAATGTACTCCGTAGCGAAGCACGGGTATTCAGCTAGTACTAAATATTGACAAAATATTTCATTGAATTACATTCTGCTTTAGAAAGAGATAGTTATACTGGAACATATATGTGAGTGGATGGGTTTCTTTCTGCATCAAAACTATATCCTCGTGATATTTATGGAATCTGAATTCTTGTCCTAAAATTTCAATATACTTTATTAAGTTTAATATAAAATAATTTTGATGTTTTTATTTATTATCCATTTATATGAGTCTTATAGTAAGATGAAAAGTTTTACAATTTTTCTCCTGTCACTAACATTCTCGAAATATTTAGTAAATTTCATAAATCTGTGGAGTTATGGTAGATGCTGATATGTCCAAAAAATTCAATTTTATGTTTTAAGTTGATATGGCACACTAAAAATTGGCTCTTTAATGTGGCAAAAGTTGGTAGTGGAATTATGAAAAAATGCTAAGTTATTCGTAATTTGGCAAAAGTTGATGTTTTCTTTTTTTCTCAACCCACCCCAAAATTTTAGTCGCTAATTGAAAAAATATTTTCATTGAAGACCAGCCATATTCTTGAGGTTGAATATGAGTATTAACTAAAGAATATTTGGATTGAAAAACTTAATTGAGCAATTTTATATTTCACAACAAAAGTTTCTTTTTTAATTTGCCGAAAACATGAAAAAAGGACATATCAACATCTTCCATAACGCCACAGAAATATAGTTCTATTTTTTTTACATTAACGTATACATTTCAGATGCAAATAGTTTTAATTTTAAAAGCGAGAATATCTGAGGAAGTTGTAATCCTGCACTCTGCCAGATGATACAAGGCTAAATATGTCATTAACTTCTATCTTCCTGTAAGTAGCAATAAAAATAATTAAATAAAATAATGAACTAGATAAATCTTGTGTGAACCAATTCAAAACTTGAAAAACCTATACATCCACGACATGCATTTTGATGCGAAATACTCCAAACTGAATCAGCAACTTCGCATAGGTAGTCCTTTACTTTTTGCCTCTTTTGCTCAAATAGATATCCCTAATGAAGTAAACATTGATTTTCGCATAATTACAATCTGGGCAGATATTGATGTTGGTTGCTGGAAACGAGCACTATCGGGGGTGTAGGTGAGTGAAGGTAGGTAGAGGAAAGCTAAGAACATCAATGAAATGAGTGCCACAAATATGGAGGCTTTATACTGAGAAAAAAAAAGGTTAATATACTGCACTTCGAATCTTAAGTTTTAAGCTAAAGTATAATATTATATATTTATAAATATATATGACCTAATTAATTAATTAGGTGATGGCCCCTTATAACATCTCATTGAATGAGTGTGTGTGATCTTTGAATTTGAAATGCAGTCAAGGGGGAAAAGTTTTCAATTTCCAAGTATGTAAATAAATTTTAGCACACAATCAAGCAAAAAGTGTATGATTTGTTAATGTTTCATGAGAAAATCAAGCACCAGGAGTGAAAAAATATTGGATTTTAATTAGTTTATAACAATATTTTTATTCTATCCACCAAAAATCAATCTAATCCTTGAACTTAAAGCTTATCTGTTTTGAATTTTAAATGAGACTATTAATTTTTATTACACGCTGAGTCCTACAAAAGTGATTGGACGTAAATTTGTTATCATAAAAAATTGCCCTATTGAAACTTTAAGTGTTTTCCTTTGAAGTATGGGTTTTTCAGGGTTTTTTCTATACTATTTACATTATTAAAATAAGGATTTTAAAACCATTGGTTTCTTTTGAACTGTGAAAAACAGTACACACTTCATTTACAACAGAAAACTTTAGAAAGAAATCTCTGCACAAAATAATAAAAGGGTCCAGAATGTTAAAAATATTCCTTCATGTCATTTGATATTCACACACACACACGCATCTATACATATTTATACATTTTTTTTAAAACTTTCAATTGAAAGATCAACACATATACTAAGACTGTCTTTAAATACTTATCATTTTGTTACTGAGAATGAATATTTTTAATATTTATAATAAACCTTTTATTTGTGTTACACTGAAAAAGGACCTCTTCGTGTTTAAATGTACTATCGATTTTTTGAGTAAAATGTGTCCTACTAATCTATTGATAAAAAAATTGTGAATAATTCAGTCCATGTCAATTGAATCCGAAAGTTGCGGTTGATAACAAATATCTTCCTCGGTGAACTCAAACTTCAGAACCTCAAATCTCAAGATCCTCAAATCTCAAATAGCAGTTACCCTGACAATGAAAGGGAGTTTCATTCTGAATAATTTTATCCCTATTCTTTCTAGGCGCACGAAGTATGAGATTGGTCGTACGCACTCATATCTATAAATGCGTAATAAAGTCACTATACTCTCTGTAGTGAAAGTTTTTAGTTACTGAAGTTTTCTGTACTACAGTGGGAAGTTACTGAAGAAACTAGCTACAGAAGAAACCTTGTTGCTGACGAAAGTTCTCAGTTTTATTAGCTAGTGATGAAATCAGTATTAAAGAAAGTTCTCACTTTTACTTAAGCAGAAGAGATTAACTATACTGAAGAAATTAATTGTCTCTACTGATGAAATCTAGAAGTCCGTGGAATAATGATGAATTCAGAACGAATACAGATTTTAGTGTCTAAAACGAAGTATGAGCAGAGGGAAGAGTACCAGGTTATTTTAAATTCAGTAAAATAGTGCTCTTTAGTATGGCAGGTAGTAATAATGACGTCGGGAACAGTTCTTGGGACTCAGAACGTTCTTAATAGTTACACAGCACTACGGAAGGAACTGTACATCTCTGCGACGCTAAAAAAAGGCTGGAAAACGGAAGTAATAACCTGTGGCGAAGTTAGGAGACACCACTCGGCAATCTATGCCACAAGACCAGATCGTATAGACGTTGTGTAGATAAGATGACCGCAAACACCCTAAATTCCCCACTCTCAACTTTTTAGTGGTAGTTCAACAAAAAAATTTAGACTAGGTTATACAAACATTCATTTATTTTATATTAACGATCGTTGACTTGAATATAAAAAAAACATAAGAGCTATAATAAGCTATTACAGTCGACTGGTCTACTTAATCTGAGCTCACACAAGTTGTCACCATATCGGTCAAGGTTAACAGTAGTAAATGAAGAATCAATTCAAAAAAAGGTTAGCGTACCCTAACAGTCGGCAAGCCGAACTGAAGGGGGGGGGGCTTAAGCATAAAAAAGGAAACAGCTAGTTATCAGAAAAATGTAGCTCTTTCTATAAAACCGACTACGTAATCTCTTTTCATTCTGGACAAGGCGCACACAGGCTAGGGTTGTATTAACTTCATTTAAACAAAAATATCGCCAAACTACGGAGAATGGCTACGGTCCACGGAGAGTAGCATCGGACTTCATCGGTAAACCGCTGTAAAGAACAAACCCTCGTAACTCGAAAAACGGCGATTCACCGCTAAAAAATATAGCCAAGTAGGAGCGAAAAGAGCGGGACGGCCACTGATTGGACTTAGCCACGAGTGACGTGAAGCGCCGCCGAATATGATTGGCGAAGTTCGCTTTGGTCCAGGAGGAGAATTTTTAAGAATTTTCTCACGGGGATGGATGGAGGTCGCCAACAGATGACGCGGATCACAGACTGGGAAATAGATAAAAATTGTCCCCGCTTTTGTACCTTAGGCCAATTAAAAAGCAATTACTACGACCCCTGGATGGAAAACGTCCGGTCCTTTTAACAGGTCGGCACAAGCCATAAAACATCCAATTATCTGTACGAGTAAATTGCAGTTTCAAATAAAGGAAACTACTTTTAAATTGGGTTCTTGGAAAATAATACATTGCTGAACAAAATAGCGGATGCTATCAATAGCTACTACTGGAGTAAAGATATACCATTTTAGACCTCCCACGTAAAAAGAGGGGCGATGCACGAATTACGCTAAAATGCTTATAGCGAAAGATCCTACGATTAATATTAACATTACAAACATTAAGGTGATTACATCCTTTAAATTAATAATTATTCGTATTTAAAGTAGGTGCAATTAATAAGAAAACTGTAACGATAAAATCCACGTTACACTCTCGATATAAATTGATCACATTTTTGTGAAACTGTCCATTGAACGATGGGCATCATAATGACGAATACCTGGCAAAATTGGGAAACGAACCTCGGATTTTACAACTCGAAATGAATACTCTTACCAATTAAGCTACTCTGGTTATGTAACAAAATTTTATATTGAATAACTTTCCTGTCGAGAGTGAAAGTAAATTCTTTGATCGTTTCATATGGTGGCAGCAGCATGTTCATCAATAAAAAGGGAAGAGTTTTATGGAGATCCGTGTAAGACTCTTAGCCACATAACAAAACATTACCATTATGTCATCATTTTTTGTAATGTTATGTGCGTATGAATTTTTATCTAAAGAAAGTTACAGAAATTTAATGAACTCATAGCGAATTCTTTTAAGGGGAATATTCGAAAATATGCTCTTTAGTGTTGTCTTAAAGTACCATTGACTACAATTATATTTGAATAATTTTCAGCATTGAAAGAACTTTTCCTTCTTTGAAGATATTTATGCATTTAATTATTCTTAAATGTTCAGAAAAATACCGATTTTTATCTTCTTTAAGGATATTAACGCAACTAACAATTCTTAAACATCCACAAAAATTCCGATATTTACTCCTTAAAACCTTATGTACCGAACTGAAGAGCTTTTCCCACTGCAGGTAACATTTTTTTTTATTATCTGTATTTTTCCATTTCATATTTCGTTATTAAATCACACATTCTTGACAATATACAGACATTGTGGATAATTTAAATACAGTAGCTATGCAGAAAGCAGTGCATCATTTTTCGTGTTGCTTGTAATAGAGGGAGTGAAGCGGAAGCCGCTAATGATTCGGTGAAGTCAAATGACTTTCCGCTTTACACCGGCTGAAAACCACGAGTAATATTTTATATCCATTTGAAAAGTGTACTTTCAAAATATATACCCGGAGGTTTTAACGTATTACTTCCTGCTTGTGCTTTCTAACGGAGAAGGGAAGAGAACGTAACTATAATGAATGCATTTAGAGAGTTTTGAACAAAGTCACATTTTAATTTCTCAAATACTCGACAGCTAAAATTGATAAAAATATCTTACGTTTACAAAAACAGTTTTACCTTTTAAAAGAGCTCTTTTATCCATGCTTAAAAGGCGCATTCATCTATTTCTATATCATTTGATTTCCGTATAGAGTCATAATTTCACTATCTGAATTTCTAATCTCTTCATTTCTAGCATATTGAAATTATCAAGATTTTTCTAATATCTTTTTTTGGATATATATCTCTGTTTATTATTTGTTTTCACAAATTTTATGGACAATTTTTGTTTTTTGATTACTTTTCCTATTAAACTAAATTATTTCACAATTACTATATGTATCACTTAGGATTTGTAAAACTATCGTTTAGTTTCATAACATTGTTGTGCCATCGTTACTCTTAAATATTTCGCTATAAAGAAAACTCGTTTAGACTATTGGAACACAATATGCAAAATGTCATCTTATAAACAGAAAGGTGTATAAAATTTGTTTACAAAACTACATTTTATAGTATAATAATCTATCAACAATGTTCAAGTGATTATTAACTTCAAAGAAATAAAATGAGTTTATTACTAATATAATTGATAAAAGAAGAGAATTAACACATTAAATTTAATCTAATAAAAGGAATATATATATTTCTTAGAAATGCATAAAAAGAAAAAGTTTTAAACATAAATTTCACAAGGAATACTGATACTTTCAGAGCTTAAATTGTTTCGCTAATTTATTACGTTATAAGTTGTAAAGAATTATACGGTTTGTAATCCTTTTACATTCCTCTTACATAAAAACTCCGTTGTTTTACTCAGTACACATGCTGCATATAAAAAGAATTTTCTTATTAAAAATGGGAAAATTCTTCCGAAGAAATGCTTTTTATCATTGATTTATAATAATAAAAACAACAGATTTTGCGAAGAATTAATATTTGTTAGTAATTATTATTCTTTCGCAACAATACTAGTTATTTCCCGATAAACTAAATGTTGTTAGCACTGAAATGTAATGTGAATAATCTAATTTGCTTCAAAAATATTTAATTTTGAGATTTATACAGGCATATTTTATAATTAAGGAATATATTAATTTCAAAGTTTATATCTGTTTTTCATACGAGGGTGTAGAAAATATGCATTAAATCATGTTTTTTTATGCTCATTTGAAAGATATTTCCATACTATTCATGAAACAGAAAACTTTAACACAGTTCTTGGCTCAGATTAATAAAAATGTTAAAATTACACTTTCGTGACATTTAACATTAACACACACTCACAATATATATATATATATATATATATATATATATATATATATATATATATATATATATATATATATATATATATATATATATATATATATATATATATATACATATATATGCAGAGAGAGGGAGAGAGAGAGAGAGACTGACTAATATTAACATATTTATATAAATGAATAACATTAGTCACAGAACTATATGTACATTTTTATGTATCAATTTAGAGATTTTATCTGATTTTTAAAAATCTCATGAAATCCTTAATGTAACGCAGCTCGCTATGAATGACTATTTTCATTATTGCGAAGACAAAAATTTTTGCTTTATGCTGAAAAATCTCGTCTTGTTCTTAAATCAAGAATTAATTCTTATTTGTGTCTGAAAGAACATGGAATAGCATATGATAGGTAAATGGCATGGAATTAGTTGCATAGCATAATTGTTATTTTTTCACGAGTCACAATTTACTTGACATAAACTGGAAATATATCATCTCATTCCCTTATTCTTATTCAGAATATATTAAACAAAATGGTTTACGCCACGAATACGAATGGCAGAATTAAGTTGTTCAAACACTTGTTTGTTCACAAGTGCATGGATTCACTTAAATACGTGTATTCAGGAATCCAAGATGATATTTTTGAAATAAACTAAATATTTAGAATTCAATGCTTTGGAATGTTACGTTCTGTTTCAAGATTAATGACTCTTAAATGTCTTTAAAGCTGTATATGTAATTGCTTATTTGCATTTGAACTTTAAGAATATATTGCATAGCTCAAATAGAAAAAGTTACTTAAATTAATTAAAGAACATTACGGAAAAAATTAACCATTTCACACCCTCTTAGTAAGTAACATTAAATCCCTAATAATTTCAATAAACTTCTTCATATTTTGCCGTCAGTTCTACTTATGTATAAATACCCAAATATGCATAAATCGAATTACAGTTTATGCCACAGATTTTAAATAAGAAAGGTGGTAGAGGAGTAAATGGAATGCATTTAATGGAATACCATAAATTAAATGTTATTTTTATAAAACTAAACTTTTCCTCTTTATTAACACTGTTAGTTTCACAGCAAAACCAAAAATATCTTTAAAAAGAATTTTTAAAAATACTTGCTGTGTAGTACACTTAAAAAGTAAAATTATTCCCAGAGATTTTACAATAGAATAAAAAAATAACTTCTATCTATTTTCTCCTCAAAAGGAGGATTACATACTTCAGCTATTCAAACAATTCTTCATTTGAATAGTAAGAGTTTCACATTTACTTTGAAATCTCTTTTAAAGTAACTCTTGACTGGAATTTTGCAGAATGTTAGATGAACATTTATAAGTTCTTAATCTGGTTATTTTAGCATACTTGAATTGTATTAAAATTTTGATTTGTTTCTTGGCAACAATTAATTTGAATTTAATTTAGTCTATGATTTATGGAAAACTCCAGGTAGATTTACAGGAAAGAGTAAAGTAAATTTTATTTAAATGTATTTTGGGAATAATGTCAAAAAGGCGAGAGAGGAAGAGCATGAATAAATGATGAACAGTTTTAAACGTTATTTCTTCATACCCATAATTCTCTCTTTTTCGTATCGGAATAAGAAGTTGGTAGACTTTAAAGCAGAATGGAAAATACATAATTACTCTTGATATTTAACTGAAAAATATTACATGCTTACAGTTATGTTTAAAAATAATATTTATCCCGATATTAGAAGTTTTGTCTCTATGTCAATTTGGCTATTGTAAAGAATTTTTATATTTTTCCCCTTACTCTCAAACTGTGTTAAAATGGCAGAGTTTCTCCTTTGCGTTTTCGCATTTTTTTAAACCTCATTCAGGTCTTCAGAGGAACTGCCAGATGGTACTTTTGTATTTAGATTCAGTCTGTTTGCTAGGTTTGTGATGATTGGCATCGCATATGCTAGACAAAATCTTCTAAATTCTTTTTTTCCTATTCCCAAACTAAGCAATCGGATCTTTCTGAGTGTCTTGAGAAAAATATAACACAGAAACTAAATTTCAAATAAATAAAACATAATTTTCCTATAATATTATTAATTTAATATATCTAATGGGATAAACACTGAGTCTGACACTTTGTCTTACTCAGATAATCGGATAACATTGTTGTTGTTTCTTATGCCCCCTGGCTAGAATGTAATTCCAGACCAGGTCCATATAGGCTTTGGGAGGAAGTGTGCGGCTCCTGTTTGATTAGCACCACAAGGGTCGGACACTGTCTTAGCAAGTTGCCACCTCAGTTTTGACCGAGCAGCCCCAGGAGTGACATCTGGGGGGATCATACCCTCTCCCACCCTCTCTGACCATCATAGGTCTATGGATTTAACGTGCCCATATCTGGAATAGACACGGGGGTATTTAATGGCGCACGCCGGGATTCGATCCGAACACCTTCGGCACCGAAAACCATAAAATTACCACAAGGCCACCTTGAGCCACTCGGCAAATAATCTGTATATATAAAACAGTTCCGTAACTGACTGAATGACTGATTGACTGACTGACTGACTGACTGACATATAACGCACAGACCAAACCGCTGGACGTAAAGATCTGAAATTTTGCACGACGATTCTTCTTAAAGTGTAGGGGTGCACTAAGAGAGATTTTGGAAAAATTCTTCTTGTATTTTTTAAAATTAAATTTTTAAGCTGTTTTTGTAACATTTTTAAAAGTTTTAATTTAAAATGTAATAATCTGAGGGTTATAAAATTTATATCAAGAGAAAGATCAGAAAAATTCCTTTAAAATGAATTCTTTTTCGAATATTTACCTCCATTTCCTGATTTTTGGTGAATTTTTAAAGATTAATTTTTAGAATTTATTAAATGATGATCACGTGGTTTCTTTTCTTTTTGTGATATTTAAACTAATTTTGCGTCACGTGCATAACAAAGAAATAAATTGACAAAAAATATTTTTTTTTCTTGCTAATGCGGCAGACGATTGGACATTATCCAAAAAATATTAAAATACAGTAAAAGAAATGTTCCTCAAACTTTACTATATTAACTGTACTATATTCTTTAGTATGTTCTATTAGAATTAATTTGAATATTTTCTTCTTCATTATTTTATCCATAAAAATATCCGTTACGATTTTTTATAAATATTATTTTTTTTACATTAATAGCATACATTGCTCGTTGTATTTAATTTGAATGTACTCCTTAGCGAAGCACGGGTATTCAGCTAGTATAGCCATATATTAAAAATATCTCCCCATATCCTTTGCTAGAGTACAAGATACTGCAAATGGGAAAAATGGTCCAAGTTCATGATATTTTCGAAAACATTAGGTGACACAAAACGCTTAGGTTCGTAAACGAGTGAGCACAAAATGTAATAATCACTCGTTAAAATCTGCTTCTCTTGTATGGAGGAAGAAAGACGTAACAGCTTACAGATGATCAAAATATTGGAACCGATACCCTCATACTTATGCAATAGCAAAATCTATAAGAAACCATAAAAGTACTCTTTACCTTATCCATAAGTTACAGAATGATGTCTGAGAAGATAATAATGGTCTTTGTTGATGAAAGCACGTGAAAATTTTGGTTGACACACTACACTCAAATTCCCAGAGGCAAGTACTAACGGAGTCGAAGAAATATGTTTTCCATCACGTACTGCGTATAAATAATATTTTTCTTGCAAAGGAAGGATTGACTAAAACAGTCAAATAGTCCATTTTACTGATAAAAGTAACATTTAAATAGTGTTAAATAATATTATAATTTCAAGAGTTCGAAATAAAAGAAATATATTGATTTTTTTTTTATATATTATTTTTCCAAATTAAACTTATTTTACCAATATATATGACGAGATATGAGTGCACAATCATATTTTTCACGGAAAATGCATGGTAAAATATTTGAAACTTACATCTGTTTGTGAATAATTTTCATTCGAAAACAAAAAGCTTCGACACATGAGAGGTAAAATATATTTACCATAAACGATAAGCATTGATTATATGTCTGATAACACTATAGTTTAACTTTTACATAAATTAAAGAAAATAGGTTTCAACAGGTCATTTTCTTGGGGATTTTCCTATGAGGTAATACATGCATAAATTACTCATAACTTTTGAATTGCGAATAAATTACATATCAAATTATTTTAATTCCCAATATTAAATAAATTTTTAAAAAATTAACTTCCTAAAAGCATAATACCGTCCTCTAGGAAAGCTATTCTTGGTGTATAAATGCGATGTTTATTTAGATAATGGATCAGAAATGAAATAATCTCAGAAGTAAAGAACCATTTCGGTAATGATCTTAAAAGGGAAACAATCTTTCTAGTCTTATTATAATAATCTCGTATCTCATTTTTTATGTTGAGAATTTTCGGTACATTTATTCTTCGTAATTTTATTTCAGCCTTCACATGCAGAAAAACAACTAAGGAAACACATCTGAATGGTTTCAAATGAATTTCTGCATGGAAATAAGGGAAATATATTGAGCAATTTTCGGGAGATATATTGCATTATAATCTCCTATTCGTGGCTATTCGGATAAATTGGATTTAAATTTCTACGTATGTATAGTGTTAACTCCTTTATTACGCCTTTGAAGTACATTGTTGACAACATATCTGCTTTTGTTCGTCTCATGTTTAGCCATATACAACACCGAATGTCATAAGGAGAGTAAAACTAATATTATTGCTTATTCTTTCTGCGTCTTTATGATTGTTGATGATGTGTCTCATTCGTAGTGAATGACAATCTGTTTAAATATGCAGACTGATATTGTGGCTATTATATTCTAGTATTACACTAATGTATTTCCGTCTTATTCATGTTCGACGAAAGCTATGTAATTAAATCTTTACGAGATTCCATTAACTATCAATACGTAAAGCAGATAATAATTTAAAAGTGTGCATTTTTTACCCCTGGATATGGACATCGATCGTTCTGATACCCGAACAAAAGATTGCTTCAACCTACAAGGAAAAAAATATCTTAGTCTGCATTTAAATTTAATTGTTAGATTTTTAAACTGAACAAGATAAATTTAATAAAAGGAATATAACATCAAAGATATGACAAAAAATAAGTAGATATATAGCCTGCTAAAAAATAACGTAAATAATAACTCATTCATCACAAAAATATACGTCTCTAGCGTACAAGTAGCCTTGGAACTAGTAGGTATTGCCCTTGTTATGGTCTCCTTAGTGAGGAATAACCGATAAGTACTCTGGAGGGGGGATTCTAAATGCGGAATTTATCTAAATTTTTCTGTGACTGACAACATGCAATTGTCAACAACATGCCAACATAGAATTAATTCGCCCACTTCGAAAAACAACCATGGTCTATCACGAATTGTGATACAAAGTTTAGAGTACAAGAAAATGATAAAATGAAATGAGCCTCTCAGGGGCGGTTTCAATTGGAAGAATATACATCTCCAGTGCATATGGTAGCCTTGGAACCATGTTCCGCCCTTGATATACATAGGATGGAACTTTAATAGTAGCAACAAGGTATGTACAAAGTATACAGAAGAGATTCAGAGGTGAAACTTTTATAGCCTTTCATAGTAGTAACCAGCGTTCTTTAGCCCCCGATCTCGAAGCTGCAGGATGCTGTTGGCAGCACCTGATCTGTTAATCCTTCAAATGGAGCGAATGGTCTACAGTCTGCAGAATCTCTGGAAAGGTGTGAAAGCGAATGCCAAGGAGCAGTTCCTTCATTTTTGGGCCCAAGTCCCAAGGACTTAAACCCGGGGAATATGGGGGATGGTAGAGCACTTCCCAGACCCAGCGAGGAAACACATCAGCCACAGTTTGCGCTGTATGCTCACAAGCATTTTACTTCCATCAGTACGATGCAACAAGTTATTTTGTACGACAGACCGGTAACTAACACATGGCTGTGTTCATCCTGTCAGTATGCAGGCGTGTGATGTTTGTGGGGAGAACGCATTCGCTCTGAGGTAAGACAAGTATGTGGCATGCGTGTAGTGCAAGCTCCTTTTCTGGGTTCTGCTGCGTGGGGTCTGTACAACAGTGTTACCAATCTTAAAGTTCCCTCCCTTACATAACAAGGACCGATGCAAGTTGGAGATGTAAGTTCTTGCAATTAAAACTACCCTTGGGCGGGCTCTATTGATTTTTTCATTATTTAATAGTTTATAAATTATCGTTCCTGAATGTAAGTAGTTCGGAACGGATTTATAAGTTTTAAAAACTGTTTATAGAAAAAGAAAAAGTTATATAGAATTATGATGTTAATTAGGATGATTGCAACGGTTCTGACCCAATTAGGTTTCGAACCCACATCTTTTAAACTCGAGGCTAGTACTTTCATGGGGAGGGTTATAGGAAATCCCCTTTTTAATGGCTTTTCCTCCCATCCTTCCACTTTTTTCAAAGTCCAAGAGCATAGAATGGGAATATAAGTATTATCATATTTTACTTTAATTTATTTTTTCACAAGTTTTTCCCACACACATTTTTGCCATATTTCGCCTAATGTCTTGTTAACAGTGTTTCTAACTGTCAGAATCCACTGACCTTCTACTAAGACCGAGTATTGAATCCGAGTCTCGTGACTCCAGCGCTTTCCCCGTTAAGGAATACCGGCAGTGGAAAGAATTCTCGTTTAAAATGCATTTGAAAATTAAGAATAACATTCAATCTAATACCTTATTTACATTATGTATACACATATTTCACCAAGACTTAAAAATTAATTTTAATCTTACCAAATAGCTTTTTTTCTGAAAATACAAGGAGGATACAAATTAACTTCCACAATATTTTTTTTAATGTTGATAGTCCTAATACTATGTATGTCTTAATTTTATATTTGTTAATGCGGTAATAGTATCTTTCAGTTTTTTCTTAGGTTAGTCGTGCGATAATTATTATTTTACTACTTTCTTTACAGCATCACTATTATTCATTAACAAGTAACGTGGAGAGTATAAACGTTTCGCATGAGAGAAATCTTAAAGGAATTGTTAATTAAAATCATTTCCGCCATAAGGACAGTATGACTGTTTCTAAGTGACATCTCATCCGCCAGGGATGTCGTTTAGACTAAGTCCACTTTGTTCTAATTTAAACGTTTTAGATCTTATGTGGTAATTATTGTTGTCTAAAGACCTAAAAGTAATTCTGAAGTGTCGTAAAATGACACTTTAATAAAATGTGTCACTTTTAAAAATTCCGACAGCCGACAGAAAACTCTTGGGCTGTTAATCAAAATAACATCGCAAAACACAAGAAAGTCAATCATTATGTATCATGCCCCAACTCTGGCTTCAGAGGCATCGATTGAGACGTATTTAATTAACGTTTTGTGTTTGGCTTCGTGTCCGTTGAGGAATGAACACATTTTAATAAAAGATGTTTAATAATTAAAATCGATTATCTCACTCAGCTGCGTTAAATTGCTTCATAGGCGAGTAGGAGTCTTTTTTTCTGATAATATAATATCCCTAGCGTTTATTTATTGAAAATGTAAAATACAGGTAAATTTTTATATTGAATGTAAAAAAATGAAATAATTTTATTTGGAGTGTAAAATTTCTTTACATAATAGCAGAAATGCTATTATTAGCATTTCTTTAGATAACAGCAGAACTTGGAACTTGGAATAAATGGGATTTTTATCCTTGATTGGCAGTTAATATATTTAGCAGCGCGTTGTTTTATAAAGCAATAATAAAATATGCTTTGTGCACATGGAAAGCATTCAGTTTTCCATTTCCTTCATTCTAAAATCCTAAAATTAAAGTAAGATTTGAATTAAAGTATCATTCTTTTCTGAAATTATAAGAAACTAGTACACAAAGTAATTGGGATGTAAATTAGTTTTAAATTTGCAACAGTAAAGACTCATTATGAAATAAGTAACATTTTTTGATTTAAAGTACACATTTAAACAATTTACTTAGGATTGATGATTAATTCAATTACTTTCATGAAAATTATTAATTGCATTCATATACACAAAGCTGTGTGCAGAAAGGCAGTTTTTCAATTAATATATTCGCACTTAAATATATTTTACACAAATGCATTTAAAGATGCCATTTATTTAACAGTGATCTTTACATGTATTTTAAAATTTTTGAAATTCCCTAACCAATATGACGTCCACACGCACTAATATATGTCGCCAATTGAAAAACTTCGAAAGAGCTAAGAATATTTCAGTGAAATACCGTAACCCTCAATTAAATGAACGCACAAAAAGGACTAAGAAACGGGAGATATCAGTTGTGACGTGCTGCTACATATTTTGTGGTATTCAGTAGAAATGAGTTACAGAGAACAGCTGTGAAAATTTTCTTCGAATTTACTTATGTCACCTCCAAAAAGTGTGTATGTCAAAGCATGTCTATTTGTCTCCAAAAACAAATCAGAAATAAAATGCAATCTTTTATTTTCTTATCAAAAATGTGATATGGAAAACTCGCTACATCATTATCTCAGAAATATACACCAGACACATTGGAAATCAATTTATAAGCTGTGAAAACATATTATTATGGCTATTGAAATAAAGAAATCTGAGAAAATAACGCCATGAAAAAAGTATGAAGAATACATTCATATTTCATAGTTTCCTTTAAATATTTCACAGGGGCAATGGTTTTGGCAGGTGATTAGATATCCCCTTTAGGATATATATATATATTTGTGTGTGTGTGAGTGTGTGTTAGTTACGCCAAAAATACTTTAATTTCCTATCGTATTTCAAGTACCACTCGTGACCTGTAAATTACATCTTTTAAATAATAGATTTCCTTTTAATTTATATATCTGCCCTTAAATAATCAAAGTCATGGAAAAAGATGTCTCTATGTGGTTTTCGAAGGATTTCACTCTGTTCGAATTTTGGGGATAGTTGGCATTTGACTATAGCCCTTATTACTAATACCATGTATAGGTTTTAGAAGTAGTGATGGAGATTTTGAGGATACAAGACGCAGGTTGGGTCTGCCTATGATTTCCGAAGCAGCTGAATGATGAATGATAAATTAATAAAATGATTTTTTATATTGTTTCCTATGCTGTTGGTCCTTATGTCTCCTCGTAAGAGTATTCCAGATCAGGGCAAGTAGGATTCCGGATTAGGGTTGCAGTTCCAGTTTACAATGGCATCACAAGGGTCGGAGTTGAACTTCAGACAGGTACCACTTCAATTTTGACCTAACATCCCCAGAGGTGACATTTAGGGGGATCGTACCTTCTCCTACCCTCTCTGACGTCATAGAAGAAATTTACAGTCTATAAATTTAACGTGCCTGTATCCAGACTGGACATAAAGGCATTTTAATGGCGATTCTCGGGATTCGAACCGGGCACCCTCAGTGCAGACGGCCGACGCGCTACCAGTAGGCTACCTTGGACCCAATGTCTCCTATAATTTAAACATAGGATTTCACTTGAGGGTCTGCTATTAGAGCTAACTCTGGATATTTAAGATGAGTTAGCTTATATATATATATATATATATATATATATATATATATATAGGGGAAGGTGGGGTAAAATGACGAACTTAAGATTCAAATATTTTTCCTGAATTCAATAAGTGGATTAAAAACCTGAAATTTACAGAAAGACTTCTTTCAACCTTTATGTTTTATAAAAAAAATTTAAACGATTTCATCTCTTCTTGGAAGATGGCAAAAAATTCCCTTCCAAGAAAGTAATTTTCGTCATCTTACCCATTAGGTGGGGTAAGATGACTAAGGGCGGTGGGTAAGATGACGAATCGATAACAATATAAATCAAGATATAGAGGTTTATTTTCAAAAATGCAGAGAAACAATTTCACTTAGGTACTTAGTGAAAAAGACAGATAACACTAAAAATACAATGACAGATTGCCCATAATGAAACAAAAACTTAAAGAATTAGATACGAAAATTAAGAAAAAACATAGGTAATAAAGGTCATATACAAAAATCGCATTTCCAAGGTCTGTCTTTCGCTTCATTATCATCCCAGCCGGAACAATGAGCATGTGCCCAAGATTTGCACCTGAAGCACTGATACCATAATTCGTCCTTTCCCTCCTCCCCGCAAATAATGCAGTCTTTTTCCAATAATGTTTCAGTATCATAGTCGTCGTCCTCCACTTATGGAAATTCTTCTTGTGATGACTCATCAGATGACCAGTAATCCCGTTGAAGCATTCTCGTTTTTCTTCTTTTTCTATGTGTTTTCGGTAAACATTTAGCTTTATTTGACGCTAATGTTTCAGCTTTCCTTTTCAATCTTTCCTGTCGTTTCAGTTCCACCAATTGTTTTTCTTTCTTCTTTTTTTCAAGAGCTTGTTTTACAGGAGATCCAGAAATGTGGTAAGAAGGCAGTTTCTTCCTTGGATTCCTGGTTGTTTTCTTGCTGGCCATCGGAAGTGGAGGAAGAGCTGAGGAAGTTGATGGCTGTGGAGATAGTGTTGATGAAATGGTAGGTTCAGAAGGAAAGGCCGAAGAAATATGCTGCTGACAAATGGTAGGATAATCTAATTGGTTGTTTTCAACAACATCAGTGGTGTATGAAGCGTGAAAATCTTCGTCTGTGAAAATATTGCTGTCTAGAGGCTCAATGTCAGTAGCTCTGAATCCGTTCACAGCAATCTGGATAGTACTAATTCTAAGGTAGGCTCCTCGTCATCTTATCCCACAACGCCATTTTCGATTTCAACTTGCTTATCAGTATCCAAGCTTATCGTAAATAAACTTTAACATACATGATTTTTAACGTTACGAGTTTTATTTTGAGAGAGAAAAATGGAGGAGAAAAATTAACTTACCGTAGTCGGGTAATTCCTTGCGCTGTGAAGTCCAAAATTTACAAACACAGATTAAAGAAATGCATTTGAGTCGCCACTACTCACAAAACGATCTCAACTTATATTACTTGTAGTGGGCGTCATAACCCAGTACTAGAGTCTTAAGAATTGCCTGGACAGGTGCTGCTATCTATGATTGCGTCGGAGAAATACCGAGTTCGTCATCTTACCCTACTTTCCCATATATATATATATATATATATATATATATATATATGTTGTTAAGAAATAATGGTATTTTAGAAGGTCCCTTTCAACAACTGTAGCCAAATTATGTAAAGTATAGTAAACAAGTCCTGGTGAAATAAAAGCGAATAAGCACACTTGCCTATTCAACAGATTTGTTGTTTCAGTCCCGAGATGGGAGAAATTATTTTGATGAAACATCATAGCACTCTGCTCATTGATTTATATGAAATTTATTATTTTTTTATAATCAAATAACATCTCTTAATCAAGCAATTTATTTCTAATTCGTAACAATTACTATTTATAAAATTATCATGTAAATTTCACAGTTCTTAACTAGGTAATAGCTATACAATTTTTGTTAGAAATTGAATTACGCCATACAAGTTAGTCCACTACTAACATACGTATTTGTATTATAAGAAGTCCACTAGTAAGTTTCCCAATAATTTGTATTTCACTGTAACATTTCTATTGATATTACTTAAAGAAATTTCATACAACATTATATTATGAAAAATTTTAGTCAACTTTGTAAAATATAAGAACTAATTTTCTAACTCTATTTTATTTCGACTTTTATAAAAGAAAAATTATGTATAAAACTAAATAAGCACAACAATTTTAGCAAATATCTCATGGAAATTCTGAATCATAAGACACTTTTGAAAAAAATGTCAAGTCACCATCGTAGAAAAAAAATTTAAAGCTATATTGATATTTACTTCGTTGAATGTATACGAAAAATAATACCTGGAAAACATGACAAAAGAAGAGAAAATAATATAGACTTGGGAGAAAGAAATAATAGAGATTTAAAATCCTTTAGTATAGATCTTCAATTAGGTTTAAGATAAGGTAAATGTATGAATATCACTAACCAAACAACAGAAAGGCACTAAATTAACTATTAGTATATTCGTATAGAAATACAAGGGATAAGTGGAACTGCAGAAATAAAATTGAAACAATAAGAAATGGAAATACCTGCTGGTATAACATATCCGGGTGCTGTAAATCACATTATTGATGTTAGCCGCGAAACAAAATGGCTAGAACAGGAACTTGAATTTTGAAAATGGTGCGAAACAAAAAAGAAATGTCTTAAAAATATCATTCATATTTTTGCTGCACACTTTAACTTTATAATTTCCAAAAGCGGACTATCTGTGTGAGATTTTTCCTGTCGTGTTTTCTCAGTGGCTATTCTTCTATAGAATTAAAATGCTGCCATAATGCATGTGTAAAAAGAGGGGAAAGTTAGAGAAAATGTTGGACGATTGAACTTAGCGTAGGATCAAACCGTTCAAATTATTCCTGCATTTTCTTTAAAATAAAAAATAATGTTGTTGTACTGTTGTTGGAAATGGGAAGTCCACTGAAGATTCGTCGGTGTTTATAATATAATGGTTATTTAATGGTTATTTCAATATACCTTCTTCCGAAATTTTAGATTCTTCTCATAGGAGAATTTGGGACGGTAAGTCAAAAAAATCCCATAATCTATTCCATTTCTAATCTTTTCTTTCATAGTTATTGCCAACTTTTCAGCCTAAGATGCAGCTACAAAGCTACATATTTAATTGGTTTATAAAGGAATTTTAAAGTACTGAAAACATTTGTAAACCAAAAAATAATTGATATTCCTTAAATATGACGGCGGAAAGAATTATTTCATGAATAACAAATCTTTGCATACATATTGTATTTAATTTTAGATACAGCTGACACCTTCACGATATATTTGTACCGTTTGCTACACAAGTAAATATTGCTTAGTTTATTAACTCCTATTCCCTTGTTATTTTGATGTTCGTTATTTAAAGCGCAATTTTTAATATGTTGCTTCTATTCTCAAGGCAGCTCATAAAAGTCTGTGTTATTGCTCTCTTGAGAAGTATGAAAGAAGTCTGGGTTTTGTTCTTAAATTTTGCTAGCTTGGATGGATATCTTGCTATTGTTTCATTAGTCAGATTAGTTAGTTATTCTATTACTTCGTAATATTATTGTCTTAAGAATTATTTTTGGGATCAGCTTACTCTTTCAAAATTCATTTTTGCTTTAACTCACTTCATAACTGAATTCGTTCAGGAACTACAATTTTTATAAAACCATACCAAATTCATTTAATTTTAATGTTTGTCACATATTACTGCAACAGTTTCCCATATGAATTCAAATATTTTTATTCTTTTAAAAAATCGATTGACTATTGAGCACCAGGCACATCATCATCCTTTTTCTTCTACTCGTAGACTATTTCGATCAGACTCGAACTGTATAGCCAGCTAAATGAAACTTATAGATAACAGAAACTCCCTATTCAACCCCTATAACAATGTAATGTCGTTATTGCACCATATTCAGATGTAAGGACTTTTTCTCTTTTAATTAGTCTGTTCCCTTTGCATATCTATTTTCAGAATCAGTTTACAAGACAGGTATACTGCTGAAAGAGATTACGATCAACAGGATTAATTTGCTGTACTATTAAAGTGCAACACATTACAATAGAGCAGGCTTTAAAAAATATACTTTTTGAGAAATTTATCATTTTTTATTCACTTATAGTCTTATTGCACACTTTTCTTAGTAACAGTAATTTAAGGATGCAGTTAATCAGAAATCAGAGTTAAATAAAAGTAAATGGAATGGAATTTATGTAAGAGGTAATGTTAGTTCACTATATGCTGATAAGGACAAGACCTACCAACTAGAACATAAGGCTATAAGAAAGAAATATACTTCAGGGCAAAACGCCAGATGGGGCTTTTAATTTAAATATTACACAAATCAGGACATTTCCAAGTAAAGGTTTACCGTTAATTATTATATTTGTTCAGTTTTTCGATCATAGTTACTCGTTAACAAGCTTCTAAATGAATGTTGTTTAAGGCTATTACACAACGCCATAGACTTGACATTTTAGGATGTGTTTTTTATATGTCCCAATTTTACCCATCTTTGATATTTGGGATGAAAGTTCATGCGTCACACCTATTATTTTACTGAAAAAATGTTTTGAATGTTGAATATTCCAAACTGAATGAATTGTAAAATTAAAAAGTGATTATGCTTTGTAAAATTTTAAAATATTAGAAGCATTTAATTTCTGAGCAGGTGGAATCCACAAGATTTTGTTTGAAAGTTACCCCAAAATAAATTTTTCTAAGATAGTAACATGAACCACAGATTTTTTAAATTACTATAATAAACAGAAGCATACGGAATGAGCATTTAATCAATAATGAAGCATGCCCAACAAAGAATAAGTTTAAAAGGCAGACGTTCATCGTAAGAAATTTTTTCAATAACACGCGAATTCCGGTTATCATAGTTTCTTAAACTCTGAAAATAATAATAATTTATAAATTAACTAAGCATGTACAGGACAATAAAGTGTCATTATAGCATTCATCAGTTCCATCAAATATAACGCTCGAACAAGAGGTCAAGACAAATACAGTAAACATCTTTATGGTCGTTAACTATTTTATAAGCCTTTATATAAAGAAAGTCAGTGTCAATATTTATCGTAGCTAAAATATACTAATGCAATTTTTGAATAAATAAGAATTTGTAAGACATCGTTTTACAGCTAAATACTTTTTATTGATTTGCAACAGTATATTTCCATATGTTCTTTTAATGAAAAAATATCAGTATATGTTTATCGTATATTTAATTCTTAGTAGTATGGAAATATAGGTTTTCTGATTTCAGGAAATGTTCTATCAGTAAGTTATCTACAGAAGAATGCATAGAAAAATGTTAAAATAACTCTTTTGCCTGCACTATGCAGCTTGGAGATGACCGAATTAGGTTGGGTGTTCGAGAGCTCTACGGTTATTTATTTATTTTTTTATTTATTGCTACATGAAGATCAATAAGACCGGGACCTACAGTTTATAGCCTATTCCGACCGGCTACAAACATCCATGCCCATAGTGGGACTCAAACCCACAGACTCTGGTACCGAATGCGAGAACCCTAGACATTCGGTCATCTCCCGGCAACCTAATAAGGAACAGCCTTATTCAAAGACCTGAAGACAATCTGAAAACCCTTATTTTTGCATTGAGGTTATTTTAAATTGCATGCTTGATCTATTTCAATGATTTAGCATAAAATGAAATCCATACGTAGAAAAATAAACACTATAGGTACACCTCGGTATTAATTGTATGTACAGTACATCTGTGCACATTCAGCATCATTATATTTATATACTTGCATGAAACACACCAGATGTTATAAAGATTTAAAAATGAATATAATCTGTACTAATATTTGTAATTTTCAAACTCATTAATCATAAAATACATTGGTAATACCTTTTATACATAAGCACACATACATCATTATTGCATATAAAGTTCCTGCCGCATTGGAACAACAACAACCACCATTATTACACACTACATATCTTGTGAAATGGCAGCAATTTTTAAGTCTTTTGTGTATTCGACATTTAGTGAAACCCCGAAAGTTAAAACAGTGTCTATTCAGAAGTCCTATATTAATGTGGGGAATTACAAAAATGTTGCTCGAGTTTTATTTGAAGGTGGCCGCAAAGCAGGGGCTTTAAATTCCTTTAAACTACGGTGTTTCTGAGAGATATATTTATGCTTCCCTGAATAATGGCAGTTCGTTTCTCTGTGGTGTCCGTTAGGTGAGGTTTTACTAAATGTTGATTTGTTACCTATTGTTAAAAGGGATTTTTAAAATAATATGATGTGTAATTCAACGAAAAGTACCATTTAAACACTCAAAGATTTCTTTTTGCCGTGAATAAAAAATCGATAATGAAAAATTACGAAGCATTATTGTGATATATCAGGTTACTATGGGAAACATACTTTTATGTAGCATAAAAATGAACACTGACTAATGATCGTTATGCTAAAACATGGTCAAGTTCTATTCTCTGTATCTGTTCCTGAGAATTATTCATGAGTACAGGCAAAAATCATTTTATAGAGTTATCATTTCTCGAAAAATTAAGGTAGGTTCCGATTCATGTAATTGAACGACCTCGTTTACATTTTAATGATCCTATCAAAGTCTAAAAAGACCAGTTGAAATAAATCAGAAGAAATATTTTTTCGTGTAGTCCTTTTGGTTGTCATAAGTCTTTCCTTGTTTACATAAACTGCTCAAAGAAACCAACTTTCATAAGTATTACTTCTCCTAAATAAAAGCAGAATTTATTTATTATTTTGAAGTATAATATTGCTGAAAAAAATTATAGTTTAGGTTTCGAGCAAAATTTCGTCAGAACATCATGAAAAATTGCAGTAAAACGTCTTATTTTGGTTTCTGAAATATGAAGGTATCTCGTTATTACTTCCTTTTGTAAATACGGAATCTTGCGAAGGAAAAATAGAGACACGGGGACATACAAATACATAAGACACGGGGACATATAAATACATAACTGCGTATTTTACAGTTGGAGAGAATATATTGCTCTATTGTTAAAATTGCGTACCCGACTATTATCACTTTTTCTTCATTTACGCCAGTTCCATAATGTAAAGCATTCTTGACATACATGTCCAAAATATAATGTCCCCATTAGGAAATTTTGAAAAATTGCTTATATATTGTTAGAACCTTGTGAAAGTTCTTGTGCTTCAATAAATAAATGCTAATTTATTTGTGTTGAAAATTTACTTGTGGCACCATGATGGGCTTCTGGGGGGGGGGGGGGGGGTTTCAGGTAAAGTTTTTCACTGTTTCTGAGAAATAATTTTGTTTTATTAAAAATAAACCGGTGTAGTAGATTAAATACATAAGTATGCTGGTAATGTTAAATTACTTCGTTATTACTGATAAAATAGTTTTTTGAAGAGTCTTTCAAGCTAGAAATTATACATAGAAGTATTTAGAGGTCTCTTTTGTATTATAAGAGACATTTCGTGCAAAACTGTTCTTTGTGGCTAATTTTAGAAGCGTTTAATTCCCTCCCGTTACATTTGTATATTTGCTTAACGTAAGTATTGTTTAGGTTATGAACGCCCATTTCCTTGTTATTCAGATACCGTCACTTAAAAGGCAAGTTTCATACATTCCCTCATTTCTAAAAGACAACTTATGAAAGTATATCCTACAAAAGCCAGCCAGTTCGACAGCATATTTCACTGACACATAGTTTAACATTTCAATTAAGGTCGGGATGTTTTACCTCAGCAGTATATATACTTATTTTAGTGCTTAAGAAAGTGGAATATGTACAATGTTTAGAGTAAATTAGTCATAGGGATGTTTAGTGGAATAAAACTGAACACCGGAATAACAGTAAAATTATTTTTTGCACCTGGGAAGGAAATATTATAGGAATAACACGAAATAACTGGTATTTAGTTGTAAGGGCAGCAAATTCAATATGCTATATATACAGCAACTTGTATCTAGTTTAGTTGAATATTAAACGGTAAGAGCTAAACTGTCCCAGAAGCATTAAACCTTGATTGATATAAGGACAGAACTCTGTGACTTGTAGTCCTGTAGGCAATGCGATGTCTAAGCATTATCAAACAAGCTCAATTAAATTAATTAAATTTTAGTCTGGTGCGTAACTGGATAGATTTGATGCAGATCATTTGTGAATCGCTGGGTATCTGCTATTTCAGGGAATAGACATTTGCCACTAGAACTTCCGTATAGAGCATATGGTGTACTCGTGTAAAAAGGATACTTTTTAACTGCAATTGTAGAAATGACAATATTATGGTGATATGAGCTCGAATTCATCAAATTAATTAATGATTAGATTTTTATCCCATCTATGACTATGTATATCGGTTTTATAGTGTTAATAATAAAACCTCTAATCGGAAATATTTGAAAGTATGTTGCAAATGTATATGAAATAAATGAATTAACTTCTGTTTAATTTGAAAGCTTTAATAAGAATGTATTCCAGAATAATTTTATACATGGGATCGTATGAAAAAATAGAGTTCATTACTTTATTAGAGAAGATTTTTGGCTTCACTAGTTGCCAGAAGTGGTTAATTAACTCTCTTTACCATTTCTTTTTACATCTATATAATGAAACTAAAATTAATTCAGTCTACCGACCTGTATGTTCTCAATACTCTCCTGCGTCATTTAGCCCAGTCAAAATAGGTTTTATGGCTAAAAAAATATGAAAGTTTTGAAAATTGCTGGAGATGTTTGTTTAGGCATGCTAATGAACATACTAAAAGTCCCCACCGATCAGACTTGAGCTTTCGCCGCCATCTTGGAAAATGTGTGCACTTTTTTGGTTTTTTGGAAATATCTTTAAAAATATTGATTTTATAAAAAATAATTAAATACAAAAATTAAAGAGCATTAAATTATGAACAAAAATCATTCATAACATTTTTTATATGTCTAACAGGAACAAAGATAATTGACTTTGAAAAGAGCGCACTATCACACCTGGGACGCGCAAGCGGGGTTCCCCATCGCGGTGGGGGGAAATACCCGCGCATGTGCATACCATAATTAGCCAAATTTGTTTTACACTAAATGGGAAAGTTTTTTTTTATTTTTCAAATAACTAGGAAAATATTAACTTTACGTAAAAAAAGTTTTTTTCAAAAATTAAAAAACATTAAATTATGTATAAAAACGATTTTATACATTTTTGTCGTAAACCTAACAGGAACGAAGATATTGACTATAAAATGCGCGTTGATAATGGAGGTAGCTTCGTTGAAGTCTCGTTGCAGGCGCTCTTCTTTGAATTTCTAACCTCTCCCACATTTCGGCATTCTTTAAACACAAGAAAATAGACTTTAATGTTTTTGGCTATGTAGATAATTAATCATTATTAATTTTATACATGAATATAGTAAACTTGGGGGTATTCACTATCAGATTTCCATTCCGAATAATTGTTCAAGCTTACCTACTTCAGGATTTAGGGGCTTTTTTCAGTACGGGATTCTCCCCTTCGTCAGGCATGTATAGATCGTCAATGGATCCGCTAACATCGGCCCATTCATCAACTTCTTTCATTCGATCGTCATCATCAACAGGGCTGATGCCATTCTGACATACCCCATTGCAATTATTGCAGGCCGTTGTTATGTAAAACTTATGCTGATTAAAAAAACATACATCTGAAGCGTAGATATATATATTTTTGCTTAAGCACAGCCCACAACGGCGGGCTCTATGCTTTTTGTGAAGATTGGTCGAATTACCCCAGTCAAATAGACCCGATTTCGACGAATGGCTAAAAAAATATGAAAGTTTTGAAAATTGGTGGAGATGTTTGTTTAGACATGCTAATGAACATACTAAAAGTCCCCACCGATCAGACTTGAGCTTTCGTCGCCATCTTGCAAAATGTGTAGACGTGTTTGGTTTTTTGCAAGTAACTTGATAAATATTGATTTTATGTGAAAATTGAATGCAAAAATTGAAGAGCATTAAATTATGAACAAAGACATTATTTACATTATTTTTATAAGTCTAACACGAATAAAGATAATTGACTTTGAAATGAGCGCACTATCACACCTGGACGCGGATGCACCGGTCATCCTCATCGCGATGGGGGGATGACCCGCGCATGTGCACCAAAAGTCTTGAATACTCACGTTTGTCAAACCTATACATATCAAAGCTCGAGAGATAGTTGTAGTAACATCCGATCCATTGTTATCAGGTTGTACTGTGAGGCTTGGTGGATCTTTTTATGTAATATTTACTCTGCATTGGGTACATAATGGCTGGAAGTGGGTTAAAATAAATGCTAACTTTGATGTATGCAACTACGTCAGTAGAAAAAATGTTGTCTGGCCATTCATACGCTAGATAAATCCTAGCTCATTTATTTACCCAGACAGCTTTAGCAAAAATAATTTTTTATACCATGGACATATCTGATTTTTAAAAGCAATAATTTCCATGAATTGTTTAGAGATTTTGAAGGCTTTTTTGTGTTTTTGCAAATAACTTGGGAAATATTAACTTTATGTAAAAATAAAGTTTTATACAAAAATTAAAGAACATTAAATTGTGTGCAAAAATATTAAATACATTTTGTCGTACCCCTAAATCGAACTAAAATATTGACTATTAATGCGCGTTGATTACGGAGGTAGAGTCCATGTCTCGTTGCAAGACCCTTTCCTTTGAATTGTCTCCTCTCCCTCATTGCTGCATTCTTTAAACACAAGAAAATATACTTTAATGTTTTTTGGTATGTAGGTAATTATCATTATTAATTTTATAAAATAATGTTATAAAACTTGGATGTATTCACTACCATATTTTCATTGTATATATTTTTTTAAGCTTACCTTCTCTATGGTTGACGTGCTTTTTTCGGTACGGGATTGTTCGCGCCCTCAGTCTTGAAAAAAAATCGTCTATGGGTCAGCTTGCATCACTTCATTATCAATTCCTTTTATTGGATCGTCCTGATCTACAGGACAATAACTGCAATGGGGTAGTTATTGTGACATACCCTATTCCAGTTATTGCAAGCCGTTGTGAAGTTGAAGCCTGCTTTCCGACACACGCATATTTTCCCCCAGTCAGTCTTACAGTTACAAAACACCATGCTTAAACCTGAATCGGAAGCAACTACATCCATAGTTGTAATAGGCACAAGGGTTATCGCTTGACGTTTTCTGCTCCACACTTCAGGATTCAACTCATTCCCAAACCACTTTTGCACTTGGTGATACAACCGAAAGGAATCTTGCCTAGCTGCCTCTTCAGTGTGGGAAGAGACGAAATATATGGTTTTATTTTAGTGACAAATTTTGCGAAGCATTTGTACCTAAACTTATTTAGGGACTGTTCACTGGGATGTGCTCCATACCAGATCAGAAAAAAAGCAATCTCCTGCTTGAGCAACATCATTGTGCTATGAGTTTCATTTATTAACTAAAGTCACGCTGTGTTCCATATCTTTACTTTGGAACATTATTACACATTTTTTCTCTCTTTTGTTGAATGTTGCAGAAGTAGTATCGCATCCACTGTACGCATGGAGGAAAATGATACTTTGGTATATCCCAATGATTGTATTTTATTTGATGAATATATATATATATATTCTTCCCTTTTGCATGGTTTGACAAGGAAAATGTCTTTTTTGTGTAAGAGTGAGAGCTGTTATATAACCAGGTGGTCAACATCTTCACCGATGATTACAACGATGTTGTTGCCAGAACATGCTTCATAATTGCAGTATATGCAATGAGAATGTTGGCGTTGTCATTACTTTGTCGAATCGAATCCCATTGTTTTCCAGCTCAGCATGCTGATCAGTTTCCGCTTGATGTTTTCATTGAAAGGAACTGTTCTTGTTGAACAGTAACTAGCATGTTTCCATCAAAATTTATGTCTACTGATTTTTTCACAATAGACCGTAGATTTTGTTAAATTTTTTTGTACTGTTAGTGGTGTTGGATTAGCCATTAAAACGACTACACGGCTGGTCTCATAATGCTTTTTATATAGTTAACTTAATTTGTACAAACATCCAAAAAGTTAATTGTGTTCCCCATTTGACACTATGTAGGAGGAAACCACTGTCCACAATGTTGACGCAGTTCAGAAGGTTAAAGTCTTTGTTTGGAACTTCAAAAACTTCGTACATGGCCAATGTCGTTGTCTCTCGCATGCCAGCTTCATTAAACATAGCCAACGGAAAAGAAGCTAACTCATATTCTAATAAAATGCTAGGTCTTCGTCGTTTTGGTTAGCTATCAATATCCTCTGAAAAAGCAACAGCGGGTTTATTGAAACCGTTTACTTTCACCGTAAAATTGAAGGTGATCAAGATTTCACAAGGTTTACCATTTTAATTAGTGAACCTAGAGGGGTGCAGTTGGGCCATTCTCTTTCAACTGCTTCAAAGTCTTAATGATTTTAATCTCGATGGCTCGTATATGAGTATGTCCGTTTATGGTTTCTAGCGATAGTAGTTCCGTTGCAAAATCTCTAAACCACTCATGGAAATTATTGATTTTAAAATCAGATATGTCCATGGCTTAAAAATATTTATTTTTGCTAAAGCTGTCTGGGTAAATAAATGAGCTAGGATTTATCTAGCGTATGAATGGCCAGACAACATTTTTTCTACTGACGTAGTTGCATACATCAAAGTTAGCATTTATTTTAATCCACTTCCAGCCATTATGTACCCAATGCAGCGTAAATATTACATAAAAAGATAGAATCCACCAAGCCTCACAGTACAACCTGATAACAATGGATTGGATGTTGTTAAAACTTTCTCTCGAGCTTTGATATGCATAGGTTTGACAAACGTGAGTATTCAAGACTTTTGGTGCACATGCGCGGGTCATTCCCCCATCGCGATGGGGATGACCGGTGCATCCGCGTCCCATGTGTGATAGTGCGCTCATTTCAAAGTCAATTATCTTTGTTCGTGTTAGACTTATAAAATAATGTAAATAATGTCTTTGTTCATAATTTAATGCTCTTCAATTTTTGCATTCAATTTTCACTAAAATCAATATTTATTAAGTTACTTGCAAAAACCAAACACGTCTACACATTTTGCAAGATGGCGACGAAAGCTCAAGTCCTGATCGGTGGGGACTTTTAGTATGTTCATTAGCATGTCTAAACAAACATCTCCACCAATTTTCAAAACTTTCATATTTTTTTTAGCCATTCGTCGAATCGGGTCTATTTGACTGGGGTAATTCGACCAATCTTCACAAAAAGCATAGAGCCCGCCGTTGCGGGCTGTGCTTAAGCAAAAATATATATATCTACGCTTCAGATGTATGTTTTTTTAATCAGCATAAGTTTTACATAGTTTCTGTCTACGGTTATGAGGAGAAAATAGATCATCACTGAACTAAGTAGCTCCTACCCATTCTCTATTTTCTGACACTTGACATTTCACGCTCATCATATATATCTCCTCCTGTTTTTAAGATATATTCTAAGCATTAATCTTTATAACATAGGCCATCAGATAACGGGTATTTGAAACCAAATAACTTTGTTCCTGAATCCTGTTCATATCATAATGAAAATTTATATTGCTTCCATATTTATATACTTGTATCAGATTGGCTTGGTCTCTAAGGACTGTTTAAATATAGAGCCGAAGCTTGAATATTTGTAGCTTATTTGTATACATCAACATATTCAAAACCGTTTCTTGTTTAATTGTGAAAGTAAGGATTGCGAAATAATAAATGGATACGAAGAATTAATTTTAATATATTATAATTAAAATGAAAGCCGAATGTGCGGATGCTCTAATTATAGAGACCCGGATAGAAAAACCTAGTATTGAAATTTAAATCATAGTTAGGTTTTGGTGCTAGAAATTTTCACAGGAATTTTCAAGTTGTTTCTTAGAGGAAAATGAATATCAGTTTTAATTCTAGTACTTAAGATATTCAAGGCTATGATGTCTTGAAAGCTTTATATAATTTGGTATCTTATTTGTAACTGATATCCAAAATTTGCTAAGGTAGAAATCTTCAGCGTATCCTGCTGCCACAAATCTATATTTCACCCTTGTTATGGGCTCTTCATAATGGGCAAGTGTGCTGTTAGGAAAAGAGTTCCAAATAAGGAATTTCTCTAAATTTTTACCAAAAACTGTCAAGGTGTAGTCATTGAGTCAGAAGAACTATCACTAAACACTAATTGTGGTTCAAAAATTAGAGTGCTTGAATAGATAAAAATTCAGGGAATACGTCCTAGTAAGAGGATTCAGTTATGCAAAAATATACATCTCCAGTGTACCTAATAATTAATTCCAAATGGCGAATTTTTCTAAAAATATTTACTGGTGACTCCAGAACTTGACATCTGTGCCATGCCCGTGTGCCATCTGAGGAGCCCGTAATAATCGCGAAACTTAGATCCAAGGCTGCTGGTACACTAGATATGTATATTTTTGCATACGTGACCCCTGGTATGAAGTTGAGTTGCATGAAATCTTTTCATCCAAGATTAATTGATAAAATCCACATAATTATAAACTGCGGGCTTGAAATACACATAAAAATCTACATTGTTTAGTTTTCTTTACTGAGCAAGATATTGGGGGGAAGTACTGATAGTAGCAAGCAGTAATCATTTTCTAAAATTAGCAATCGTTATTGACTGTGTAGCGTGCAGAGAAATCCAATTATAACTGCATTTTGCTTAAATTTTTCTTTACGCTACTCAACGAACCAATCGGTCCATTAGTTCCCCTGTTGTGTCCAGAAGATAAACCACGGCACGAGACCGTTACACGAAATAACTGGAATTGCGTGAAAGAAAGAATCATTGATTAGGCGCGTTAAAAACAGTGACTTTTCTTGTTTGTGATTCTCAGCGCGAAACCAAAGACGGAATAATTTACGTCCAATTCCTCTTTTGTTCCTAATTTTATGAAATAATGCCGTTCTATCATATTTTTTTGTGCTTTATTTTCAAAATTTGTCTATCAGTGACAGCAAAAAAGCAGCAAAGAATTTTATCACTATCGGAACAAAAATTATAACATGTAAATGAAAATGGGTTATTGTCCTCTTACATTCCCCTGGATGTGCTATGTAGATTTATTATAAAATAGATAAAATGAATCATCACTGTAAAATAATGTAGGAGAAAATTTTTTTTTATTCCTTGTTTTCTTTAAAATTTTGTGAATTAAAGTAAATACTGATAATCACAGAAAAAACAGACAAAAAAAATTGTTTATAGATTACTAAATGTGTATAATGTATTACGCTATTTTATATAATGTATCATAACTTAGAGCCGAACATTCCTTTCAAATTATTTTTTGAGACCTGCAATTAAAAACAGAGGCTCTTTAAAGACTATCTCGATTTTATCAAATCAGAAGCAGCTTCTTTGACTGTAATCATTTTCAGATTTCAAAGCTAGTTAATTTTATTTTTGGTATCTAGGTTTCATACATTTTCCTTAGTTAAAAAATTATTACCATTGACGATCTTACAGAACAGTAAATTATTATCTATGGCAACCATTGTAAACAGGACTCTAAATTAATTTTTAGTTAGTTTTCCAATTCCAATTAATTTATCATATTAGACTATAGTACCATGAGGCTACTTTTTCGTTTGCCCATTTGCACAATATTTTCTCAAATTACACTATAGACATTAAAGTACAAGGAAGGCTACTTTTTCGTTCAGCCATTTGAACAATATTTTATCATATTAGATTATAGGCATTAAAGTACAGGGAAGGCTACTTTATCCTTCACCCATTTTGCACAAACTATCAAAGTAATCAAAAGTGCAAAATAATGCTAACCACTACACAATGTGGGCTGCATAATTACTTATTTAAAATACAAAACTAGCTATTGAGAAAATCCAAACCACGCTCTTAAAGAAATGTAACTATTCTAAAGCTAATAATTAATTAAAATACGTTTTTGAGAGATAGATTACTTTTTGATATGAAATGTACTTGATTTTGATATTAAAATCAAAATTGTAAGTACTGTTGATGCCCTTACATGAAAAGGACGATTTTCAGTGCATTTTCTTTTTAAAGAAAATTAAATATGTTATTCTTAATTCACCATAGAAACCAACTGAAATTAGCGTTTCAGAATCAGAAACATAAATTTCACCCATGAATAATTAAACACTTTAGTTTTTCCGGTTTTCTTTTTTTCCCAAGAAACTGAATCCTGTGTTTCATTCAGTTACTGTGACTAAAGTGGGGACATTTTTATATAAAAGATAATGAATAATATATGAAGTCTAACATATTAATGTTTTTTTCGAGTTTTTTCTCCTTTTTTTGTAAAATGCGTCAATTAAAGCAATTCGTTTTAATATCAAACGCATTTGAATAAAAGTGATTGTTTAGGGAGAAAAACAAGGTCTTGAGATAATGCACTCGTCCTCTAAAAGGACATTAATATAACTCTGTTCAAAGAGCTCGGTTTTTTCATTTTTTCAAAGATATTTGTTATTTTACATAAAACTTTTTACAGAGCTTTGTCATAACTGGAACATATTTTTATCTCAACAAAAATCATAAATAACTTCAGTTTTTAATTTGTATTTCAATGACAAATGGAAGGAAAATACAAGTAGATTAGAATGTTTACAAACAGTTGAGAAATATGGCATGGAATATAACAGGAATCATTAAGAAAATACAGAGACATACTAAAACTGCAATTTCGAAATATGTATGGCACAGTTATTATCTAACTGCAAGTTAAGGTAGAATAAAGCAAGTTAAGGTAGAATAAAGCAAAAAAATTGTAGATATTTATAGATAAAATGTATTCACCCCTTAGTCGAAACACACTTTAAACTATACCACCTTCCTCAACATAAAGAACCTTGTTATTAACTATATCTTGCGCAGTTGTATGTTTGTTTTTCCAAGTTAAGCATGTATGGAAAGCGGCAAAGTTTAAGTGAGAGGCTATTAGTCATACATAACGCCCGAAACTCGCTAGATATTGATTTCACACTTTCTGCAAATTTCTTTTATATGCTCTGTATTCTACAGTTGGGTTCATATTTTTTAAATACTCAATCCCAAAGATTGTAAATCATGCGCAGAAAGAAATAGCCAAATAACTGTTGCACAAAGAAGTAATTTTCAATTCAATATTAAATGCAGTTCACTTTGACAATGTTAGTATCTTGGCATCAAAATTTCATCCCATAATAAGAGGGTTAAGAACAGAAGAAGACAATGATAGGTACTTTAGTACTGAAACAATTAAGACCTGGATTATGGAGGAGAAAAATTTACCACGGGCTCTATAAAAAATTATAATGAATTAAGGTGGAGTGAAATGTGTTGGCGGCACCAAGTTTTCAGAATCGTCTCTCAGTACATACCTTTCTACTAGTCGCATTCTATGGGGAACAAGCACTAGTGTAAATTGGAACTTCTAGACCTACTGAAGAAGAATAAATTTTTTTATAACTATAAATTAATACACACATTTCGTATGTTCACAATTTATGGTTTTGAGAACTCAGTTTAAAAGTATTTACCACAACGGGCACATTAAAATCTATACCTCAATGACTCAGAGGCAAATGCTTTTCTGGATTACAGATCTTCATAAAACCTCAGCTTCAAAATACATGTCCACCTCAGTATCCTCTTTAATGCTAAAACTAAATGCTAAACCCTGTTATCTTAATGTTCTAGTATCCTCCATCATGCGGTGTCAAATTAGCCCCCGTGTAGCAAAAATTAACCGTAGCGCTCCAAACCAAACCAAACCAAACCTCCATCATGCTAAAATGGCATCCACAACCCCAGTGTTCAACGATACGACAAATGGTTATCAGAAAGAAATTTTCCCTCTTGTCATGGACATTAGTTACTTTTAGTCTGTTCACTTAAAGCCATCATAATGTGTCTCCCAGGTTGCAATGAAAAAGGCCTTTTGATAAAAATACTCGTATGCACTTAATCCCTTAAGACAAACAGTTACGTTTTACCTCATAACCCTGTTAGAATATTTAGGACAGAACAAGCTGTAGTTCAATACGTAGATATTTTGTAGGTTTCGCTGATTGGTAATATTACAAGCATTATGTATTCACAGACATACATACATGTAGGAATACATCTCATTCACATATGCGTTTCCGTAAAGCATATGAAATTAAAAAATGAAGGGAATATATAAAGTTAAAATCAAATTTGGCTAAAACACGTACATATATATTATTAGTTAAAGAAACCGTAGAATATCATTTCACATTCAATAAGACTTGAAGGAAGTGAACAAGTAACATATTAAATGTATTACTCCCTAACATATGCACTCTTAACATAAAATCATTTCAATACTTTCGGAGAAAGCCATTCATGCCTGTAGAATGTGTCATAAATTTATTAAAAAGTTGAAGGACTCCAATATCGCACGCTAACACCCATTTTGGCGCGTTTTATCAATAAGTCTCTGATATTTATAATGACGAGAAAGATTGCGAGATTTCACCGTAAAATCGATTGTGCTCAACACTCGTCAGCAGTTCCATCCGAGATCCAACCCCAGCTGGAGTCCGGGAAGTTTCTTTTTTTTCTGGGTTATTGCTATGCATCACGTTTCCCCATTGTTTCGACTCGGAAAAAATACTTTACTCCATATGGAAATATTGATTAGATGTTCCTCCCATAATCATCGTACTATTATTCGATATTTATTTATTTACTACCACCGCTTCTTTCTATCCGGGACGCAGGTTGTAAGTAAATAATTTTGACTCTCACAGTAGTTTAAACTTTCAATATAACGCTTGATATTGTGTCCTCTGTAATTCTTGATCAGGATGTAAATATGAATCCACATTTATTCCGTTAGGGTAAAAAAATTAATATCTAAATAAATTTGCAATTTCTTGGACAAATTAATTGTCGAATATTAGGTGAGAGTTGGAGTGGATTAGTTTGTGCATTTTGCATGAAACAAATTCATGATGTTTAATTACATAATAATTTGCGTTAATTACACACCATGACACAGTAATCTGCAAACTACTAGTCAAACCATTTCCAAAACTGATTGGCATTTCTATCTGCTCAACCTAACCCTTATCACATTTCGTTTTTATCGCTTCTTTCCTTCCGGGACGCAGGTTGTAAGTAAATAATTTTGACTCCAACAATAGTTTAAACTTTCAAATAAACGTTTGATATTGTGTCCTCTGTAATTCTGATAATGGATGTAAATGAATCCACATTTATTCCGTTAAGTAAAAAAATTAATAATCTAAATAAATTCGCATTGCTTGGGACAAACTAATTGTCGAATATTGTGTAAGAGAGGGAGTGGATTAGTTTGTGCATTTTGTATGAAACCAATTCATGACTGTTTAATTACATAATAATTTGCGTTTAATTACACACCATGACACAGTAATCTGCAAACTAATAGTCAAAACCATTTCTAAAATAGATTGGAATTTCTACCTGCCCACCCTAACCCTTATTACATTTTCGTTTTATCTCACTCATACTTCGTCGAAGTAGGAGAATGATTTCCTACACCGAGAACACACAGCTTCTTAATATCCAAAAACAATAAGGGCACTATTTCAGCTAATCAATAGTTCTTCATGGAGGCCTGGAGCTTCAGGACTGATGGTCTATATGGGACAATTCACAAATGCCAGGATAGCAAACTCTCTGTATAAATAGGGAAATAATAAAATATTCCAGCAGAAACGTCGTTGTAGGTGGTGTAGAAGCGGGTATATGAAAGGGAAATTCTTGTAGGAGGAACAAGTGGGGTGAAATTTACGATCACCGACCACGTAAAGGACAATCCAACAGGCCAAGCAAACAAATAGTAGCAGGACTTTGGGGGAAGGCGAAAAAAACAGAACCGAGAAGATGGGACCATGACATGAAATTAAAAATGAAAGAATAATATAAACTGACTTGAGAAAAAGGATAAATCTAGAGAAAATAAAAAGTCGTATTCACGTACAAATATTTTTCGGGGCAGCTGATAAAGGTAATACTACCATTGACGAAAACAGAATTACAGTAGGTACCAAAATTTCTAGAAAATCTAACTGAGATATGGAATAAGTATATTTACAATTTTCACTTCAGAATTTTTTAATTTATATCTGAACTCATAGGAGTGTTATTGCATACGATATTCACCAATTTAATGTAAGTAATGGTTTCTAATACACTAGAATTACTAAATCAAAGGTTCCATCTTGCTTCTCGTCAAACTGGAGTTGGTCAGTATTCGATTTACTTGTTGAAACAACCAAACAATCGAATATTCCGTAATTAATTTCTGTAGACTTTCGGCGAAACTCGGGATATTTAGGCTCACGTTGCCAAACTTACGTATCAGATTTTTATGGGATCTTTTAAAGAAAAAAATTATTTTATGATTACAGGAAACGTTGATATTCTAGACCTCTTATTTAATGTTTTAGAACCGAATAAGAATTAATTTTAGATGTATAGATCACAGTCAATTTCTCTGTAAAGGAATTAAGAATCTATGAGCAAGTTTTTATATACAAGCTAAAAGGTTGTTCATAATATCAGTACTGAAAAAAAATCTTCCACGAGGAGTTTTGATCCAGGTTTTCAGGTCTTTTAAATTGAGACAAACTGTACAAGTAAATTAATTACATGCAGAATCCGAGACAATTAATCGTTTCCAAAGACGTTTTTTCTTTCAGAGTATTTAAAATTTTTAGTTTTCTTACAGCTGCGAAGACCTAATTTTATCAAAATAGGTAAAACTTATATAGTATAAGTTCACCAAGTGAGTAGCTTATGTCACCAAGGTAGATTTTATGTATGAAAAAGAGTCATATTCAACGTCATAAGTAGAACCGCCCTATCTCCATAGGAACATGGCTAATTTAGGCCACTTTAATTCAGCTAAAACTTAGATGTCTTTAAAAATATATAGATATCACATTCTTAATCAAATTCCCTAACCAATCAATTGCACTAATGTAATTTTTATCGTATGGGGTAATTAATATTATGGAGAGAAATTTTTATTCAGATATTTTTTTGTCCAATATGTACTTAAATGTTGGCCCATGTAGATATTTTTTTAAAATAGGGATAGGACATTTTCATCTATGTTCCATTAAAAATACAATATTTTAAGCATTTGTTTTATAACAACTGTATCACGGAAAGAAAAGGATGAGGCTGAGACGAGGGTCAACCCAGATTCCTACCGAGGCACTTAAAATGACCTTTACTCTACTGATACGGATTTTACTATACTAGAGGTCGGAGTACTAACCGATAGCAAATTAATGGTAGGGCGTATTGTAGTAACCTGAAATGGTTCTTTCAGCCTTTTCGCGGTAAGTGTCAAAACAACCGTGGATAGTAGGTTTTTGAAATTCCCTTTTAGAGGCCCTTGGTTGTACCGGAACTGAGTTGCATTTAGAAGTTTGTTCTACAAATGGCGCCTTTCTGTACAGCCTGGAGAGCACGTTTCATCAGAAGGTCACTTCGCGGAGTGATTGATATGGGTAGGAACAGACCTAGAAACTGCTGAATAGAAAGCTGTTACAGTATAATCAAGTGAGATAAGAGCGTTCCTTCGTCGAAGTAGTTAGTAGACCTTAGATAACAAAGCATTTTAGGTAATATCAGATATATTTAATTTGTGGATTCACCATTTCTACAACCGAATTAAAATTTAAAAAATTAATATTTCATCGTCCTAATCCGTTATCTATATAGAGCCAGTTTAATACGTTTAAAGGGTTAAAATTTTTAAAACTACTTATTTTATTAAATGAATAAAACAGAGGGAAATGAAGAAATAAATGCACTAAGATTCAAGGTATATTTTGCAGCAAATATATAAACTTTTTGTATCAGCCAGGTAAACAGAGAATTGAAATAAATTACGTTACTGCATAAATAAATATATTTTGATAAGATAAAATTTTGTTTATATAGACGGAATAATCAGAATTTTCAGAATAATACTTAACTAAATAAAGACAATTTGTCTGACATTAAACATATATTCAAATATTTTTGCTCGATAAGAATCAAAGCACATGACAAAAACTTTCTACGCAATAATGAATTCTTAACATAGATAACAAAACTGTAAAAGATGTTAATTTTTCTCCTGAATCACATTTACTCCTTGTATTTAAACAGGCCTTGAGAGAACGTGAAAAAGAACGGAAGACGTTTAACTCTTTGTAATAGCTTTAAACGGGAAAAAGTTGACAGATTTTTAAAAGGGTTATATTGGAACATTAACGCTACAGACTGGTTTTTAACATGTTAAATTACTTTTAAAACCTTGAACAATTTCTATTTGGAGAAGAAAAAACAACAAAAAGTATGTCAGAAGGAAAGTTGTTACCCATTGTTTAAGCTGTGTTGCGCGCCAAAGGGGGGCCAACTCGTTATTGACAGGTGGTCATAATGTCTTGGCTCTTGAGTTTATATATTATACAGTATATATTATACTATTGAGAGTATATATTATACACTCAAGAGCCAAAACATTATGACCACCTGTCAATAACGAGTTGGCCCACCTTTGCCACGCAACACAGCTTCAACCCGCCTTGGCATGGATGCCACAAGTCCTTGGTAGATGGCCGGAGACAGATTGTACCAGATGTTTAACCAACGGTCACGCAAATCCGAGATATTGCGAATTGGTGGTCTTTGAACTCTGAGCTGCCGTCCCATGACATCCCAAATGTGTTCTATCGGATTGAGATCCGGTGAGTTAGGTGGCCAGGACATTAACTGGAATTCAGCATCATGTTCCTGGAACCACTCCAACACAATTTAGCCTTCTGACACGGAACGTTGTCCTGTTGGAACAATCCATTTCCAGCTGGAAAAAACAGAGACCGTGTAAGGGTGCAACTGGTCCGCAATGATGTTCAGATACCCTGTAGCATTCATGGCCTGCTCTACCACACCACGGGTCCCAGAGACGCCCAAGAGAACGTCCCCCAAAGCATAATACCGCCACCACCGGCCTGTGTATGACCTACTGTACATTGAGGGAGCAACAGTTCTCCTGGCAGACGGGCGTATCCTGACACGTCCATCGGCGTGATGAATGACAAACCGTGATTCATCTGACCAGGCAACTCTCCTCCCACTGATCCATGGACTAGTCGCGATGTTCCCGGGCCCAGCGCAGGCGCAGTTGGCGATGACGCTTGGTCAACAAAGGCACATGAGTGGGACGTTTGCTGCGTAACCCCATATCCAACAGTGTCCGCTGAACAGTGTGCTGCGATACTATTCTACTTGGTCCTGCACTGTATTGGACTGTCAGCTGAGCCACTGTCTGGCCTCCGGTTTTGCTTCACCATGCGAGACAGTCTCCGACGACCTTTTTTTGATAGCGTGTGGACGTCCAACCCATGTCGTCTACTGCTGGTTTCAACCGTCATTCATCCACTTGCATAGTACTAACAACTGTAGGTCGCGAACAACCCACGAGTCGTGCAGTTTCGGAAAGTCTTGTTCCGAGCCTTCGAGCCATTACAATCTGCCCTCTATCAAAGTCGCTTAGATCCTCAGCGTTTCCCATCACACACAGAAGTAAGTGAAAAATGATTCTTCAGACCCTCCAGCAGCAGTTAAATACCACTTTCACCTGATCACGTGCCTTCCACGTCATCCAGGCGAATTCATTGCAAAATGTAGGGGTGTTCATAATGTTTTGGCTCTTGAGTGTATATATATATGTGTGTGTGTGTGTATATATATATATATATATATATATATCAGTTATGTGTTGTGCATCTTGGTTATGTTACTTGAATACAAAGCGCGAGAGAGCTGACAGTTTTGAAAAGAACCCTACATAGATTAATAAAATATTTATCAGTTATGGACATTTGTAAATAAAAGAGCAAAATAATTATTTACAAAAATGGGCAACTTAAATTCAATACAGGCCATTAAGAAATTAGAATGCTTGAAAAAAGTTTGAAACTAATAAAGATCTACAGTGTAAAGCGTTTTGAAATTACTGGCCATACTGAAAATTAGAGAGCGAAATAATTATTGCTCTTTTTTATCCGCATATTTGCCTACTCACAAACTAGCGGGGAGAGAAAATCTCGGACAATATTTCACATTACGTATGGTATTTCTGAATGTGTATTTTCCGTTAAAGGCATTTTAATGAATGTCATTTAGAGCATAAAGGAAACAGAGAAAACGTACACAAAATCCATTCACGCATTCGCTCCGCTGGCTTCCGGCCAGAATATAAGTGCGGAGACATTTCGTAAGACCATTATTCTATTTTGATTACAACATTCGGATGACTGAAAATTCTCACATTCAAGCTTAGAGCCGAAATTCGTAGCTTTTTGATCAGCCCGTCTCCCCGGAAATGCAAGAAGTGGATATATGTTTTTATTCAAGCGCCTGAAAATTCGTGCTCCTTCTCTATGCAAAATACTTAAATACATTGCAAAACCCCGAGTAAACACGTATATTGAAAAAATATGTTTTTATAGTTTAATAAATTGGTTTTCGTGAACTTTTATCTAGACTGCCATCCTTGTATTCATTTACTTAAATACATATGGTCATAAGATTCGTCACTTGTTTGTCGTCTGTGGGTTACGCAATTTACTTTAAGATATGTGAATACTTTTACAACCACTTGACCCTGTATTATATATGAGGATGAATGGAATTAACGTTTGAGTACACATACTCAAGAAGAGAAGCAACGCAAAAACACTCATAAAAGAAGATAGAGTGCGATAAAATATTTTGTTTAGTTTAGAAAAATTTTATTAAACATCTATGAACTTTGATTATAAGAAAAAAATGCAATGTTACATAGAATTTCTTTTATAACCAAAAGTTTCATTACCTGTCACTAAACAAATTTTTGCAAAATTTGTTGCTCAAGCAGTAATAATAAGAAATTATTTTACTTCTGGAAATATTTTTTTTTTCAAGTCAAAATGTGTTGTTTACATACTTAAATTAGGGATTTTCATCGATTACGAGATTAAATGAGGAGCTTTATTCTAACCCAAGTAAAAGAGATATTTTGCAAGTTTAAGAACTTTGCACAACAATGTAGGACTATGTTCATAAGGAAAATAAAAACTAGGTAAAAAAAAAACAAGGAGTAAAAAATAATCGTTAAATAATTACCATTCTCATAAGAGTTAAAATTTCAAATTTAGTATGCTATATAGAATTTTACAGATTTATTTTCATAAGTTGTTCGAAGTAGAAATTTAAAGATTATTTTAATGAATTACATTAAAATAAAACTTTAATAAAATAAACGCGTTTAAGGGAAAAGGATGATGAGACAATAGTTATAAAAATAAACTTCTCTTAAACTTAAAAAATGCGTTCGGGAAATGATGGGCTTTAGCTGAAAGTCCCGCTATTGATTCATAATTAAAAAAAAATAACTATAGTCCTGTTCAGAAAAAAAGTGTTGACTTTTTTAAAATTCAAAGTTCACACAGGAGAAAACATAAGCCAAATATTTATTATACGGAAGACACGTTTACTGTGAATAAATAATGTAATTAATTTAATTATAGTTAAATCACTTCATAAGATGTAAATTAAGAGTTATTTTGAAATTTTGTTTTAAGACATGCGTCTCATTCTGTGTAATACTTCAGTCTATTCTTTTTAACATATATTCATGAGGAATCATTTTGGGAAGCATTGTTTCAGAATCGACACGAAAAAATTATGAAAATGTGAGGAAAACGGAAACAAACTTTATTAAGTAAAACAATACGGGCAATTGAAATTAAAACTGTGCCCAGAAGAGAAAATTTTATGACATCCTGAAAATTTACACTGGAAAACTAAAAATACCTGATCATAAACGCCATGGAAGAAATTCCCCTTGGTCCACATGTTAAGTCTTGAAAACTATAACTGCTGTGTGTTCATTTCCTTGTTAAATTAAATAAAGAAAATTATTCTCAACTGTCTAAGCTGTGGACACACTAAATTAAGAAGAATATTTGATGTAGTGATGCGGAAATTCCAATAAAAAATAAGCGCTAAAATATCTATATATATATAACGAAATATTCTCAGTTTTGAAATATATGAGAATTCTGTAATCTAAAACATCATATTATTTGAAGGGCATTATTTATAGAACATGATTTCACGAAACAAATGCCCACATAATTTGATCATTAAAAATCAAACTTGTAAAAATCTCGCAGATAATGTGCCTAGTTAAAGAATTTGTGAATAGTTAATACTGATGGCAATGGGTGGATAAGAATTATCTATAAAAGAATGAAAGGTAAGCCTTGATTTTAGTCATTCAACAGAGAAAATATAACTTCGGGGATACATATTCAAAAAATGTTGAATTATAGTTGTCGATTGATTATCAATTTATCTTATGGAACTTGATTTGATAGTATGTGATTTGATTTTATATATTTGTAACAAACTAAATTCCTTAAACGAAACACTTCTGTAGTTGAAATGTATAAGTGTGTCAAGGAATGTGAGTGGGTGATATACTTTATCATAGAACTTAGAATAAATAAGAATAAAAATTAATCCTATTATGGATAATTAATCAGTAAAATTATTTCATTCCGTATTTAACTAATTGAAATATTAAAAATGCAAAAAAAATACTTTATTTACATCTTAAGGCTTTAGGTTATATTAAAGCTTCTTAAGATCAATCCAAATTATTCTCTTTGTCTATCTAACAGATTAAATAGAGAAAGTTTGGCTTGTATTAATCAATAGATATTTTGTGGGAATGAAAATTGATATCTTAATGTGAATACATATTTCGTAAATTAAACCATTTAATTACGCAAATTTATTGCCTTATTAACTACTTATTACCCACTGTCATAACAATTTTTTAAAGTTAACGAAACCCGTTTATAGTTATTCCCATCACCTATTTTTAAAAGACCCTTCGAAAACTCTCGAAACTTCAAATCCAGACCCTCACGCCAAATATAATGGGATTTTCATTTATCAATCAAAAGTCGAGAACCCCTTTCACAAGATCATTATTTTATTTTGATTACCTCATTAAGGCTAGGTGTTTATGAGAATATCTGCACTTTCATGGTTCAGATTAGAATATTTTGCGGCTTAATCAGCCAAATACCGATGTGGGAATTCTAAAAGTTGGTTTATGAAATTTTAAAGGACAATAGTCCTATGGTTTTTTATATAATTATACCTAATCCTCGACAGAAATAGTAACGAAATTTGTCATGGGTAGGGACCCAATTTCTTACTTGAGAGCTCTTTTTTCTTAGATATGTGTAGATACCCATAAAAGAAAATTCATCATTAAAAAAGGAAAGTTATGGAACCAGAATTTCCTTCACTACATTTGTTACTCTAAAAATAGTTCAAACTAGGACTTCTGAAATGTTTATATAATCTAGCTTGTTATAAGTTACAATACAAAAAAATTTACCATTGAGGTGAGGAAATTCACCACAGGTTCCTTTATGTAGTTTAATTCTAGTCTGCAATTAAAACTCTACCAGTAACTATAATAATAATTTTAATTTCTCATCTAAAAATCAGTAACTCAGGAAATCCTCTGATTCCTTTGCGTAAAATCTGCAAATTTATACCGACCCTGTAATCGCGTGAGGTCTGTGAAAAATCTGCTGAAGCATCTCAGCTAAGTTTAGGCTATTTTGATGTTCACATCTGGTCATCTCTACCTGTAATTATCAGCCATAAAAGTATGCAGGTTCTATTGAAGGCTCACTTTTAATTTCCACGTTTGGATCTGAAAAGGAGCTACTGACAAGGTGTTCCTTTATTCTCTGGTTTCCGTTTAAACACCACTAGCCAAAGTGTCTCGTTTTCAAGAATAAACAGTCTCCCCCCTACTGTGTGGGAAAAGGTGCAGTTTAAGAAAACCCTCCGTAATTGCTTTCCTAAATTGCGTGGGAACGTGGTGTCAATTCTGGGCGGTCCAATTTTCTCGAATTCCTTACGAAAAGTGGCGCGCTGTTGGTAATGTACGGTGATTCGTTGATTCCGTCCAATGAGAATGTCCTCCAACTTAGGGTTGCTTTTTGGCATAACTTATTGCTAATCATTTTTCCCGTTCTCACCGTTTGTTGGCGTAAGTAAGCCAATTTGCTTTCTTCCCGCGCTAGCTTTGGCGTAATTCTGTAATTAATGGCAACCCCTACTCCTCAGTTCAGTGACTGAAAAAAAGATACGTACTAACTTCACTTAGAGATTTTTTTAACCATTGTTTGTTGTATTACTCTAAGTTTTTTTTGGTCCCCAAAATCCCTGGTCTTTGACCATGGGTGAGGGGAGCTTTGAATGATTTTTCGGGATTTTTAGAGCTGATGCTGTATGCTCAATCTTCATTATTTTATTTGTTGGCTGCGAACCTAAGTGGTCGTGTTGACATGAAGTCCTTGTTATGTAGCAGACCATCACTTTGTTCTTTATTACGTTAGCCCAGATTCTTTTGATTTTATATGTTAAGAACAAATAAACTACGCTTTTTTAAAAAAAAGATACTATGAATTATTTTACTCTTGAATTAAACCAGCAAGATATTTGAGCAGCAAAATTCGAACGGATGTTATTGAACGCACAACGATTATATTTTTGTACTACCACTTCTGTTATTCTGATGAATTAGCGAAGAGATCCTAACCACGATGTATCCTGAGGTTCACTGTTCCAGTGTTGGTGCTTTTAATAGTAATATGAGATACTTGTATATAAATTTGGATTCTCCGGCCATCAACGTAAACTTCATCTTCACGAGCTGAGAGCTTTCTTCATCCAGACTCTGTAAGTGCGCCTTCTATAATTTAGTGCTGTGTAGAACTGTCCACTTCATTAAGTTTCCGTAGATGAACTCTTTCCTACAGTACAGACCTTCAATATAATTTACGGCCACAGTGTTACGAACAATTTTTATTTGATGAGCACTTCTTTCTCCGATAGCTCTCATCTTCATAATAATAATTTTCTAGTGATAGAAATCTTTGCGAACACTTTATCATCTCTCCTATTTGCGTGTAACAACCATGATTTACACTAGTGAGGCTATTACATCCCAAAATAAAATATCATTAAATCATTATAACACTCCTACTTTCAACATCTAGGGGGAATAACAAACTCCAAAATACATTTCAATGTACAGTGTAGTAAGTGAACGTAAAATCTTTTTCAAATTAAAATTTTCCTACCATGCATGTTTAAGCTAATATGACAGAAAAAAATTTGAAATATTAAATTTTTCAATTCAGCTCGGGTTAAAGCTATTCATAGTTTCATTAAATCTTTTCAATCCGTTGAAATGCAATTAAATTCATTTATTTTCCTAAATAGCATATAATTCTAATTTTATCACTTTTGTGGATTTTAGAAACATTTATCCTGAGTAAATTTTTATGTGTGTGTGCGGGATTTAAAGAATGTCATGAATACTCTATGTCATGACTACAGGGACTATGTCTTTAAAATATCAGAACATAATGTTTCTGATTTTAAATGAATTTTTGTACTAACTATAGGGTTTTTAAGAAATAAACTTCGTTGTAACAGTAAAATACTTTTTCTTTTGTAAATTACGGGCTAAATATTTAACTAATCGACGAACCATCAAGCAATTAGTAAAAAAGTAGTAAAATTACAAAGTAAAAATGCGCACGTAAAGCTTAGATCAGTTCCTCAGAAAATTCTGTTTAAAAATTTATCTTAGTTCATAATGTCCAAAAAATCTTAATTTGTAATTTAAATCTTGTCTTATGCCTTAAATTATTCTAAGTAATAATTTGCATGATGTTCAGTATCATGAATATCTTGCATTTAGGTTGATTTATTTCAAATGTAACACAGGCTACTCACAGAGACTGGTATATGATGAGACAAATTTGCATTTTGTAAAGGTTTTTAGCATTAGTTTTCCTTAATTATCATCAATAATTAGTCACACGCGTAGAAAGCAGCCCTCTGTCACTGACACGCATAGAAAATGCATGAATCAAAACATGGCAATACCCAAATTTTTTTCCGTTTTAATAACTAATTAATATACATTTCTAAAAATAATGAGAATTTTCTGTCACTATAATACCATTTTATATGATAATAATGGTTTGTTTGTAAACCTGAATTCCACTCTTAGCCCTGACAAGTGGTCATATGATGACCACTTGACACTCGATCGTTCTGGAAAACAATAATGGAACCTGAAAAACGTGTAGTAAATATTCATCGGGGAAAAATCTCATCATCAGATTATTAAATAAGAAAGTAATATATATATATATATATATATACTCTTAGACAAAAAAAACGACGCACTAAGAAGGGGTAATGCAAGTTGAACACAAATTGATATGCATACAGGCTTCGACGAAAAATTCAAGATTTTAAAGTTTGGCGGCCAATGAATGAACAAGTGACGCTGCAGCGCATCTTAATTGCACAACTGGTCGGATATTAAAAAGGAGAAATATCGATTCCAGGTCATAAATTCTTTGCGAATTTCATTCCGTGTACTCAGGTAGGCAGTAACTATGACTCGCATACAGGTGCGCGAACAATATGCGCAGATGTCAGCATTTGAGAGAGGGCGTGTAGTTGGGCTCAAAAGAGCCGCTTGGTGTAATCGGCGAATCGCTTCACATTTAGATAGGAGTGATGCCACTATTAGACGATGTTGGCTGTAATGGGTGAACCATGGCCGAACATAACGTCAAGAAGGAAGCGGTCGGCCTAGAGAAACGCAAGAACGTGAGGACCGAGCAATCGTCAGAGCAGCACTCATAGCCCCAGATTCATCATTATCATCGATCGTACGAGAAACTGGTGCTTCAGTGACCGCAAGGACCATTCACGGGCGGCTCAGAGAAAGGGGGCTGAGCTCACGGCGCCCCTTGCACCGACAGCCATTGATCTCTGTACAACGACAAACCCGTTTGCAGTGGTGTCGGGCACATTGGACCTAGAATGTCACTACCTGGAGTAGAATTGTCTTCAGTGAAGAGTCCCGCTTCGAACTGCGCCTCGATGACCAGCGAATACTTGTCTGGAGACGCCCCGGACAGCGGTGGGATACCAACCTGACTGTCTTCCGCCATACGGGCCGACAACCAGGAGTGATCGCCTGAGGTGCTATTTCATTTCATAGAAGGACCCCTTTGGTTGTCATCCGCGGCACCCTTAGAGCACAGCAGTACGTCAACGATATTCTACGCCCCGTTGTGTTGCCCTTCATATCACGCCATCCTGGGCTTACATTTCGGCAAGATAATAGCCACCCGCACACGGTGAGTGTTTCTACTGCTTGTCCTCGTGCTTTCCCAACGCTACCTTGGCCAGCAAGGTCACTGGATCTCTCTCCTACTGAGCACGTTTGGAGCATTATGGGCAGGGCCCTCCAACCAGCTCGGGATTTTGACGATCTAACACGCCAGTTGGACAGAATTTGGCACGATATCCCGTAGGAGGGCATCCGCCACCTCTATCAATCAATCCCAAGCCGAAAAACTACTTGTATAAGGGCCAGAGGTGGACCAACGCATTATTGAGTTTTTCAAGCTCTTTTGAGTTTTTCAAGCTCTTTTTGAATTTGTAAAGCTCTTTCTCTTGAATAAATCATCTCATTTTTCTCAAATTGTAAACATTTGTTTTTTTTTTTGTACATGTACATCATATCTACCGATTTTCGTCCCATTCGGATAATTCCTCGTTTGGTGCGTCTTATTTTTTTTTAATAAAAGTGTATATTGGTCTTATGCGGAGGCACTTTGTCATCAAACATTCGCCTTTTGTTATTCACCGTGATAAATATATATATATATATATATATATATATATATATATATATATATATATATATATATATATATATATATATATATATATATATATATGTATATATATATATATATATATATATGTATATATATATATATGAGTGATGTCACAGGTGTATATTTATGGATGAGCCACAATAGGAAATTTGATATTAAATTGCACAAACTTTAATAGTTTTGTTTGAAACAGAGGATAGTGAAGCAAACATAAAAAACATTTTAGGAAATGAAACGAAAGATGTATAAGTCAATAGGGATAAATTTGAATTCTAACGCAAGCTTCATATTGAAGAATATAATCCCATCTTTCTGATAAACTAATGCTAGTTAGTTTGCAGCCAATGTCAGAAAATGTTACTAGATTCTATGTTCTTAAAATTTATTTTTACCTTAAAAAATTACCGACGTCGGCCTCATTCTAGCACTTTCAATCGTGTTTTTAAAAGCAGTAACTTTTGTTTATGGTCCTTGATTTCATGAAACTTTTAATTCACGTTATCTATATACTTCTCATTTTGAACAATTAGCTTAGCACCAAGATATTGAAAAAATTTACCCCTGTGAAAGTGTTTCTCCAAAAGTTTTAAAATACTAAAAATACTTTATCTTCCAAGTTAAAAGGCTGTGAGAAAACCGATTTAAAATCAATTTCCCGTAAGGATATTTTCTTCATTTTTTCAATCTGACCGGCATCAACTTTGAGGGAAGTTTTTTATAAGAGAGGTTCTAAAGAAGTATCTAATTTTGTATTTTAAGTTTTTACACAGGCATCTTCAAAATTCCTTCAATGCGCGTTTCGCCTAATCTCGAGAGATTTCGAAAAATTTAAGATTTCGGAAAATACACACATATGCGTATTAGGTTTAGATATACCTATTACTCAGTCTCGCTAAAAGAAATACAAATTATAAAGTTCCGAAATTTAGTATTTTCATGGGCTTCTATGAGAAAAAAATACCCTTAAATTATATAGGTTCAAATAATTCATACCATTGTATTGAGGTATGAAATTTTACTTTTTGTTATAAAGGGAGCCTTAAAATAATAGGAAATATATCTTAAAGCATGTAAAAACAATAAAGATCTCTTTAAATGTTAAAAAAAGTCAGATAATTAAACATTGAAAATATTTATACATATACATGTATATGTTGGGCATAGATAGAAACAATTGCTCTTTAAAACTCTAAACACACTCTCCACCACGCTTTTAGAAAAAATATTATTTGTATATATATATATATATATATATATATATATATATATATATATATATATATATATATACATATATATACTATATATATATATATATGGTAGAAATACTTTTATGTGTAAAAAATAAATATTCCTTAACATACTTTTAAGCTGTGAGAGATAAATATAAATTATTAAACATAGTATTAGCTATTAAAGATTTACATGAACCTTGATGGAAAGCTTTAAAATACCATACCATTACAATTTGCATATTTAAAAACATTATAGCCGTATACCTTTAAAACATCATTCTTAACAGTGTCACTCATTTTAAATCGAACTTCGTGGAAAACTACAATTTTGGCTTAGAATTCATGAGTTTTTTTGTACAGTAGATAAGGTTACGATTAGGTATTGTTTCTTATACTCTACATATAAAAGTGAGACAGCGGTTTATGTAGAAAAAATTCCCTAAATTTTGTGAAAAACGCCATGAGCTGTATGCAATTACTATAAGTCGAGAGGAACACATTTCCTCCCATATAGAGGTACATTTAATTTTATACCAGGATAAAAAACTGATCTCTGGTTTGAAAACTCATTCGTCTTCAAGATAACAGAATTGAAAGTGTCAACTCATATGGGATATATAACTTCTCGATTATGCCTGAGTCTGAACAGAGTGAAGGGGGAAAAATACATGTAAAACAAATGGAGTGAGAAATGAAGAGATTATTTAATCGCGTTAAATTTAGTTTCAGAATAGATTTTGAAATGATTGGAAGACGTTCAGAAGTTGCTTATTTTCCTGAATTTCATTTCGGCCGGATATTGAACGATGCGTGTTAAATTAATTTTATGGCATATTATTAAGTAGATTACAGTTCAAAGCTTACTCGCAATATAAACGCATTTCAGCTAAAGTAGTCTTAATTTGTTATTTTATTATTTATTTCTCTTTGGGCATAAATAATGTATAAAGCGTGATTTAGGGGGGTAAAGTTAGAATAAAAGATTATTGAACAGACTAGTGGTTAGCGCGTCAAAATTGACGTGTAAATTTTAATTTTTATCAATTTACATCTGCAATGTCAATATTATTTTTATACTTAATAGCTTCTCTGCTTTCTTTATTTAAATTATACACATTTTTAATTATTCAAAATTATGCAATATCAGCACTATTATGATCCATTTAAGATGCAACTTTTTAAAATTTAAATAAAATCTGAATTCCACATAATAGAATCACTTTACTTAATTCTATTACATGTATTAACTATGAAATATTAAATTCTATCTGTTAACAGTCTGCTGCACGTATTCGGTTTAGCGATTCCTGACTTTGTCTTGAAAGTCATCTACATTTCCGTTCATTGGCCTTCTGATGCTTTTTAGCAATGGGACTTTCGTCAGCATTCACTTTAAATGTATAACACTGCGCTCTAAGTAAATTTTCCAGTAACGCTAAATAATTAATACAATAAAATTTAACTTAGTTGTTTCATAATTTTAATTCATAAATGAACACGCACCAAATATAAATCATTGAGGTGTTCGGTATTTTTCATTAAAGGATGTTGCAAGTTGAGAAAAATTTTATATACATATTTTGTTAGAGCGGAAAGTATAATATATATATATATGTATATATATATATATATATATGTGTGTGTGTGTGTGTGTGAGTATATATATATATAAAACAGTTCCGTAACTGGCGGATTGACTGACTAACTGACATATAACGCACAGACCCAACCGCTGGACCCAAAGGGCTGAAATTTTGCATGGCGATTCTTCTTATAGAGTAGGGGTGCACTCAGAGAGATTTTTGAAAAATTATTCTTAGATTTTTTTAAGTTAAACTTTTAAGTTATTTTTGTATCATTCTTTAAAGTTTGCATTTAAAATAATATTTCGTTTGTTATAAAATTTATATCATGAGAAAGATCATAAAAATTCCTTTAAAATGAAAACTTTTTAGAATCTTTACCTCCATTTTCTGATTTTTGGTGAATTTTTAAACAGTAATTTTTAGAATTTAATTTATTAAACGCTGATCACGCGATGTCTTTTTCTGGTACTTTAAATAAATTTATCGTCACGTGTATAAAAACTAAACGGATGGAGGTGACGGATGGAGAACGGGTGGATAAACGGATGGAGGTGATCACCCAGAAACTCTACGTACCGAATTGCATTGAGGGAGGTTGGTACACGCACCAAAGATCCCAAACTGTGCCACGAAAAAACACCCCAGACCATGATTGAGCCACCATGCCTTTGTACAGTTCCAGCCAGGCATGCAGGATCCATGGCTTCATGAGCCTGACGCCATATTCTCAGCCTCCCATCGGCGTTAAGTAGTCGGAATCGAGACTCATCACTCCATGCTACTCGTTTCCAGTCCTCTACACTCCAGTCTCTGTGCTCTCTTGCCCAGGCAAGACGTGCAGCCCGATGGCGAGTATAGAGCAATGGTACTCTCGTAAGTCGACGGCTCCCGAAACCCATACGGTGAAGCGAGCGTTGCACAGTCCGTTTACTGACTGTACGACTGGCACCGTCACTAAACTGGGTGGTAATTTGAGCTAATGTTTAGCTTCGCTGGCTACGTACAATACGCCTGAGCCGTCTCTCACCACGCACTGTCAAGGCTAATTGTCCTTTGCAGTTTGCCCGATCGCTAGTTTTTTTTCCACCATCCATGTATTTTTGGTATACTCTTGACACTGTCGCCCTTGAAAATCCTAGCTGTCTGACGATTTGAGAAATTGAATGGTTCATCCGTCGCGCACCTACGATTTGTCCGCGATCGAAGGCGTCTAAATCAGGCAGTTTACCCATACTGGCAATTCCAACAACTAATTCAGAACAACCACAGTACGCGCTATATATGCAGTTACCACAGCGTCCTCACTTGCGCATACATGATGCGCAGCGCTACACAATTTGCATAGGCTTTGCTATCCCTAATTCAGTGGCACTTCAGTGTATATTCTTTAGTATGTTCTATTAGATTTGATTTGAATATTTCCTTCTACCATTATTTTGTCTATAAAAATATCCCGTACGATTTTTTTATAAATATTGTTTTTTTTTACATCAATTGCATACATTGACCGTTGTATTTAATTTGAATGTACTCCGTAGCGAAGTGCGGGTTTTCATCTAGTATATATATATATATATATATATGTATATATATATATATATATATATATATATATATATATATATATATGTATATATATTAAAAGTAATATTAAAAATACAATAATAAACAGAAATTAAAAACATGATCGTAATAGAATGTTTTACGTAACACCACATGAAAGTCACGTGTGTTTGCAATTTAGAAATATTCAATTAAACACTTTTAAAAATTTAAGAATATGTCGCAGTTGTGTTAGGTATTTGCTTTGAAAAGCACGCTTTGAAAGCAGGCGGTTTTTGAACATATATATATATATATATATATATATATATATATATATATATATATATATGTAACTCGACGCATGCGTCGAGTTTGCAACTTTCTGAAAATACTAAATTTGACATTATTGTAATATCTGGTTAAAATATATATTATATGGTTAAAATATAAATATATATATTAAAATTAATATAATGAAAAACTGTTTTACTGAGAAAAAGATTCTCCGATTCAATATTTCTTAAATTATCAACGATGAATGAATCATGGTGAGTGAATGACTCACTCCTGTTTACATTTCTAAGTTCTGAGTATATAAAATGAATACTTCTTATTAATTTAAATGAAACACTATGATAACTCGAAAGGTGGTGGAAAACAGATAATTTTCTAATAAATATGAATATCACATCGAAAATGCGTTACAATGAAAGGATATTTTATGCTGAGAACAGTTTTAAACGTTCGCGAGCTGTTTTGAAATTGTCATAACCGTTTATTACAGCCGTCTAAAAGTCGAAATAAAGTTGCTTTGTGTCTATATTACGTTGTTTCTAATAAATTATTTGGGTTTAGATAGCATATAATCTTTTTTAACTTTACTTTTAACTTGTTAAGCCTAACTCATAAAACAAAATGGATGCCATAAGCTGATATATTTATGATGCGTTCCAGATAAAGGGATAGATCTGGGCTATTATTATGATAGATACTTTAATTTTTGAAAATCTAAACTACTGAAACTTTTATTTATTAAAGAATCTGAATGACCCATATGGTCTGAAACACCTGTTGATTGAACTTTTACTTTAAATACTAAAGAGGAATTGTTTTTACTAATTTTTGAGAAACTGTAGACTCTTTTATATGCTTGTAAATGGTTTCTACATAAAGTAAGGTTTCTGAATTCCTTTAGACAATGTTGAATTTTTTCAGCTGAATTTATACTTCATTTTAAAGTGTTATTAAAAATAGTCTCGTAATTAATCTAGTAAATCAAATAAGTTATTTATTAAGTTGGTAAGTAAAACACGTCAGATATATATAAAGAAATAACTCATGTCATTCTCTGATATCGTACATATGTAGACCACTAAAGATCTGCAATTTCGATCAGAGAGGACACACACACCACACTACAATTTCTTACTATCCCAGCTTTATTAAGAAATAAGTGAGAGACAAAATTATATCGATCGAGTAAATTAAAGTACCCAAATAGGAAAGAAATATTTCAAATACCCATAGATTAAGGAACGTTTTTGTTCGTTTAAACAGTCTCTTATTTAGTTAATCACAGTATCTGAATTTTAAAAAATGAAAAATAAGTTTGTTGATTTATTTCTAAGTTTTAGGTCACAATCAATCATTAAACTTAGCTTCACATGCTGAGAATAAAAGAAATTCTATAATTTTATATGTCCTTATTAAAAGATATTACATTTATACAAATCATATACTCAGTATAACAAATTTTCAGACCCATATATGCTATTAATTTCCTGGTATCAGAAATAGAATATCAGATTTAAATCTTTGTTAAAGTACTTTGAAGACATGTGTGATAATTATGGTTCAGCCTGTAAAGGATGCTATTGATCTACTAGAAATGGTAATTTACGGCAAACACATTGAAACTTAATTCCCTTTTTGTTTTTTAATTAAAATCATGCTTTGAGGTAAAAGATAAATTGAGATGACATCAGTAGTTAGGCAGGAAACCTGACAGCATATAGTGCACGTTAAACTTAATTCTCCTTAATTCATCTTTAGAAGAGCTACGTTACAAATTTTTTTAAATATTTTGGAAGAAATATTCAGTCTACTTCTTGGTTTCCAAATTCTCTTTTGAAGTGAAAGATTTACGTGATTCCAGAGAGATGGTACGGGCTTTCAAAGTACGAATGCAAGCTTGAAATGAAGTGAAAGATATATTCGAGAAATTCACCGGTAGTACAGTGATTGGGGTTTGGTTCCCGAGACTCGACTAAAATCAATAAACGCACTGAAACGTTGAAACTTTAGACGTGATGCAGAATTTCTAAAGAGAATGCACTGAAGAATGAAGTGGTTCAAGAATAATATTTAATGATATATCGAAAAGTATACAGAACCTGATACGTAAAACTCTTTTTTTAAAAAAAAAAGGGGGGGGGAATATCTTTAAATGATGATCATCATCATAAAATTCAAAAAGCATTAACACGACATTTGCTCAGATTTCCCAAGGTTCTCAGACGTGTAGTTTGTATGATTCCTATAGGAATTTAATACTGTTTATAACAGGTAACACCCAATGAGTTCAATTTCCAGAGGTGAAAACCGTAAATTAGATATATGTACGATGGAAAGAGTCTTTTCAAATAACATTTTTTCTGCACTTTATATTACCGTGATTTTTATTGAACAACCTAAAAAATCAAATATATTGATTATTAATAACCCCTAATTATGTATATAAAAACTGACATGGGTTTTTAAATATTATTGAATAAAATGTTCTTACCACAAACTAAGTGTAAGAATTTAAAGATATGTGTTTTTTGTGTTTTTTTAACTCTAACCATAATATGGTTCACATCTTATCATTAATCAACTTGTTTTAATTACTCTAACCATAATATGGTTCCCATCTTGTCATTAATCATCATTTTTGTACTATGATTCGAATTAGGAAAGTAAATTGTTAGAATCGGAATACTTATTGGTTTTACATATGAAATGCTATATTTTAACTAAATCAGTCATACGATATGACAATTAAGCAATCTTAAATTTAATAAAAAATAAAACTGGAAATTATTTTTCATTGCAATTTTCATTTAATAAAAATAGATTTTTCATGGTTTTTGATTCAGTATTTTTCATTTTTTTAGATAATAATTAGATTTAAGTTTTAAACTTTGAAGACTAAATCAATAAAATATGACTGATATCAATAAATGATGCTAATAATTAGAATTTTAAAGATACCAAAAATGATTGTTTAGCTGTCTGTAAGCAACAAAAACTTTTAAGAACGGCTTTTCACTCTTTAAATGTTCAGATAAATCATATGAGCTTTCAGATAAATCAAATGAGTTTTCAAATAAATGATATGGGGAAGTTTTTTTAGGAAAAAATGATTCGGAATCTGGCACGAATGAACAGTCAACACTGCCTAGGACGCATTTATGAGGCGCACCACAGTTGAATATTAGACGTGCCTTCTACGGTGAAACAACCCTAGTCTCTAAAACAAAGATATTCTCGTCGGTCATGGATAAGGATACCTAGACAACATTGCAGACAAAACTTTATTCAACTGAAGGACTCATTCATTCATTAAATCCTTGGGCTTAGGAAGGCTAGGTGATATTTCTGACGTATTACTATCTTAGTCCAAATGATATAACTGTCACAAATTGTTGCTGCTAGTGATTCCAGGAGGATACAAACATATATCCTACATAGATGTTTTAGAAAGACCAGAGGAACGAAACCATGAGCGTATATTGAAAAATAGGAAGCAACAATAACAGCAGCAAGGGGTTCATAGAGTGGTATACAACGACATTCTGCATCCGCCGCACCACACACTGTTTGAATACGAACGCTGAGGCAGGGCTCTTGAATCAGTAGCCCTTAAGCAAGAAGGCTGCCGTTTATTTCTTATTACCAAAAGTCCTTCTTGGCTATTACCTCACCCAATAATCCTAGGAAGCGTTCGTCTAGCATCGTAAGATTTTAAAAAAAGAAATCCGCTTCCGTGCTCGGAGCGGATAACAATTGCATTAGTATATAGAGAAGATTCGGTAAGTGGGATAACATAGCTTTTTTGTACAGAGGTCGGCTGGAAATGCTCTCGATCGGATAGGTAGTATGGGGAGCAATCACCAAGAGTATTCAATCTCTTTGTGTATCTCTAAAGGTTGTTCTGAACGGTCGGTAATATGATACGATCTGACGTCTTATCGCACTACAACTGCTGTTGCGACTACCACGTGCCGTTCTTCAGTAGAATAATACAACAGCTGATATGTTACATCCTTCTAATGACAGTCTTCGAACTGTAGCCACTCTAAACTAGGATTAATGCTTCCAAAATAAACAATAACCCTTGATAGTGAACATAATGTATTCCCCTGAATAAAATGTATTTTAATCTAAACTTTCTCACCATCCAGGAATGAATTATTTTCTATTATGCTGTGTATCATATAATGACGTTAATTTAACCATATTATTATGCAAAAAGAGATTTAATGCGAATATTAGGTACATTTTAGTTTTGTATTAATTTTAATATCACGAATGAGATGTAACATTAAATTTTCTTAAAGAGATAGATCATATTGGTCAATTATATTATAAATTCCATAGCATTGCAAAGTTTTCAATACCAGCTATATGGTTAGATTAATATCCGGTATTTCCAAAGTCGTCTTTGCTGGAGAACTTCTACCCACACAGAAAACATTACTATGAACTCTTAATAGTTCTTATTTATATTCTTATTTATATCATTCTCCCTGAATTCAGCTTATTTATCATTCGATACATTTAGTGAATATTATTGACCTTAGCACTTTATGTTGTGAGTATGCAAGTTTCCTGCTGAGTCTCATCGGCTTTCCATCGTCTCATGGATCTCTACAACAGTAATTCAGATAAATGCATAAAAAACACAAAGAAAACATATTTATAAACGAGAAAATTCCTTTAGCTAAAATATTGCCACTGCAAAATGCTAGTAACATTTATAATTAGATTAAAGCGGATAAAACAGTATGCATTTTAGAAAGTGTTTCAGATCCTCAGACGAAAATTTCCGGTTATTTGTTTCCCGTGTTGATTTGCATATGTACGGAAAGTTTTGCTTTCTTTAATGTACTGTATTACTGTATTATTTCAATAAAATTAGGCTTTATTCATCAGCTTTAGAGCTTATTGTAACTATATATGCGTTTCTTACAAGTTTATATACATATATAAATGGACAAAAGTATTTTGACACTACATGTTTTCAGAAAACGTGTTTTATTATTCTATTTAGTAACTGGTAAGCCCTCCTTTTGCTTGAATTACAGCGGTAACACGTTGAGGCATACTTTCCACAAGTTTTCTGTATGTCTGGGTAGGAATAGCTCGCCATGCCTCTTCCAACTCACTGAGAATAGATTGTTTTGAAGATGAACGTGGGAACCCGTCGCTCCAGTTCTTCCCACAAGTGCTCGATAGGATTCAGGTAGGTTTTCTGAGAAGGCCAGTCAAGCAAATGCACCTCATTTTCATAAAACCAGTCCAGCGCACGTTTTGCAGTATGACATGGAGCACGATCCTGTTGGAAGAAACAACCATTATCCCCGTAGCCATAGTTTAGGCAGGGCCAAATTATCCAGAACGTCGAGGTACACGTCAGGGTTCATGATACCAGGTACAGAACGAAATGGTTTGAGTCCTAACCAGGAAAAACAACCCCACACTAAGATGAACTCTCCTCCGAACTTCAACGTTGGAACAACACAGTCTGAATGAAAGTGTTCTCCTTGTTGTCGCCACACCCAAATGCGTTCATCAGATTAGAAGAGTGAATACCGAGAGTCATCACTCCAAAGAACAGTTTTCCATTCTTCAATGGTCCAGGAACGACGGGAGACACACCAAGCCAAACTACGCCTCTCATTAACGGTCATCAATGGCTTGTATGCAGTTGTGACTATGATATCTGATTATGTTCAACTTTCTGCGGATAGTTTTACCCCTAACGGAGCTCCCAGATGCATTTCCAACCTCTACAGCGATCTCAGGGACAGGAGAAGTGAGCGACTTCGTACCAAGCATCTGTCACGTTCTGCCAGTTTATGTGGTCGTCCAGGACTTTTTTTTTGCTGTTATTGCTCCGTCTTGCCTCCAATGTTTGATAACATGCGCTACGCTCGATTTTGGGATATCCAGTTTGGATGCAATAGCTCGCACAGAAGGATGACACAAATAGCATCGTATGATGAGCCCGCGTTGGAACACGGTAAGTTGAGGTCCACGAGGAATAGCTCCACTAGAGTAAATGAATAGTTAATGGAAAATAAGCTGCTTTATATTTTATCCATACCCTTCTATAGTATACCGTTCGGCGAACCCCGTATTTGCATATTTGCCGATTTTCTGCAGTGTCCAAATACTTTTGTCCATATAATGTATATATATGCGTGTGCGTGTGTACATAATATATAAAGATATCACTAAACAATTATTCGATTGGATTTATCAAAATAGCCATTAATAAATAGTCAGATGTTCCAAATTAGAACTGTATTAGACGTGATTTATGATATTTCGATTGCTTTATTCCTAGCTAGACATTTATTTCGCTTTAACAACTATGTATAGGATATACTTATGTGTCTAGATAATGGCTGTCAGATCTCTCTAAGCTACATTCGTAAAGATCATCTTATACTTTGTAACAACTAGGATACCGAAGTGAATAGTATTATTTCATATGTTTATTGAAGTAAAATTAATGATTTGGTTTGGGAGCAAATTTACGCTCATTATATCTAAGCATCGATTGAAGGGAAAGGTAGCATATTAATGAAGGAAAAAATATAACTTTCTCATCTTTAAATCGTGTTGATTTAATTTTTGAATAACATCATTATGAATGCCATTTACAGTAAATTCTCAATGAGTGTGAGGAGAAAAAAATCTTGAGATGTTTCTTTAATTATTTTTACCCTATCAGCTTTTAATATTGTGCGGAGATGAAAGATGAGGTTATTTGTATCACGCATGGCTGTGGACACAAACACATATGTGCATGCTGGTGTGTATATATGTTAACTGGGTTAAAGGTTTTATTGTAAGCGAACTTTTCAAACTTAGAAGTCAAAAACTTTGAATCTATTATCTTGAATAGTAAATATGTACTCTTTAAATGTTGCATATTTGTTAAAATAGAAAAATTCCTATGTGAAGTTTAACGTCATTAGTTCATTATTATTCAGTTCATTATCGTTTTCTTTGGGTTTTAGAACGAACTTCTTGGCTTATCCGATTTAAATTCATTACGCGTCTTTAAGCAGTTTGTATCATAGAAATTTTAACGCAAATTCCTGGAAAGAGTTAGTTGTCTCGTGAGGGGTAATCCAAAGATTTGAGCAAAGCCAGGCAATTTTAAAAGAAGCTAAAGATACAAATATTTTTCTCTGTACAATCACGATAAAATACATATCATAGCGTATCTATCCATAATTATGTTGCCCAGTCAGATAATAGTTTCTAAGAAAGTTTATTTTATAACCTGAAATATCATTTTTTTCTTCAAGGAGGTAAAAGTATTTTATAAAAATTACCTACTTGAAGTCACAAGTAAAAATTTAATCTCCATCTGAAAAGTTGCTTCCTTTACTTCCTCTAAACACATTCTAGAAATATCCTAATAAGATACCACCCTCGAAACAAATTTGATACTTTTTTCGATTTAAAATATTTCTTGCCTACTTAAAGAACGCATATCTAAACCCCAGATAGAATCACATGTCTCCAGAAATGTACAAATTAACTATAAGCGGCATTTAATGAGTATTAAAATAATTCCTTATGCTGTGCTTGGATTACAAAATGCACTTAAACTAACTTAAACTGCTATAACACCTAGCAAGGAAAAAGCCCTTATAAATATGTGATTTTGTGAAATTTTAGAAATGATGTATTTTGATGCTCTAATCTAGTATAGATATTAAATAACATCAGAACGACATTGAAGATGCTGTATATATATATATATATATATATATATATATATATATATATATAAATATATATATATATATATATATATACCCAACAAACACAGGACTGACGGCAGCTTATCGGGCCAGTGCTGGAGGCACCGGTTGAACGACAAGTACGGGAGAATTTTGTCGGGCCACTGGCGGGTTGTTTACGAACCTCCGAAGGGGAAACGCTTTCCGTTTACGTGTTTCAGGGCCTGTTATGGGTTGATATGAATCGCACCGAAATCGTTTACCCTGCATCGTCCCGGAACTGTACCTCCGATTCGTAACCACAAGTAACAGATATCTGCATCAGAATTATGGATTTGAAAGGGAAGGCGAAGATTAAATTTAACAGACTTTTCAAAAATATTTATTTCATTGTTGTGAAACTTCTTTTACGCGGAAAATTCCCATAATTTTCCTTGTATGTAAAGATTGTATTATGTGAAAAGTATTATGTGAAATTGTATAATTGTATTATGTGAAAATTCACATAATTTTCCTTGTATGTAAAGATTGTATTCTGTGTGTATGTTTTTAACTCCCTAGAAGCTTATAAAAACAGATGAAAATTAGTTTCAATTTTATATATTACTGGAGAAATTAAATATCTACTTAAAAATGGGTCCTTGTTTCACCACTCTTTATTTATAAGAGAGGAAATAGTGATAAAATTTGTATTTTTTTAAATTTCTTCTATATTATATTAAAATAATAATATATATTTTTGTAGATAAAATATTCAAAATATATTTTTCAGGAAATTTACATATTCTAAGTATTTCTAATTGTTAGATGCCATTATAAAACAACTGATTTTGTAGAATTTTTTCTCGAATTTCATCGTATTAATTTTACAGTAACATATTCTTATAATACAAATTTGAATGAAAGAAAAAGAATTTTAAATTTACAGACCTTAGTTAAAATAAACAAATCACACATATTTAGAAAAATATTAATGTAATGTAATGTCAGAGACATAGACAGTAGATGTCATGAGACACCAAAAAATATCAAAAAATAAGACCCTTTATCCTCAGTACGTACATTGAAGAATATATATTACATTGTTTTTTTTTGTAATTGAATCAGGATACGAGAAATAATATTTACAATAAGAAAAAAAAAGGCAAAAAAATTAGTTTAAATAAATGTTAGAAATAAAAAATAAGGCAATTAAGTTTAAAATAATAAGTAAGTTATATTTAATAAATTAAATTGGCAGGTTTGAACATCCGTGAGTACAGATAACAGAACTGCACTTTGCAGGATCGAACCGAGGACTGAAGCATGGGAAGCAAAAACGAACGCCCCACACCAGCATTCCCTGATAGGGTATCAAGTGTGGAACTTCAATAAGAGGAAACTGCCTCGCATGGAACAGAAAAATAAAGGAAAAATGTTAAACACTATCAGAAACCACACTATCAGAATAACACTATCAGAATTAACCTGTGAACAATTAATGGACTGGGTAAGATTTGAAATATTAAGATCGGAACATAAATTTTTAATTTTTAAGTCGCCGTTCGGTTTTGGGATTTTTTTTCCAAAAAAATTCAATGCGTAAGTAAATTAAGTAATTTTGAAAGGTCCGATATTAATCCAATTGCAGTAATGTTTTCAGATAAGATTTTGAGAAAGTTTCATGAAATTGATTTGGGATATTGAATTTTGACTAGGTTGTACATTTTGTTGAGGATATCTTTGTACCCTTCCGCCATTAAAAAAAAAAACATGGCTCAGGTTTGGTTTCCCGCCTAACAGGAAATTCATCATTAGCAGCGGGAATTTCTTTCCTCCGGATTACGACAGTTTCCTAGGATAGAAAATTGGTTTGAGAGATTGATTCGATCATTAATGCTAGTTAAGTTAGAGTCGAGAGCAATTCGCTTTAGACCAAAATTTAAAAAATCACATTATGTTCGATTTCGTTCAAAATTACCACATCACATTGCATACCAAGATTATAATATTTTATACATTACATATACAATGTATTTTTCATTTTCATAATAAAACTAAACTTTTGAATGTAGTTGACTTTTTTAATGCGGCCCGCCTGCCTTGAAAAAATTTACCATGTGGCCCAGATGCTGCAAAAGGTTAAACACCCTGCTTTAAGCTCATCAGCCTGATTCAGAGGTTTAACTTTTTCAGATTTAGGAATATAATCAAAAGTGGGTGTAGAAGAAAATTTAAACGCACACTTACTGTGCATAAGATTAAAAAGTTCTTTGAGATTGGGGATGTTAAACGTTATTTTGAAAAAAAAGAAATTCATGTTTTTCAAAAGTCCATAGTAATCACACATGGTTTCCATTACTTATTTCACTGACACATTGAATTGTGTTTTGTTTTGTTTTTTATTATTAAATTTTGGCATTATCTTTTGAGAATGTATTTTCGTTTTTATCAATGCAACTCTTGCAGAAGTGCCACGGACGGGTAAGGGTGACTCGGTAACGAATTTAACAATCCTTTCTACTGCTTGTGTGTGACATGGAAAATTGCTGAAGTCAGTACGTTGACTCTCCTGATCAGATTATTTTGCTTCCTAGTTTATAATCAGAAATATGCCTCGTTCTGTTACTTTAACATCTTTACGTACAATCATATCAATATAATCCTTGGCATCAAAGTTTATACGTTGAACTTAAAACTTTCCAATGCCCCCTTCATTTTTCAGTCCTTGCTTTTAGAATCCGGCGTAATCCAAGCTGTCTTACGTGGCTGCGATCAACTGATATCATACATAAGAGGAGATTTTCAGAAGCAGCGAAGTACGAATTTCTTTGAATGACTGGGTCAATTACATTTTTAAGAGTCTGATGGAGGTAACGTGAATAGCTTACAAGTTTCCACAAGTGCTTCGATCCATGGATATAAGATAGTTTCAGCTTTATGTGAAACGAAACAGATGCATATACTTACAAAATGTACTCAGTCAGTATTCGGAGATTTTTTTTGCAGTACATTCTGTTCCCACATACAAGTGAAGTATTCGGTTTGCTAATGTAAGCTATCATGAATAACAAAGTTTTCCTGGTTTTCTCATAGACAAATCAGAAGAGCACCTTCCAACAGAGATTGCATTAGACATTTCTAACAAATATTTTGGGTCCACACTTAAATCATCCTTAATTTCTAGTAATGGAATGCCATTTTCAATAGGTGATAATTCAATTACTGGAAGTTCATAGCAGTTTTCTAGTTGTTTACCTATTTCTCCTCCAAATTAGGACGTAGGCGCAGTTCATTTCCATGAAATAGACAAATCAACCACTGCAGTGGCCTTCTTAATTCCTTTTCAAAGAAACGAACCACACCATTATTCAATCCAGTGTTCACGGCAGTTCCACCCATTCCAATTACAGTAATGTTTAAATTCTGGTTGTTGTCATTGAAAAATGCTATTATGCTATCTTATATACATTTTCCAGTGCCAGAAATCTGCTTCTGAAAATCTCGTCCTTTGTATGATATCAGATGATCGCAGTCATGTAAGAGAGAGCTTGGATTACCCCGGAATCTAAAAGCAAGGGCTGAAAATGAAGGTGGCATCAAAAAGTTTTTATTTCAACGTATAAACTTTGATGCCAAGGATTATATTGATATGATTGAATGGAATGATGTTAAAGTAACAGGACTTCCTATGAAGAGGCATATTTCTGATGACAAACAGAAAGCAATTCAATGTGTCAGTGAAATAAGTAAAGCAAACCATGTATGATTACTATGGACTTTTGAAAAATATGAATGTTTATTTCAAAATAACACTTTGCCTTTAAAGACATTACATTAATATTTTTCTAAATAAATGTGATTTGTTTATTTTAACTAAGGTCCGTTAATTAAAAATTGTTTTTTTCATTCCAATGTGTATTATAAGAATATACTACTGTAAAATTAAGATGATGAAAATTGCGAAATTCTACAAAATCAGTTGTTCTGTAATGACATCTAAAAATTAGAAATACTTAGAAATACCTAAGTTTCTTGTAAAAATATTTTGAATATTTTATTTACAAAAAATATATATTATTAATTTAATATACCATAAAATAAACAGAAAAAAAGAATTTTATCTCTTTTCACAAAAATATCTATTTTGAAGCACCTGAAAAATATTTCAGTAGAGCAATAAAATTTTATATTCAATACCAAAAGGCAGCTTTTGAAAGCTATAGCATAATGAAATTTCAAACCATCTTTTTTTTCGCCTCGTCATACTACAATGCACTAGTGTCATCTGATTGGACATTCAGTTGCACGTGATTGAAAAGGCGCCATTAAAGATTGATTACAAGTTCGTTGAAATTAATCCACAAGTAAGTTTCATTCGTTAGTCTTAAATTATTGCCTTTAGATTTTATTTAACACCCTTACATAGTGAACATTATTCTATTTCTGTTATAAGATAGTGTTTTAATCCAAGTTATATATGAATTGACCATATTTCAGATCAAACTCTACTGAACTGAGTGTATTGAATTAGCAATACTTATGGCACTTACGAGCACTTTCGTATGTATAAATAAAAACATTTTGTTTCGGAATAATTTAAGATTCGTGTTTCAGTTAATATTTTAGATGGACAAAGGAAGTAAATGGACTCTTGTGAAAGTCTTAAGTATTTGCTAATTAAATTAATATTTAGAATTGTAATTTGTACGCACTATTTAGATTTTTATATCCTTTAGAAAGTATAAAATACATGACACAAATATCAATTCCAAATCTACATAGTTGAAAAATAAAAATGTATTTTCATTTCCAGTATAATATTTTCCATTTTATTTCTTTAAAGAAATTTGAAAGAAAATTATAATGAAATTTTTTTTAATATGTTAATCCAAATTAAACATTTTTTTACTACTGGATTGATAAATCAGTTACACATGATTCCTCCATAGTAAATTCATGCATAGTATTCAATGGTGGAAAAATTGTCCATTTTCCTATTAAATATATTTTACAATGTTCTTATTGCCAGGTATCAATAGGCAACAAATTATCCATGTCTAAATGTTAAAAGATGGATTCAAAAACGTTCCACATTATAAAAGATTCTAAAAATGAACTTGTAAATCATACAAAAGGATCTATTGAATTCCTTATCAAATTGTGTTTTGAGTAAACTTTATAAAATACACTGCATTTTATACATTATAAAGAAATAAAGAACAAATATTCTTAAAATTTTTGTGTTCATAATTTAAAAGAATGTATTTAGTATAATTATATATTTTAATTTAAATGCTAAACACTAATAGGTATTTTTCATGTATAATCTTAATAGCCTTAAAATATAATTTTTTTAAATTCTATTTATAATGTTCTATGTGTACACTCAATTGCTATATATGTATATGTTATTCCTACTGGGTGAAATTTCTTTATGTCTATCGAGAGCAAAGATATATTCAAAATTTCAAAACCAGATCAAAATATTGTTTAATCAGTATCCACATGTCAAGTAAATATTGAAACAATAGCAAATATTGGAGCATTTTTTTATCTTGAATATCTCATTAAATAAAAAGCTTATTTAAGGAAAATTTTGAATTTCAATTGCTATTAATCAATATTTTGAACTGGCTTTGATATTTAGATTATATTTCTACTCTCTCTGAAGATATAAAATAAAACAATTTCACTCTTTAGGAATAACATAATGGTGCATACTTTTTGCAACTGAGTGTATATATTCTTGTAATTGAGTGTATATATATTTTCAAGAATTATTAATTTTTGTATGTATGTGAACTCCATTGTATTCCTGAATTCATTCAAAGAACCTCTGGAGTAATGAGAAGTTTAGAGTTTTAAATTTGTGTCAATATAGATGCCACGTGCATTTAATTTTCTAATTTGTATCGTGTTTGAAATCACTTTTATCAGTGTTATTAGAGATGATGGCAGTGAAAATTATTCCAAAATAGACTATTTAGATACATAAATTGTTTCTTAACTTATTAATTTGCATTCCATGTTTTTAAATTATATATTTATAAGTATATAGATTTGTAGATTATCAGAATGTGTACATACAAAAAATTGCTTTATTGTAATAGATATTGTACGATAAGAGTTTTTATAAATCTGAGAATGTTCTCAATAACTATCTATAAGCTGTTCATCTCTAAAGGTCTTTTGGAAATTATTTTGTTGTCATGCTGTGCAAAATAAATGTGAACTTATTGGCTTAATATATATATATAAAGGGTAAAATTAGTTTCTTTTCCCCTTTTTATATTAGTGATAAGCAAGTTTATAAAGAACTCTACTTTTCAATACTTCTTGGTTTGATAAAACATTAAATTTTTATTATGGCATTATAAGAAAATATTGGTTTTTTTACAGAATTTTGAAACTGGAATCTATTCAGAGCTTCAGGCTTGAAAGACAAATACCACTTGGATCTCATAAACCTGCGTAAGTTTTTAACGCCACTGAGCCTACCTTTTTTTATTCTCGAGATATACTTTTATTTTCAGCAGTGGACTTGTGGCCCAAATCACTGTTTTTAATATTTTTTTAGATTTATTTTTAACTAATTAAATTTTTTCTATGAAAAAAACTAAAAATATTTATTAAACAACTAAAAATTTCAAATTAGTTTTTTTAACTTAGACGCTAATCTGAACTTTCTCATAAACTTTGGTCTCAATAATTTGTGGATAGAATATTGATTTTCTTTATTTATTCTTTTTTAACTGTGAAGCTTGTTGTTAAGGTTTTAGGTGAGTGAGAAAGTGCAGTCCGGGGATTTCATTTAACACGACTCTTGTGAAAGACTTTAACTCTTGCCAAAAAAAGAGATTTATATTATAAAATTATAAAATGCCAAGGTTTATTTAGAAAATATAAAATGTGTTCATAGACAAAGTTTGTTTATAAAATTGTAGATAAGACATCCATTGTGAGTTGTGGTTTATTATATCAAAATGTGTGTTTGATAAGTGAATGAAATAACCCTTTCTTAATAATGGAATAGAACTCCTGTATAATCAATGAATTCACGGATACAAGATACAGTTCCAAAAAGCAAAACGCCTGGTTTACAGAGTCTTTTATAATAACAGAAAAATGATATTTATATTATGAAAATGTGAAGTGCCAAGCTTTATTTATTCTTAATGGTTAACATTAAAATTTTAAAAATATTTTTAGAATTTCCTGATAAGTTGTTAGAGGTTCGTTGATAATTCATTACAGAAGTAGTAAAAAGGAAATTGCTTTTGGATGTATTAGATCATTAGTTAATGGGCTAAGTAATTTTAAATTTTGGTAAAATTTAATTTTATGCATGCCATAAATTTTTCTCTCTGTTAAACATGTTTATTCCATTTTAAGTCTTAATACTTATATAAAGAATTTGGATTAAATGAAAACAGTAATGAGTGATGGTGAAAATGTATTAAATGTGGTAATTGAATTGCTTGATGTTCTAAGACATAAAATTTCTGATCATCAAAATACAATAATTGACTTCTTGACTGAACAACTGACTTTATTATTAAACAATATCCTATTTTGCTACCCCCCTTGTTTAAGTATATAATCATCCTTCAAATCCTAATAGACCATTATTTTATATTTTTGATCCTGTACTAAATTTGTACTAAATTTTTTAAAATTCCACTGAGCATCTTGTTTAGCTGTTTAAAAAATGGGGGGAAATGCATTGTAAATTGTCTTTACTTTCTCAAAGTTTCATAATTAAATATGTTGATAAAGTTGTGCCTGAAAAATAACTCAACTGATTCTGAACATCAGTTGGAGTTTTATGGAAAGCCAAATTATATGGAAAGTTATACAATAGTTAGTTGAAATTGTTTCTTGGAAGTTTTGCGAGGTAGTAATCTAGTTCATGTATATTAAAGTCTTATTTAAATATTGTGCTAAACATATTCAGCACATTGAAAGTCTGATTACTTCTCAACTTTTAATCACCAGGCAATTTTTGGTATTAAATTATATGCTCAGTGCATATTCCATTATGTGTAATTTTCACTTAATCTGATTTGAAAATTCATGTGAGGAGAAATTTTTGGTTCAGTTAAATCAGAAAATTGTAGAAAACTTTTTAAAAAGTTGGTTTTTTCCCATTTTTTTCAAACTGTGACACTGAAAATACCGATTATGTCTTTAGCCCTAACATAGTTTTTAACAATGATATGATCCATAACAAAAATTCGATGCTACATTTTTTTTTCTTCTTTTATTTATATTACATTTATTTTCCTCATTGTATAACTTTTTGAATACTACTCAAACCAATTCTATTGTTACTCAATTTCAAAAAATCATATTTCAAATTTTAAGGATCGATCGGTAGTCAATGCGCTGAGAAGGGCCCTAGCTGAATTCAATTTGTATCCGTCCCAAATGTTAGAAGCATGCTACATTTTTTTTCTTCTTTTATTTATATTACATTTATTTTTCTCATTGTATAACTTTTTGAATACTACTCAAACATCAATTCTATTGTTACTCAATTTCAAAAAATCATATTTCAAATTTTAAGGATTGATCGGTAGTCAATGCGCTGAGAAGGGCCCTAGCTGAATTCAATTTGTATCCGTCCCAAATGTTAGAAGCACGCTACGCCTATGGTCCAAAGTATACATGTAAGGGGGTCATACTACCTTTTTTATTTCACTGATAAGCAAATAGACGAGTGCTCTGCACTAAAATGTTTTACTGATCTTGTTGAGAAGTATTGGAGAGCACGTGCACTGATTGCATAGGTGCTATTTTTGGTAGTGTGTGGCATTTGTAAAATAAATAAATAAATAATGAACTCTGCTTTTCAATGCTTCTTGGTGTCACAAATCACTCTAATTTTTATTATGGCATTGTAAGAAAATATTGGTTTCTTTACAGAATTCTGAAACTGGAATCCATCTTCACATTGTGATTTCCATGAAAAGATTCCACAACTCACTTGGCAGTGTGCTCGATTCATAATCTGTAAGTTCATTTTAACCTCACTGAACCCATTTTTTTTTTTATTCTCTAGATATCCTTTATTTTTTTCAGCAGTGAACTTGTGGGCAAAATCACAAAGTTGATAATATATTTTTTTAAAATTTATTTTTTGTACTTAAATTTGAATTTTTCTATGAAAAACCATAAAAAATATTTTTATTACATAATTCTTAATTAATAAACAACTCAAATTTTCAAATTTCTCTTTGTATATTTTATACGCTAATCCGAACATTTTCATAAACTTTGGTTGCAGTAATTTGTGGATTGATATTGATTTCCTTTATTCATTATATTTTTAACTGGCAAGCATGTTATTAAAGTATTAGGTATGTCTGAAAGTGCAGTTCAGGGACTTCAGTTAACCGTGACTCTTGTGAAAGTCTTTTATCATAACTGCTTACCAAAAAAAATTTTATATTTTTATATTATAAAGATATAAAATGCCAAGGGTTATTTTACTCTTGATAGTTAATGTTAAAAATTTTTTAATTTAATTATCAGAATTTCATGAGAAGTAGTTAGAGGTTCATTCATAATTCCTTACAGAAGTAATAATAATAATAATATTGCTTTTAGATGTATTAGATTATTCGTTGATGAGCTAATAGGTAGTTGAATGTCATTTGGAATACTAACTTCTGCCTAGTATTTAATTTTATTATTTCATTGTCAAATTTTGGTGGAGATCTGTCACATAAAATATATTTTTGTGAGCAGCTGTTATTATAAAGTGTAAGGATAAGGGCAGTAAAAAAATATTCCAAAATATATTATTTAGGTTCAGTTAATTATTAAATAATTGTTGACTATAATAAGGTTATGTTTGCAAGTGTGTAGGTTTTTTTATGGTGTATTATTTGGTTTATCTAAGTTAAGTTGAAAAATGATGCAAGCATACAAAGATTGACTGGCTGTCAATGTTGAGTGCAGTAGCATAGATTATTTTACAAAGTGCAATAAAATACTTTTAACTTTTCAAACCGAACTTCTAACCAAAATTTTAAAAAAAATTTAATGAAACTTTTAAAATTGGAAATATTTTCATGGATCTAAGGAATGGAACATAACACCTGTATTGTCAACTAAGTCATGGATAAAAGATGCAGCCCTAAAAGCAAAAGGCCTGGTTTCTGTATACTTTTATAATAATCATGTTACAACAGTATACAGAAACCAGGCTTTTTGCTTTTAGAACTGAATCGTTTATCCATGAATTTGTTGACTATACGGGTTTTCTATTCCATTGTTAAGATCTGTGAAAATACTCTCATTAGCAAAATATTTTTTTAAAAACTTAAATTTGGGTTAGAAGCTTGGTTCAAAAAGTCTGTGTTTTTTCACGCTTTATAATATAATCTATGCCATTTCACTCAACATTGACAGCTAGTCAATATTACCCACCTCATTTTTCAAATTAACCTAGACTAATCAAACAATATATCATAACAATTGTTAATAATTACTGAATCTAAATAGTATATTTTGAATAATTTTTTACTGTGGTTATCCCTAATAACAGCTGCTCACAAATAAAAAAATATTTTATACACAGATCCCCACCATAATTTGACAATTAAGTAACAAAAGATATGCTCTATTAAAATACTATGCAGAAGTTAGTATCCCAAATTACTTTCTACCACAATTTTTGTAAAACCAATTACTGTGAAAGCTACATCATATAATAAAGTTTTACTTTATTCATTATTATAGTAATAGATTAGTTGTTAAAGAGTATTCACCCTTTTCACTAAATTTCTCAGTACAGTAAGACATTCAATCCTGTCAATTAAATGATTAGTTATTACAGATATAAATAAAATAGATTAGAATGCCTTGATAGAGTACAATAATTGAAAGCTGACTGAGAGACTTGAGATGACAACAAAATTTTCTTTTCACTATCGAGAATCACTCTCACGTTGAAAGTAAAGAAACACAAGAATGAAGATTGAATACTATATAAAATCTTAAATTTCTAAATCTGACCCAGCATCTGTATTAATGCTCTCTATGGCATGTTGTAATCAAATTTAGAAATTTAAGATTTTGTATGCTAATGTTTTACTTAGCATTCAATCTTTATTCTTGTGTTTCTCTACTTTCAACAGCATTATTGTCAATAGTGAAGAGGAAATTTTGGTGTCATTATAGACAAGTCTCTGATTCAGCTTTCAACGTTGAGCTGAAATTATGCTCAACATTAAAAACTTAATTGTACTCTTATCAAGGCAATCTACCCTATTTTATTTATATCTATAATAACAAATTAATCGACATGGTTGGATTTTCTACTGTACAGAGAGAAATTTAGTGAAAAGGGGAATACTCTTTAACAAATATTTTATAACTATTTTCTATTAGTATATTTATTTAATCAAGTAAATATTTTTTACATGATGTAGTTTTCACAGTATGTAATTGGTTTTACAAAAAAAATGTGGTAGGAATTTACTTCTTGGAAGTAGTTATCAATAAAATGACAACAGATTTAAAACTGCACTCATGTGTTGGGTGCTGTTTTGTATCAAGTTTTTTTAAACCCCTGTCTCAGAATTTATATTTCCTAATTGGATTTATTTAATTCTACTTTATCAACAATGAATTTTTCAACTACTTTCAACAATCAACTATTTTTACAACAATAAATTACCCTTTAATGTACAAAACTATGCAAAAAATAATTTTCTTATCTGCAGAGCATTTACTAACTCTACATAGAAAAATAATTTAAATAAATTCTTTTGATTCATAAATTATATCTGGGGATGGGAGTCATTTTCCTTTCACATAAATTTATGAACTGATTTTCTCTTTCTTTTTTTTCCCTAGATGCTGTAAAGATGGAGCCAGAGGTACAGCGAAAGGATCCTGTTTTGTAGAAAATATAGAAAAAAATTGTGTAAATGTGCTATGTACTTTCTAAATAAACTATTTTTACTTTAAACCAGCTCTTTTCTGTATTTAAAAACATGTGTGTGTATAATTTTTCTCAAAATTACAATAGAAGATATTACTATCATAGTACTATTTCTCAAAAATAGTACTATCAAGTGTTGGATATTAAGTCCAATATAATAGAAAAGAAAATATTTTTTTAAAATGACATAAGAATTTAATGAATTACTCTTTAATTCACAAAACTATGCAAAAAATAATTTTCTTATCTGTAGAGCATTTATTAACTCTACACCAAAAAATAATTTAAATAAATTCTGAGCAAGTTTTCACAAGCTCACAAAGATGGGCTTCATCATACACACTACACATTACTCAGGTTAGAAGAATGTATCAAATTTATGTTTATAAATTTATCAAATTATGTTAATAAATTTTATACTGGGGAAGTACAAATTTTTTGGGTTAATTATTAAAGTAGTACTGTTTTACGTACTATAATCTCATTCTAAATTTAAAAAAAACAAACTGTAACCTTAGATCGAGTGGAAAGATGATTTAGCTTTAATGGTTGGTATTAATGTTATCTTAACTTTCAAATTTGGGTAAATGTATCTTAATGCAAAATGAGGTTTTGTTCTAACAAGTAAACTAGCGATTCATATACAAATTTTTAGGTAATAACAAAGATCAGTATTTGGTAATACCTAAAAATACATAAGGCAAAACTGGAAAAAATGCTAGAAATATGAAGGCAAAAAAAATAATAAAAGTGAAAGGGTTGATATCAGAGGTTAATCGTCAATGAAATAAATAATAATAAAAAGCATATAAACAAAAGGGTCCTACGTAAAACTTAGAAAAAATGCCGGCGGTCCGATTCTGGTAGAATGCTGGCATGATGCCCGGACCTACGGCACATTGCTGTTTACGAGATGGGTAGATGACGGTATGTCGACACCAATTATTGCTCCCGTAACCGGCCCGTCAACCTCCGGTTACGTTCCGGCTATCTGTCCGCATCGATGGCTTAATCGCGGCTGCCTAACGGTTCGTAGTCGGATGAACGATGGCTCGAATCCTACCGGAAGCGGCCCGGCAGTCGACGGGGTAGTCGCGGGCGAGAGGACACAGCCGTGACGGAAACGATACTGACCTAATGCGCCGGCCCGGCAGTGGTGAAATCGGCTGGCCGGAACCTTCCGACCCCGGCCCGATGCTTCTGTGTTTGTTGGGTATATATATATATATATATATATATATATATAGAGAGAGAGAGAGATATTCATTCATGTAGGTTTATGCATTTGATTGTCTCATTAAAATCAAGATAGAACTCGACGCAGAACACTGTATTTTTTAATAACTGAGGGTATGCTACCTATATTTTTTTCCTCTTTATAATCATAAACGCATCTGTTTCTATAATCCTGAAAATTAGTTTACTTAACCAATATATTGATATTTTCTTGTAACACCTAAAACCGTCAAGTGTGTATCGTAGTTGGGTTCTGATCTACGATTTCAAAACTGGTACGAAGTCACCCTTGAAGCAGAAATCTTTTTAAAATAAAGCATATTGAACGTTCGTTTCTAACAACAATATTCCTTTTATATTTATAAATAGCTATCAGTGCATTTATTATACACTACTAAAAGACATTATAATACTGGACGTGTTTACAAATACAAATAACTTTCACAAATATTGTAAATAGCCAATTTACGGAAAATCAAGACAAAACTGATTTTTAGGGCATCATTATCGCATGAAAAGTTTTAAGAAGTTGATACGGAAAAGTCCGTTGAAATCTCATACAAGAGATGGTAAGTTAATAATATTTGAAAATCCCCAAATAATAAGTGGAATGATATATAAAGGACTAACATTAAAATAAGTGAATATTACAAAAAAATGCGATGTTGTAATATTTGTCTAAATGGTGCAGCACTGCTCATGATAGAAAGTGGGAAAACGAATCTCCTAGGGTGTAAATTACAAGTATATAACTTTATCTTGAAAAGGTTAAAAAGGTATACAAATTAGTCAAATAAGCCTAAAATGCAAATGACTTAAGTCACGCTAGAGTAAAACAGAACAAAAATCAATTTCATTCGGACTGAAGCATCATTAAAATAATTGTTTCTCGCAGTTGCTGGGAAAAAAATAATACGTAATTTTAGAAATCGTTCTTTTGAAAAAGGAAAATGTGACAGGACTTTTTAATATGTGATGGACAAGTAAGTTACTTCGGCAAGAGTATTAACAGAAAATTTCCCATTTTCATAAGTTTACGAAGTTCTTTTGAGTAGATCTAGAAATATTACACTATCCATGTTGAAACTTACTTTAAATTTCAAATATGCACGAATGGAACTTTTCACGGCAGATTATTTTTTGTTTTTGAAATAATAATAATTGAACGGTAAAAAAACTTGAAAATAGGGTGGCATTATGTAATAGCATTATATCTGTGAGTAGTTCATTTATACTGTTAGTTGTACGAGATAATTAACAACACAGTTACTAAAAGCAATTATCGGTATTACTACGAATAGTAAAATAACGTACGGATATAATAACGAAACAGGAAGGCCTCCTACAAGAGGATCAGGACTCCATAAAGAGAATTCTAATGGGCAAATGGTTCTTACAATAGCAAATTAAGCTAGCGTATCAAGTTACACGTTCGATATATATATATATATATATATATATATATATATATATATATATATATACTAGCATTATTGCCTGGCGTTGCCCGGGTAGATATATAGATATAAAATTTTTCATGCATTCCATCAAAAAAATACTGGGCTGCACCCCCCGCTCTTCATGTTCATCTGGCCAGACAGAATGCGCTTAGCGCGTTTCTACTGAAATGATATACAAACAATAAGAAAGAAAGAAATTTTGAGGCTGCGGACCTTATTCTGATTATACGTCTGATTTTATTGAGAATTAATAACACAGTTTTGCGTGATTCGCAAGTTTGGATCGAATAAGATTGCTGTTTAATTATATTTGTTAGATACTGTTTAATTAGATTTAATTGGATTTGTTTTATCCACTGTTTAATTAGAAATAAGTTTTATAATTTGCATTTGCCTTTATTCTTTATTTTTCCCTTAAAAACGCAGTTTTTTCCATATCACCCAAGAGACGCACTATTTTCCACATCACGCAAGAGGTAAAGTGCAGGATGCGTTATTCCCTTTATTTAATCAAATTAAGGCGGGATTCTGCATGAAGCCTAGGCTTAAAGTTTCTTTCTTTCTTATTGTTTGTATATCATTTCAGTAGAAACGCGCTAAGCGCATTCTGTCTGGCCAGATGAAGATGAAGAGCGGGGGTGCAGCCCAGTATTTTTTTGAGGGAATGCATGAAAAATTTTATATCTATATATCTACCCGGGCAATCATTCTTTAAAAATAATTTCATTAATTTTCTTATGCCTTAATATAACTAATGGACTAATAGTTCGGAATGAAAGTTATGTGTCGTTATGTTTCTCTGTTTTCCCCCCACTGCTTAAAAAACCCCAAAACTCTAAAAGATTTATCTTGTATGATTTCACGGATAAAGTAATTCAAATACATATCGTATGTTAACTCTGTTTCGCGAACTTAGGGGAGAAAACCTGTAGAACTCTTAAACTTCTTCACATTTTATGATCCTCAAACAATTAATATATTTAGATCAACAGAAGGCTTCCAAAAACTGGCCATGGGACAAACTTAACTTTTCTTTTTTTTTCTTCCTTTTCTTTCCAAATTTTATTAAGTTCTATTAGTTTTAACGCCATTGTCTAAAATTGTCTAAAGCAGCGGTTCTCAACCTTTTTAAAGACCCACGACTCCACTAAACGTAAGAAAAATAAAATAAACACTTCGCTCTCCCCCCCCCCCGTCACCCCCAGACCAACTCTCAAACCACCCCCAGATCTCCCCTCAAAACAAACCTCTTTTGCCCCGCGTATCGAATTTGACTGGTTGTGGTGAAGGGGCTGTATCCTCATTTAAGAGGTGCGCTTAGTGGCACAAAAATCATTAAAAATTAATTTTAAAAAACTAATTGAGCCCCCAAATTTCGTTTTTGCTGAATTAAGTTTCTCGAGTCCTAAACATTAACTGTGCCGAATTTGGTCCCGGTGGGTGAAACAGTCTATGATTCTATAGCGGACAAACAAACAGACGAGCTCTTTTATATATTTATATATATATATATATATATCCTTAAATGGTTGAATATGCAAATATAGACGATTTCCCGCGTGCAAATGATTATGCTCTGAGCGTACTGACGTCATCGCGAAGAAAAATTTGTTTCATTGATATACGCTACTGCGCGCAACGCCGTAATTACAAATTCCCAATGAGGTATTGTCATAGGAAGCTGCATAAGAAAACAGTTTTTACGTTCCATTGCTGGTCTTTTGAGCATCTCGCAGTCATTTGCGGAAGATGTAATTTGAAGTTGGAAGACTTGTGGCACTGCTGGACCAAAACTTTGACCTTGGAAGCTATAAAAATTGGACGATCAATGGAAGAGATGACATTTTGTGAGAACTCTAAAGAAAAATTGTTCTTCCATTGAGTTAGTGTTGGCCTCAGAGGTGTCTGAAGCCACAGAAACTGATATCATATACAGTTCACCGGGAACTTCATAATATCGCATATCATAGCAGATCGGACGCACAAGAGTTCCATTACTTGCATTACGTCGAGTAATAATTCGCCCTAATACAAAAAAGGGACTGCAGTGGTATTTTGCACGTCGTTTATGGACAAGAGAACAGTTGAAAAGGGTATCTGGAGTGATGAATCGCGCTTCAAATTATTCTAATTGGAGGGATGGAGGTGTCAGATAAAGAATTTTCTTTTCGACTGCGTTGTTCTAACTGTTAAATTCGGTCGGGATTCGGTGAAGGTTTGGACCTGTTTCTGCTGGAATGGCCAGAGTCCTTTGATTTTTTTACCTTCAGCGGTGAAATCTAAGAGGTAAATAAACATTTAAGATGTTTGTGTACTTCCTACAATACAGCAGACGTATTCTAACAGACATTTATTTTTCCAGCATGACCGAATCCGTGTCACACTTCGAGCTCTGTTCGACACCTGGTTTGAAGAACAAAACAAACAGAATTTGTCCTGGAAGACTCAGAGTCCGATCTCAAACCTATGTTTATGGGATGAGGTAGAATGCTGAATTCATCTCCGACTGAGAAAACCCTCCCATAAGAGTTCTCTGGCAAAAGCTTTAATCAAGGAATGGAAAGAAATCCCAACAGACACATGCCAGAATTTGGTCGAAAGCATCTCCAGAAGAGTCGATGTTGTCTTTGCATCCAAAGGTGGTTCAACAATATAGTGACTTTATGAAAAAAATTACTTCGACTTACGACTGAGATTACTTTTGGCTATACATCTATATGTGTATGTATATATATATATATATATATATATATATATATGTATATATATATATACATATATATATATATATATATATATATATATATATATATATATATATATATATATATATATATAAAGAGATATAAAGATAGATACATATATGGATATAGATATGTCAGACATATAAATTTAAATCCTTTTTTTAATGACATTCTTTCCAGTAACACTTTTCAAATACACTTTCAACCCAATCCCCTCTTTTGTGACAGATAGTAAAAATATTCCCGTCCCTTTTTTTTCTTTTCTATGAATTTTGCTGAACATATCAGTACATGGCGAACCTGACATTGATCGTTTACTTTTCTCCATCAAAAATTCAGATTGAATCGCTTTTCCTATCAAAGACCCTATAATTTACCTAGACATAGCAAGTTCCAAAGGATGCTCAAAAGACTTATAATAAACTTATTTCTTCGCTAAATTGTATAAATTAGTTCTTGAACAACAAAAATCTACATTGTAACCTAATGTTTAAGGTAAAGAAGTCTTGCGCTCTAAAATCAGGATGTGTATCTTAGAACTCGTGTTCATATGTATATAAAAAAGTTAAATTTCAGTATGATATACTGTAAACCTAAAACCTCAGTGTATTTTCTTTTTCACACACACACACACACATGCACACACACGCAGACATTATATATATATATATATATATATATATATATATATATATATATATATATATATATATATATATATATATATATATATATATATATATATAAAGGGAAGTACTAAAACGCTTAGTAGTTATATAGATAATACATATTTTATTTCAATATAAAATTTTTCAAGCGAGCAATTTAATATAATGTCCGTGCAAGCTACTTTGTCTATTAAACTAATATTTATGTTAAGTGGAATCAGAAAAGTATCCATACTTTTCAGAAAAAAATACCGAAGACTCATTTGAACGGAATGGAATAAACTGAAAGAATTATTGTCAGTTTATATTCAGTTTTTTTTAAAGCAAGAATTCAAAATGTACATTTAAGTTACGAAATATCAAAAACATAGTTCTAAAACATTCAGTATGTATCCATTATAACCAAAGTAGAGATTAATGCTATTTTACCCTTGTTTCTCACGATTCTGAGTGAATGTACTAAATATAGGATAGAAAACTATCATCTGCAAATTCCTGTTGTTTCCCGTTTTCACAAATTTTTATTCTAAAATGACTCTCCAAATTTATGTATCAGAACTGGTTTTTTAAGAATGTATAAAAAATATCGTTTTATTTTGTAACTAGTACAAATTTAAAATTAATATATATATATATATATATATATATATATATATATATATATAAAATATTTAAAATATTAATTTTATTTTGTTTTAAGGTACAAAACTAAATTACACAATAGAAAACCTACAATGAAAATATTCATGTTTGGAAATAATTTAGGTTGTGATACAAATATAAACAATTTTAATATAATTTAAAAGAAGATAAAATAAAATTAAGAGAAAAATCAGATCTTATAATATGGAGATACTTTACTATATGCCATCATTATATATTTGACTTCTTTTTCTACTCCAATATAAATTTTTTTAATTAGAATACATGCTCCTCTTAAAGTACAGAAAAGTTATATAATATTTCTCTACTATATGCTTAAAAAAAGGATGTTAAAGAATTATTTTATAGAACTATCTCATTTAATTAATTTCAGAATCTTAAAATTTCGGTTAAGCTATAATAGTTATGATACGTAAACCCCAGAATAGGGTTTTTGTTAAATGTTCTTTTTACATAGCTTAAAAGTACATTTTCTGAGATATATATAGTCTAGAGCTAAAAATACTAAATTCAGTTTTTATGATTAGAAAAATATAAACTCGCTGACTGATAGATACAACATTTTCTCTCATTACATAATTCATACCAGGTACATTGAAATGTCATGTTTCTAAGAAATTGCGTCCCCAGTAATATTCAAGAAATTTCATAAAATTGTACTGATAACCTAAAGTTTCAAATAGACTTTTCAATAATCTCGTTTTCTTATTTACTTTCTTCTGGTTTTAGTTAATATATTAGAGTTAAAATAAATTATTTAAAAGAAAACAATTGTCAATAAGACTTCTCTAAAAATGATAACATTAAAGTAAAATCTATTCATTGAAAGTTTTCAGATAAAGGAGTACAACACAACAGGAAGAAGTACAACAAAAAATAAAGAAGTACAACACAGTCTGAAACAAAAATATCATTTTTGAAATTCTTAAAAGTTTTTCTCCTTCTGCTAAATATGATATATTGATTAAGATATTTACCTATTACACCAAAATTTAAGTCTTGCAGTATAACTGCTCATTTAAGAAATAACTCTAGGAAATTCAATTGAAAAAACACCCAAATCTTAATACAGCGTAAAGAGGATTTCATTTTCTGACATTCTTTTGGTTACTATTGTATCCAGAATTAATTTTTCATTGGTGATTGTAGCAGCTTTATTCACATTTTCCGAACGAAAAAAGAAGTATGCAGTTTTATGAAAGTTTTTTTTGACGTTTTTGGTAGTAAACAATGCTTTTTTTTTAATAAAGAAATTTACGTGGTAGGAAATATCTCTGGAAGAGTTTAGCCCTTAATATATGGCAAAATCTTTTGCTCTGGAAGAGTTTAGCCCTTAATATATATGGCAAAATCTTTTAAATATATTGAATGAAGATTTCCTGAAAGTTTTCTCTTTCTTTACTATGTATTCTTTATTTAAAAGCTCTCAGAAAATAGTTTTATAGCGATAATAGCATGTATTCTTAACAACACTGATATTTTTTGAGGAAATTTTTGAAAACAATTGTTTAAAATTCATTTTATATTTATTTTTTAAGTTAGGGCCAGTGACAAAATTTTTAAATTTATTTATCATGTTATTTTTATGATATTTTGGTAGAAGAAAAATTTTTCATTATATCATTTTTGAGTTGTAATTAATATTCATGATCCTTGATACCGTTTAAATAATGTTTGTTGTATTAAATTCAATTTAGTAAGCAAGAACAAGAAAAGAATAATTTAGACAACTGTTGTATAGTGTTGTATATAAGCTAGGCTTCTAGACTAAATCAAATAATTTGTAAAAGAATTATTTATTTTAGTAGAAACGCACAAAATTATTAAATTTGCGCTCACGCCTTTAATCATCCTACCTCATTGAAAATTTAAATGTCGAGAAAAATTAAATAAACTTCTGTACCAAACATGAAATTATACATTATTTATACCCTACTGAATGTTAAATCTGTATTAAAAAACTGATAAACAGTTGCCTGGATTTTATTAAAATGGTTTATGTATTTTCTCAATTTAACTTCAGAAATTAATTTTTTTTTTTAAAGAAAGTATTATTTTTATCCAAGTTTATCCATGAAGAAATGATCTGGCATAACTGTTTGACATGAAGACATTAAGTCAAGATCTCATATTAAGTATTTCCAATTTTTACTATTTTTTTTTCAATAATAATAATCGAAGACAAACTGAACATTCACCAAAACTGGCAGATGAAAATTATTGTTTCAAAATTAAGTAGATTATTATTTCCAAATAAGATCGCAAGAAAAAACAAAAGTTCATCTTCTTCCACATTTTTTTTTTCTGTTCAAAACAAATCCTTCATATTAATGCCATATTATTGTCTTGCTTTTAATCTTCTTTAAGAGTATTCATCTTAACTTGCAAAGAAGGGGTTATTTAAAACTCCTATTTTCGGAAGGAAAAAAAATCCTGAATTTTTTTTTAACAAGACGAAAGTAATTGCTTACTGTTAGGGTCAGCTTTGAGCCGCGGGATACTGCCGGAAAAGCAGAGGATTACCGCAATGCAGGACAGCATCTTCTCACCGTCCGCTGTCGCTCACACCGGAGTTGGGACTCACTTGATTCGACAACCCACTCGCTTTGTTATACAGAATCTCGCGCACGCGTAGCCGCCGCTCCACCGAGGGCAGTCGCAACTTTTGGGAAACAAAGTTTGCGGCCGCTCGGACAGCTGCTCACTCGGTAGATCTCGGTGGATGAGAAAGAAAACCCACGCTGCTCGTGGCATTTTTTTTTGTGAGCATATTATTGTAGGGGAGTTTTCTATTCTGTTTAAAATCGTTCTCACCTTATGTTTAACTCCATTTCAGTTACTCTCAGACATTTAAAACTGTACACTTGTGTTTACATATAATCATGAGCGAAACATACATATATACTAGCTTAAAACCCGCACTTCGCTACGGAGTACATTCAAATTAAATTCAACGGTCAATTTATGCAATTAGTGTCAAATAAATATATATATATATATATATATATATATATATATAATAAATACGACGATCAATGTATACAATTGATGTAAAAAAATATATATTTATAAAAAAATCGTAAGGGATATTTTTATAGACAAAATAATGTAGAAGAAAATATTCAAATTAAATCTAATAGGACATACTAAAGAATATAGTACAGTTAATACAGTTTGAAGTAATATAGTACAGCTTGAGTAACATATCTTTTACCGTATTTTAATATTTTTTTGGATAATGTCCAATCGTCTGCCGCATTAGCAAAAAAAAAAAAAAAAAATTGTCTATTTTGTTGTTAGGCACGTGACGATAAATTTATTTAAAGTACCAGAAAAGGAAATCACGTGATCAGCATTTAATAAATTAAATTCTAAAAATGAATCTTTAAAAATTCACCAAAAATCAGAAAATGGAGGTAAAGATTCGAAAAAGATCTCATTTTAAAAGAATTTTTATGATATTTCCTGTGATATAAATTTTATAACCCTCAAATTATTATTTTAAATGCAAACTTAAAAAAAGTTACTAAACAGCTTAAAAATTTAATTTAAAAAATCTAAGAAGAATTTTTTTTTTAAATCTTTCTTCGCCATGCAAAATTTCAGCCCTTTAGGTCCAGCGGTTTGGTCTGTTTGTTGTATGTCTGTCAGTCAGTCAGTTACGGAACTGTTTTATATATATAGATTATTGTATGAAAAAGTGTTCTTAGAAAAGATAGATTTAACATCCTATAACTCAAAGAGAGATATATAGTTTTTTGTCCAGATGCTTAAAAACCGGTCCTGATTTATGTCTGAAAAACTTTATGGTCGCATATCTGTGGCTTTATGGCAGATGTTGGTATGTCCGAAAAATTCAATTTTTTGTTTTAAGTTGATAAGTCACACTTAAAATTGGTTCTTTAATGTGGCAAAATCTGATAGTGGAATTATGAAATAATACTAAAATATTCGTATTGACAAATGCAGTTATGTATAAAAGAGGTAATACTTGGTCCCTAACTGAATGTTTTAGTCCCTAATTGAAAATTTTCAGTGAACACCAGCCATATGCTTGACGTTGAAAGTGAGTATTAACTAAAGATTATTTAAACTGAAAAACTTAATTGATCGATTTTATATTCACAACAAATGTTACTCTTAATTTGTCGAAAACATAAAAAAATGACATACTAACATCTGCCATAATGCCACAGAAAATTAACTGCTTGCCTATGGTGAATCGCAGAAAAACAAGTAAATGCCCCACTGGATGAAATCTTTTTAGCGTGAAATAAACGTAATAATGTTTTCATATCTGTTTAAAACAACACTCATTTTGAACAGTACATTTGTGTTTACATATGCTCATGTACGATACATACATACATACATACATATATATATATATATATATGTATGTATATGTATAATAGTCTTCAAAACGATAAATTTAACATCCTATAATTCAGACTGAGAAATACAGTTTTTTGACTAGATCCTTAATGAGAGGCGGTCCAAACTTATGTCTAAAAAATTGGTATTCGCATATACAATTGTTTACCTAGAGTGAATCGCATAAAAACAAGTTAATAGCCCACCACTTGGAACCTTTTCAGTGTGAAATAACTGTAATAATGTTTTCTTACCTGTTAAAAACGGCAATATTTTCATTGCCTAGAGTGAATCGCCGAAAAACAAGTTATTACCCCACTGCTTGAAACCTTTTAAGGGTGAAATAACTGTAATAATGTTTTCTTGTCTGTTAATAACAGCAATATTTTGATTTTTACTCAATTTGTGTTACGTACTGACAGTTGGCTTGACCCCCGAGAAATAATTTCTAATATTACTACTATGTTAAGTCATAGTTAGACTGGAAAACTTAAAAAGTGATTGTACAGATGTGTAAAATATTTTTTCTTGAAAAACTTCCGTCCTACGTCTTTTCCATCATATTAAAAATCAAAAGGGCATTAAATCAACTTGTAGCTTAAAAACGACCTGTCATTTTCCCAAAGTTTACAATTGCTTATGTAATCATTTACCTGATCTAATTCTTTGATACATCTCACCAAGCTTGTGGCATTTTATATCAAAATAGGAAAACTTGGTATGTTTTACCGACTCGACATGAATGTTAAATAAAATCTTACAAAGTGTTTTCATTATTACAAGCAAAATAATTGAGTCTCCCCAGGGTTAGCACAGAAAGAGAAAAAATAATTAATGGTATTTTTGTGTTTACAAAAATCCTGTACGAAAAATGTAAAACTAATTGCCTTGTTTTAAAAAATATCATTTTCATTTAGGACTTAATTTGATGTCTTAACATTTAAAACATAGCAAAATGTTTTGTTTTAACAAGCCGCAAAAAAAGAGTCGAAACGCTTACGGAATAACATTTATGGTCATATGCATAACTGGTTGAAATGTTTTTTGTTCGTCTATTTCTTGCTTGTCAACGCGGTAGGCACTTGTCGCAGACAGTAAGCACTTCTCTGACATTGGCCCATGTAGAACCGCGAAGTTTTGCTGGCTTCTCTATTATGGGAGTTTCATTTATGTGAGCCAGCATTGCTTCCTATAAGGGGTAGAACACGTAAACGAACAAGCCTTATTCGGGATTTGAACCCAAGCCCGCTGCGTGGCAGCTCAGAGCGTTAAGCCCTACACTATGTGCGCGGTATTGGACGTACGGTATAAACACCTAAATTACTTGCATATATAAATATAAAGATTGTAGTGTGCTATTTCTTTGGGAAGATAAAAATCGTTCTAACGTTTTCCTGTTCTAGAGACAACGTGTAATTTACATTTATGCTGGATATATAGTGGAGATATATGCTCATAATCAGTCTACTAAGAAAACAGTGAGTAAAAATAATTTAAAAATTTTTTAATTTATGTTTATATAATTTGTTTTCAGGTGGTAGTGGTCACAACGTTCTACAGTTAGCGCAATACATATTAGGATTTACAACTGATTCAATGTTTGTGCGTTTTTATTTTGTCTCTACAATGATTTGCATTAGCTAAGTATTACTAGTTTATTATACAGTAATCATTTCCTCTTATAATCCTAAAAATGAGACAATCTTCTTTAGAAATATGACCCTAATAAAGACATCGTAATAAAACCCAACATCAGAGTATTATACCTGTAAAAATACTATAAAACCCCTAATAAACTAATGTTTTATTTACAAAAGGAGAGGATTATGGAATGTATTAATAGGTCATGGACTTCGATGATAGCTTCAAAATCTATTTCTTCTCATAAGATATATTTTAAAGTCCCGTTAAACGAAATTACCAATAGATATTTTGAAGTGAGAAATACCTCTGAGATAACTGTTTCTCCTAGTTTATGACAAACAGACAGACATCACAGTTTTTAAATCGTTTGTCTCGGAATAGAAAGTCTTAATTCTTAAAAATAGGACGTTTTACGTATGCACTCAGAAACATTTATTAAAGTCTGAAGGAAAATTTTTGTATAAACCCAGAAGTGTAATTAAGCGTGTAATTTTATGAGACAAAGTTGAAAATAATAGGAAATAAGTAAGAACAAAATTATCAGCATATTATATTAATAATGTATAATAGAGATGTGAAGAAAAAAATTCAGTACGGGATTCCCCAATAGAATTTCAGTAACTCTGGATTATAGGAAATAACTCTGGAGGACTCTTTTGGACTCTTGTAAAGCATAGAACAAAAGTTCATCACGGAAGAAGATAAATTTTTTTTTCAAAAATTAAAAGAAATAAAATATATGCAGTCAATACTTTGCGCTGTTTATGGAAAAACCAACACCTCGTTCATTCACACCAAAAGAAGGAAAGGGAGAACATGAGGAATAAAATTCACATTATGGTAGTTTCTCAAATCACCGAGTTAGTCAGTTGGTCAGACTGGTGGCTGGGTTCGAAGTCCAGATGGGGAAAGGTTTATTCCCTCTCTCTGCTGATAGTCGCTTCATATAAATTTATGAAAACAATTTGTCTTGATTTATGTATAATGTCCTCTTATGCAATCATTATTCCTACATACCATTGATGGATAAAATAAACACAATGATGTTGTTATAGTGCTTACTAAAATAATGACACAATTCCGAAATAGTAGTATAATCACTGGTGAACTAAAAATTTGGAATTTCAATTAAAATAAGATCTGACCAAAGAAATGAAAAAGTAATGAACAATTAATGCAACATATCGCGATTATTTATCCATGAAATATTGATAAATCTAATCCCGTCCATAATATGAATATTTGTTCCTTAAAAGCATATAACTAAATTCTTACTTCATATCTCCGTGATGTATACATCCACACACGCATACATAATTAACAATGTAATAGAAATTTTACTGCAAGGTAGCCAACTTGTGAACAGCAGTGATCTACTTTCGTAGTCTATACAACCTGTACAATCGACATTTATGCTCATTGTATGGCATTCTAAACACCTCTGCAATTTCTAAAATTATAAAAACTACATTCTAAAGAAATAAGTTTACATTTGCTCCAGAATAGGCTCATTTTACAAATTAACATGAAAATCACGTATTCCTTCTTAAATTTTCTTCACAAAAGTTTTTAAATCTACCTCCTGTTTCCTTCTTCGTTTTACTTTTTATCTTGTTCTTAATTGTTTTCTTGTTCTACATTTTATCTTGCTGTTTATGTTTATTGCTTGCAATCGGATTTTTTTTAAAGTTTTTAACTAGAATCGTTTAGCTGCAAAATATGTGAGTTTAATGTTACTTTGTGGGCTTGAGGCGGCCCAGTGGTACAGCGTGCTGGTTTTCGGTGCTGAGGGTGCTCGGATTGAATCCTGGCGTCGCGCCACGAAAAATGCCTCCGTTCGTGTCGTCCCTTCATAGGGGGTAATTCTGTCCGCCTATATGGTACCTCCACAATAAAATGGGCAGTAAAATTGCGGCGTAGTATAGACGAATGTTTGACGACAAGTGCCTCCGCATTGGGGAAAAAAATATTAAGTTTGTTAAATTCCAAGTAACAAAACTCGATACGTAATTACTTTGTGTCGAAATTTATTTCGAAAGCAAAATGGACATGTTCAATAATTTCAACAACGCCGGCCTCATAGTATAGGGATTAGCGTTCTCAGATGCCCCGCAGTTGGCTTGGGTACAAATCCAGAATAAGGCTTGGTCGTTTCCATGTCGTCCCCCTAATAGGGAGCAATGCTGTCTCACCTAGTGGATCTTCATGGCCCAATATCAAGAAGTGCCTACTGTCTGAGACAAGTACCTGCCGCATTAAAAAATAATAGAAAATTCAACAGTTTTTGGATTCCTGAAAATATGAACTTTAGTTAGATACCTCAAGTTAGGTATTTTACTCATATACATCTCAGTTTTGAATTCTCAGTTTATATTGTTTTCAAAGAATTAAAAGCAGTCTGAAGAAATACTTATTCAAAGTCAAAATTTTTTTTAAAATCATGTGATAGACGGAGTTTCCAGCATAATACGAAATGCAAAATTCTAACTTTTTCCTCTCTATTGGTAACTATTTGGTCCTAGCTTTTTCCTTGTCCTGTTGATCTTCTCTATTCTGATGGATCATATATCTTAATGCACGCTAAAAGATGTACTTAACTTTCCCGTTGCAAAAAATTATTGACACTAGGAATTAAAGTATAACCTTGTAATGAACAGAAAATTAAACTTTGAGCAGAAAATTAAATATAAATATACAATGCTCATTAAATCAACTTACAACATTTTCAAGCATCGTATGCAAGAGAAATAGCAGTTTGCATCTGATGTTACATTCTTTGTTACTTATCGTTAATGTTGAGCAAAGAAAGAACGTAACAGCAAAACTGAATGAAACATAGCATAAAAGCCCCAAAACTTTTGAAATTTAAAATGAAAAGGAAATTAATAACCTAAAAAATTACTTCTAACATTCAAAACTTCCTATGGCAATTTTTACCATGTTATTTTGAAGTTTGAATCTCATTCTCAGTAGTTGGAAAAAATATTATTTGAATAAAGAAATTTATTGAATCGTGGTTTGTTAAATCATAGTTTAGACTAAAATGCAGCGCAATTTATGTAAAAAGTTACCTAATGGTTTTAATAACTAGTTATATTGCTTTAGCGAATTCCAGTATTATTCATAAAAAGGAATTATATCTGTATCAGTAATGTGGCCACATTACTAATTTTGTGATACAAAGCAGCGGTGGAATTTTCAATGATCAATATGAGAAAAATTCTCAGTACAGAGACTACAGAGGTTTATCAACGAATCAAAAATTTACAAGAGGAGGATTTTTGGTTAGATATGTTAAGCAAAATTTATGTTTCCAATGCAGTTTAAAAACTTGTAAAATTGTAAAAAAAAGTATATAGAACAGAAGCATAATGTTTTAAACTTTTTTGTAGTTATCTATGCTTTCAAAAATCTTTCTTTCAATTGAAAAAGCCAATTTTATTTACTGCCTTTAGACAATGTTATCAGTAAGAATGATAAGAAATCAATATCTTCGCGGTCATTGCTTGTAATGAAATATTCGTAAAATCATTGAAGTACACGTATATCACATCATTAACCAAATACACCTGGAAGTGTTATAATCCACTATAAACATCTTCAAATGTTCATTTTACGTTGCAATTGGCACGTCTAAACCAAGCTTCTATCATGCGCACCGTGAAGGTGTTGAAAAGATTCCTAATATGACGGCATTGCCTCCTGCCTGTACGAAAATTTAGTTCAAAATTAAGGAAATTATTTTTTCCTAAGTCGATTCACCATTTTCATATATATATATATATATATATATAAGACAAAGTTGAAAGTGAAAAACCAGTATATGCTCAGAACCACAAGAGCCAGGAACTAAAAACATGAAAAGATAAGTAAAAAATAGGTTTTTGACAGCATCTTTTCATCAGTGGTGCCGATACTGTCTAAAAGCCAATGGATTGTTTCTAATAAGTATGATCTGATCAATAAACATACTTAGACACCGTACAATCCATAAGAAACAGAAGAAGGAATAATCAGTTGCTTTATCATAGAACACCAAACCCGGCGCCAGACAAAGTGGAAGTTAAGTTAAGAAGACCGAAAGAAGACTCACGTCACAAACATTGCAACCATGGAGCAAATGGAAACACAGAAGCAGACTTACTAAGGATACTGTGTTATAGGACTATATAACCTAAGTTAACTTAGACATTTATTATGACTAAGAGTTATTACTTTTTATTATTATAATTACTCTAGTTTTTATTATTTTTTATTTTACTTTTCAGTAGTTATTTAATATCATTAATCATTTAATTTTGTATTACTAATTATTAGCAACAGAACATGCTATTCATTAAATTTATAACAACAAATTATGTGCTTGGAAAGAATATCAGGGTAATTATTACGTTTTAGCACTACTAACAATTCTTTAATATGCTTATGCCTATTGTCCTTAGAACTAAGCCTATTTATTCTTACTAGTTGATTAACAATAATATTATTAAATTCAGATTTGAGTAAGCATGTTAAGTAATTTTGAAATTTTACAATATTAAAGTCATATTCTGATCTTTTATCATATAGATCAAAAGTAAAATTGCTATGAGAATTTATTTTTTATGTTTATATCTAAGAAGTTTGCATTAATTTTATCGTGGCTACTTTGTATTAGTTCTAGATTAGGAGGGTAAAAATTTAAGGCTATATTATTATTACTTTTATTAATTACAATTATGTCATCAATATATCTAAATATTTGGTAATTGCTATTATCAATATTATTAATATTATCAACTTCAAAAAAATGTAAGTATAAATTGGCTAGCATACTGGAAGCATTTCCACCTTGTGGTACACCTTTAGCCTGTAAGTATATATTATTATTGTGTACTATATAATTATGTTTAGTTACAAAATCTAATAGCCTATTGAAATGAGTAAGATTAATTTCTTTGTTTAAGTATTGAATATTATTGTTTACTAATGTTATAATTACTCTATTTAAATCAATTATATTGATATTCTTGAACAAATCTTTAAAATCAAAAGTGGCAATAGATTTACATTTATTTAATGTTTGTAGTTTTCTAACCAGACTTAATCTATTATCAGTTATATCACAAACACCAGAAGTTATTATTTTATAGATTAATTTAAGGTAATTTAATAGTATAGCACTTGCCTTAGTAGCATAAGTGTTGTGACCACAGGTGACAGCTCGAAAAGCAATAAGTGTTTTATGAAACTTAGGAGCTAAAGTAAGATAAGGAAAGTGAAAGTTATCTGCTGTTAAACCTAGTAGTTTATATTTTGCAATAATTTTCTTTATAATTACACAGGTAGATTCTCTCAAAGGCTGAAAAAGATCACTATTGTCTAACAGTTTTTTAAGCATATAGCAAAATATTTTTTACAAATAATTGCATAATTGTTAGGAGCATTATCTACATATGTTATTATAAAATACTCTTGTAAATTTTTTATAGCATCTTTTAAGTTTTTATTGGAGTGATTAAAGAAATTACTTTTATTAGGTAGTTTAGAATGTACAAGCTTCAGTAAATTAATTTTCCAAAGATTGAAGGCTTCTGTTGGGATAGAATAATTAATAGCTATTTTATAAATAAATTTATCTAAATAAGCATTTAAGATATTTAATATCTTTTTATTATTAAAAGTACCAGGTAATCGATATTTAGGTCCCAAATTCATCAACTCACGCAGTGCTAAATTATCAACTATATCTAAATTGCCTATTATTACATGACCATGTGCTGTGTCAACATAACTATTGTACTTGGGCAGATGACATAAACAATTAAAATTGATAGATTGAGAATAATTTTTTGATACCTGATTATAGTTAAATATACGTCTACCCAAAGGCACTGTATATTTAAAAGCACGTTTAATTTTTATTTCTTTTACTGGAAACATATCATGTAGTTTATCAAATATACAATTGAAATTTATATTATTTAATTTCGGGTTAGTAAAATTTATAACACAATAAGTATTATTTACAATGTCATATATTTTAAATAAGTTTAATTTTAAATGATTAGCTCGTGTTAATAGTAAATCATGCACCAAATGCTGAAAATGATAATTCTTTAGTTGAGTACTTAAAAATAGATGATAAAGCTTAATGATATGTTTTCTATTGACAGAAAAAATGCAAGCTTTTAATTTTTTATATTGATAATCATTTATAAACATTTCTTGAAACTTTAATATAGCATTTTTGTCAAAATTACCTTCAAAAGTCTTCATGCTTTTCACGAATCCTTGTATGACGACTAGTGGTAATTTCTTCCACTCGGCTAGGAGAAGACATGTAAGTTCCTTCACCGATTTTCGATGGTTGTTGCACCCCTTATTTCGGTGATTCAACTCGTATCAGAGGTTCTCGATAGGGCTCTGGGCAGGCCAGTCCATTCGGTTAACCCCATTGTCACCATACCGATATATGGTGGACCTCGCAACATGACAGCTGGCGTTGTCGTTCTGGAAGTAACATGTGTCCAACCGTAAAACTGCCACAACGTAGAAAGCACACTGTCATCCAAAATAGTGCAGTAGGCGACGGCGTTGAGCTTACCATGCATTGGTTAGGCCATGAATTGACGAAGGGTCCCAATCTGTACCAGAAGAAACACCCCCAGACCATAATTCCAGCTCCGCCGAACTTTACTGTGGGCACAATGCGTTCTGGCAGCATGCGTTCTCCAGGCAGACGCCAGACCCCGACCCTGCCATCTGAATGGTAGAAGGTGAAACTTGATTCGTCGCTCTATAGAACCCGTTTCCATTTATCTACGGTCCACTTTCGACGTGTTTTGCACCAAATTAACCTAGCAGTGCTGTTGAACTTGAGATCAAAGGTTTATGGGTGACAGCACGACCATGAAAACCAAGCAGATGTGCTTCCTTACGGATGGTTTTCATCGAAACAATACTCGCGAATGCCTGTTGAAACTCCTGGAGTATGCGGGCCATCGGTTGAGGGCTGTTCTCCCGAATTTCCCAGGACAGCAGTCGTCGGTCTCTATCTCCTAGTTTCGAGGGTCTGCCGACTCTTGGCATATTCCGACAATCCCCGTTCACCTCCCACTTCTGAATTACATAGGTCACTGTCGATTTTGGGTAATTCATCCCGCTAGATATGTCCTTTAAGGATCGGCCATTTCTGTGACATCCGACGATTACACCTTTCTCGAAATCAGATAACTGAGCACTTCGTGGCATATTGCATGCAACTAATGCCAACGTTGTTTCCTACACGATATTTAACGGCGGAGGGCGTGACGTATATCAGGACCGCATGGGTGTCCAAATACTTATTGGTAGATAGTGTATATATATATATATATAATATATATATATATATATATATATATATATATATATATATATATTATTATTATTATTATTTTAAATAATGCCTATTATAGACACTAATATTTACTTTTAGACTGTTGTCAAATTCTTTTTGACCCAAGAGACAATATTTCTTACTCATTACCATTCTTCTTAAATTTTAAATTTCAATCTAGTTTTAGAAGAAAAAAGCGTCCATAATTACTTATATTTTTCAGTCTTTTAAATTCTGGATAGTATTTTTGGCTAAAATTATTCTCTGCAAACATTCCTGCACTGAATTTGTTTGACGAAAATCCCTTTTCTTTTAGGACATAACATAATTAGAACACTCCAAAAAGAGAAATATTTAGTAGTAATTTCAATGCAGAAAACAAAAACTTTCTCGGGTTAATATTTTTAATTTTCCTTAACAACGCTTTCCACCTTAATCTTATCAATCAGTAGCAATTGGTGTTTTCAAAATCCGTACGCGTGCAAATATTTAGTTGCATCACTAATGCCAGCTAATAAACAATACATTAAGGAGTAAACTAAATTCTAGGGATTTGACATATACAGCAGTAGTTCTACAGAGATTTCTTTTTATAATCCTCCTTTTAAATCTTTACTTGTCAAAATACGGTTTCGTCGAAACGTATAAATATTACGCTACTGAAAGCGTTCTGCTTAACTGAAATATGAGCAAAATATAAGAGACAGGGCACATTTAATTTTTCATTCATGAATTATTCACGTGTTAAATGAGAATTTTGTTAAGGACGGATTCTTGGTATAGTTACAAATTATGTACCTCTGAATCCTTTTTTAAATATTAAATAGCTATTTTGAAACCGAAATGCATGAGAGAATTTTGTGGAAGATCATTTCTGAGAGGAACTGACTCGTCAGTATATTATTTTTTGTTCATAACTTGCAGTGGAGTTAAAAGACCAAAGCTTGAGATATGATTTTTGAATTACATTTTCCGTCTCTACGCTAGAATATTGAAAAGATATTTTAATAAGAACTTCGCGAATACTATTTAGTATTCACTAAGTTCATTCGAAGTTCTGGAAAGTCCTTTTTTATGACTAAAAGAATTTAAATTTTACTTAAGAATGTTATTAATATGAAACGAGATGAGAAAAGGTAACCGACTGTAGAAAAAAAATGTTCATAACACAGAATTAAATGAGCTTTAAATCTTTCAAGCGTACTTCCTTTATAAAATTACAAACATAAATAGCAATTCTTACATATCATTCTATGCTTTCCGTCTCCAAATATTCAGAAACAAATAAATCCAAGTCATGAAATAAGGCTACAGTTGACTAAATGGTTATAATTACAAGCTAGCATATATTTAGTTACATAACAGACAGCATAAAGATAATCCATACATAAGCCTTCTGGGTAATCAGTGTTATCTCTTTCATATGAATGAGAAAGGGAATATCGCAAATGAGATACTATTCTACTATGTTTTCATATTCGCAGTCAGAAAACTTCAAAGACATATGCTTTAAAATACTTTAGCTATTCATAATACAAAACGTGCCTACATTCAGAACAGATTCCACTTGCTCTCAAACTGAAAGATACATTTAAACAAGCACAAATGTTTAATTTTTGACAACATATTGCAACAAAAGATAATTAGTACAGAAGTAAGAGCCGTCATTCAATTATAATGGAATTTATACTATTAATTTGAATGTTTATATATTGTCATGGGAGCAAATTAGTCTAAAATACAATTGTTTTTCTAACACAGATGGGAATGCGATAAACATTTCATTCAATGTTAATAATTACAAAGGTTGTAAATTTGTGGAAGATAATTACAAAGGATCCAAGAAAATGACACTTCTTAGTAAGATCACTAGAGAAGTTAACAACTCCACACATGCAGTTGTTAGATTGGATCCTGATTACGGAGACAATAATTTTGGACCTTCAGTCAAAAAGTACGGAACAAATTCACCCTGAAAAAAAATCAACATCATAAAAAATAAATATGTTACCATAACAAGAAAATCTACCACTGGCCACTAAAAGAGAACTAGAAATTTGAGATGGTAAGCCATAGGAAATAAGTCTCTTTGACAACACGGAAGTAGATCAGTTGGTAGGATACTGACATCGATGTTAGAAACGAAAGTTCGATCCTCGCCTCTATTGGGAGGTCCTTGCAAAGTACCTGCCAATATTTTTTATTATAACAGTTACTTTTAAATCTTAAATCTTCATTATTTATAAATTTTTAATACGACTCGTACTATATAAGACAAGAAAACGGTGGAATATAGAATGCGAAATACAGGAGGCAATATCTTGTTCAGGATATATATATATATATATATATGTGGTATATATATATATATATATATATATATATATATATATATATTTTAAACTGACACTACCCAGACCCATCTGTAGATATATCAGCCGGAATTCCACCAAAATTGATAAAGGGACTAAGGACGACATGGGAAAGAGTTTCCATGAAAAAAAATTAGTTCCAACAGTCGCCGTTAGGGGAATATATGGTGCTTTTGTTGTCGGCACACTAGAGAATTTTCATAAAAGGCAAGTAAAAAATCAGAATACAAATTCACGACTATGTAGTCGACAGCAGAGCCAGTATTTCGGGCTATAAAGATAAGGGATGAATACCGAAAAAGTTGTAAGCAGACAAATGAAAAACAAAGAAATTTCGCTGCAACACCCCTTTATGCAGCAAATTCTATTCTCCCACCTTCAATGTGACCACCATCCTGGTGGACGACACATTGCATCCTTAACACTACGGTCTCAACGGCCACGCGTAACATGTCACCAGGAATGTTCATCAAAATCCGGGATATGTTGTCTTTTAGGGCCACCAAGTTCGAAACTCCGCCAAGATAACCTTATACTTTAAATAACCCCACAAAAAGATGTCACATGGGTTAGGTCCAGGGAGCGAGGTGGCCAAGCAAGGGGAAAAAAGTGAATGATGACCTTTCTTCTGTAAAGCGATGGCGCAACATATTCCGCACTGATCTTTATAGCCCAAAATACTGGCGCTGCTGTCGACTACGCAGTCGTGAATTTGCGTTTTGATATTTTAATTGCCTTTTATGCAAATTCTCGGGTGCGCCGAGAATTCCAAAATTCGCCTATCGGCGAATTTTGGAACTATTTTTTCTTTTCCATGGAAATTCCTTCCCATGTCGTCCTTAGTCCCTCTATCAATTTTGGTGAAATTCCGACTGATAGATCGCGCTACAGGTGGCTCTGAGTAGTGTCAGTTTAAAAAAATCTCTTCGGTTCTCTTCGGTCTTCCTACACTACTACAATTCTATCACAATTCTATTTTATAGGGTACTGCATGAATATACTGCCATTAGTCCTAAGATAACTTAATCAGTCGAACCATTTTAAAGAGGTATTTCTGAACCGTTTCGACAGAACATGCTGCATACTATACCACAGCCTATAAATGCTTGTTCTGTGTTGACATATTCTTCTTTCGCAACAAAAGGATCGAACAATCTTCCTCAGCTATCCAGCTGTTGAAAACAGGGTGAAATGACATTGCCACAACCATTCCCACTTCTTACCAAATTCATTGAAACTCCAGTTTTGATATTCTTTGCACCATTATAAATGAAGTTTAAAATTTAATTTTAAAATCAGTAGCTTACCACTCTGACCTGAGTCCGGTAAAACCTCTGTTTACTTCCTAGGCTGTTCATTGGTGTGACAAAAATCCACTAGATACCTTTGCTTGGTTGCCGCAAAACTGATATAAAACCATAGTTTTTCTTTCGGGTCAAAAAAGTAAGGATTTCTTTCCGTTGACTAAAAACCCTTGAAATGGAACCTTTTCAAAGATTGCACTTCCTTAAGATATTTTTGGGTCTCTTATGTTAAACCCTTTCATGCAATAATATATTCCAGGACTATTTTTAATAAGTTAGGGGAACGAAAAAGGAATATGAGATGTTATATTTCACTTTATGTAGTACATTTTATTATGATTTCTTTATGAACCCAATTACAAATTTTCCATGCTTTCCGATTTACTCCAAAATCATCAGGTCAAAAGGACAGATGTCAGCCCTACAAAAGCTACATCAGTCAAGTAATTCAATTTCAGAAGTTTTAGATCTTTCTACAGATGGGGCTACTAATATTTTTTGAATCCTCCCCTAAAAATGATGAGTATTTACATATTCATTTCTGCATGTGAGCCTTAATGAATAAATGAATTATATATATATATATATATATATATATATATATATATATATATATATATATATATATATATATATATAAGTAGATAGATAATTGGAAGGAAAGGAAATTTTTTTAACAATTACAAAGAATATTAATTGAATATCAATTCTTGCACAATACGAAACTGTTTGCAGTTTTTTACTGTAGAAGAAGAAAACTATAAAAAATACTGCAGATTTTTACTGTAGAAGAAGAAAACTATAAAAAATACTGCAGATTTTTACTGTAGAAGAAGAAAACATAAAGCCAAAACTTCAAAAAAACCAAATCAAGGATACCAGATAAGTTCTGGTTAACAAGTTAATCCAGATTTTCTTCATTTGGTTTACCCTTCTATTTTAGTTTTTTGTTTCAACTTCATTATATATATATATATATATGCGTGTATGTGCGTGCGTGTGTGTTTGAGTTTGTATGTGTTATGTTAACATATCGGGTAGATGAGCCTTGGTATATAAAAGTTTAAAATTAAAATTCAGTCACTGTAGTGTTTGTTAGGGAAATTTGTTTACATACAAACCTGCTTTCCCTGAAAAGAAAAATTTACAGTAATATCGCATCGTTGGGTAAGCCACACCAAAATTTAAGAATTCTCCTTACTATGACCACCATATTGATTTTTGACAATCTAGTGTTTCTCTTTTTTCCTGTTATAAACACTGTTTGGAAAAAAAATCAGACATTCCAAAATGTTTCGTGTAATGGCAAAAGAAACAATTTCCCTAGATTAACAAATTATTTCATTGCTTGAATCACTGGGCGGGACTTTTCCCTAATTGCTGTAAATCAGAAGTTTATTCAATAGATTATGATAATCTTAACTGATTTAAAAAAGTGTCTGCGAATCAAAAGAAAGGGATAAACGAATTCGAATGCCCGTTGTAACCCTAGGAGACAGAAGCAGAGTTCTCGTTTCTAAACGCAGAGAAATTAATGGGTTTCTACCGTGAACGAAGTATCAGCGTATACTCTTCACATAAAATATTTAACTTTTATACTCATACAATATTTCACTTACCTACCAAAATTGCAATACTCATTTGCAACACATAGACTCTCTTTTGAATATATCATCTAAAAGTGTTTCTATTTTATCACCATTAAAATTACCGTGAATGGAACGATAGGAAAAATTATCTAATAAAGACTTATTAGTAGACATTTAAAGGAAGATAATTCCTACATCCCAGTACATGTGGAACCTTAACTTGTGGATCCATATACCATTTGATTTTTCATTATTGGTCATAAAGCAATCATCTGTACGTTACTAAAACAATAAACACTGTATGTTGTGCACAAGTGTAAGATTAAAAGAAATTTGTTTTCAGTATTTAATTTATTCATGCATACTTTTAAATATTCTTCCTTTATGATGAAAGTGAAATTTTTTATGATCTCTTTAAATATTGATTTATATTTTCAGTGAAATTAGCAGTGAAAGCCATTATGTTATTATGTGACAACTTGGTGCTAAACTTACAATCTTTCTGCTAATTGTGTTGATTCCATTGATCCATTATACTTAACAATAAACTTAAAGCCCACCCAGGAGATGCCCCGTGATGGCATCTCCTGGGTTTCACATGTACTAAAAAATGGAGTGTCAGATGAAATACAACTTTTTTTTAATCTAATAGTCCAAACGTTCAGCCAAGAGATTGGGATGATACCAAAAAATATATGGACTCAGTAGAAGGAACTTCCTCTAGAGAACTGTCAAAATGGACAAAATTGAGCCCTCGAGTTGGGAAGCATCATTTCGCCAAAGTTCTGAATTAGAGTCACAGGTGAACCAGGGGTACTCCAAAATAGGGATTCGTGTGATGCACAATCTTTTTAAACTTGAGATTCCGTAAATCCTCAAGGAAATATTCAAGTGGTATCGAAAAAAACTGTAAGGACTCTACTACCTCAGCCTTACTTAGAGAAATCGAAATATTATAAAATTCAGGAAGATCGCCCTCATGTTGGAAGATTCCTCTCGTAGAGGTCCCATATCAGAATCCCACATGGACGCAAGTATTTAAAACTTAAGTATATCTGCGATGCAAGGTAATTTTAAATACGAGATTCCAAAGATTCAGTCGAAATATTCAAGCTGTTCCTAGAAAAATTAATGGACTCTGCCAGAGCTTCCCCCTATAAAGATCTGTCAAAATTACACTCATGGACAAAAAAATTAGCGCACCAAGGAGTCGTCAAAATGCAACGAAATTTTACATACGTAATGACTACTTTGATATAAGTAAATCATAAGAAAATCAAAGTAAAATGATAATTTATTTCAGAGAAAAAGGCAAAAGAACGGAGGAGTTATTGTGGTGACTAATTCATACCTTTTTCCTGGACATCTCAACTTCATTACATAACTTATTGTATGTAAAACTGTTACGCCATACGCTCTCAAAAAGCGCATAGTCCAGTTATTACTGAAGATTTTTACAGATCCAGATAAACATCAGTTTACTCGTTTTAAGTAACCATCTATATATTGAGCTTAATCTACATCCCTATACTGGGTAATTAACACAATAACATGGAAATTCATCTATACAAGACGATTTATTTTATTTTCAGTCGGCCACTACACAATAATATACCAAAAAATATTCAAAAACCGACTTAAATTAGAAATTTTAAACTTTAAACCTATATCCAAGGCTATTATAAAACTTTATGATATATACACTCATGGACAAAAAAATTAGCGCACCAAGAAGGAGTCGTCAAAATGAAACGAAATTTTACATACGTAATGACTACTTTGATATAAGTAAATGATAAGAAAATCAAAGAAAAAGGATAATTTATTTCAGAGAAAAAGGCAAAAGAACGGAGGAGTTAATACTCCGTTGGACCCCCTCTAGCGCGAATGCACGATGCGATACGATCGGGCATTGAGTCATACAAGTTCTGTATGATGTCTTGAGACATTTCGTTCCATATTTGCTGTAACCTTGCCTCTAGTTCGTTAAAACTCGTGGGATGCCCAACTCGTCGTCCCAAATGATCCCAGATATACTCGATTGGAGACAAATCTGGGGATCGGGCAGGCCAAGGAAGGGTAGTAACAGTGCGGAGACAGTCTTGTGACACCCTTGCCGTATGAGGCCGAGCATTGTCTTGTTGAAAAATGGCTCCTGGGAGCCGTTGCATGAGTGGCAACACATGTGGTTGCAGGATTTCATGGACATACCGCTGGGCTGTCATGGTGCCACGGAACAATACTAGGGGTGACCGTGTATTGTAGGCAATGGCACCCCATACCATCACACCAGCTGTGGGAGCGATGTGTCGCTGTACAGCAAAGGCAGGATTGAAGCGTTCACCACGGGCTCTCCACACACGAACACGATTGTCATCACTGCCGAGATTGAATCTGGATTCGTCGCTAAAGACGACCTGGTTCCATTCCGCTGCAGTCCAGTTTCCTCATTAGCGGCAAAACTCCAAACGGAGGCGTCGATAGGTGGGCGTCAAGGGCAGCACACGTAATGGGCGCCGCGATACCAACTGTCCTTCAGCCAGGCGCCTTCGTATGATTCGAGAAGACACAGGGGCCCCTAGTGAAGGTGCTACCTGTGCCTGGATGGCGGCCGATGAAGCAGTTGGCTGTACGCGTGCATTTCTTACGATGTGGCGGTCTTCTCGACGACTGGTCTGTCGAGGGCGTACTGAGCCTGGTCTTCGTGTACATGACATCTCTAGGGTCCACTGGTCCCAACACCTCCTCACAACACAATCAGAGCGGCCTAATTGACGAGCTACTCGCCTAGCTGACCACCCAGCTTCCATCATCCCGACGATTCTCCCCCTCTCAAACTGCGACAACTGCTTATATTGTCTTCGAACACGGCGTAATGGCATGTCTATCTCAGCTCTTCCTTTGTAAATGATTCAGCACACTCAAATAAGCTTTGGTTACCTGTTTTATACTCCACAGAATACGATGTTCAACGCCCTCTACCGGCTATGCGTAATGCGCAATCACGCTGCATTACTAATCATTTGCATATCTCCCCGACATGTACCTTCATTGCAAGTTTCGTTACGATCCCGCAATTATTTCTTGGTGCGCTAATTTTTTTGTCCATGAATGTATGTTGATAAGGTGTATGATTGGTGACATGGTTTAGCACCATACACCTTATCCAATAACACCAATCATACACCTTACGTTGATAAGGTGTAAGGTGACTAGTGCTTTGTTGCCGCTTGTAACATAAACCAAACCGAGCTGTGTTGTTTTTATCTAGAGAATTTTTGCACTGCTTCACTTCAGCGATTTTTCTTTATTGCATGAATGTAAATAAAAATACTCAGTACTTTTCTCCTTCATAATTAAAAATAGATGATCATTTAGAGGAATAAAAGAACACAACCCCGGAGCTGCTGGTAATGTCTTCTTACATATTCCTCGACTCTAACGGAAATTCTAGCTAACGACATATATTTCTGAAATGCGGTCCGAAGCAGTGACTAGCAAACAAGCCCCATCAGGTATGCGATGCCAGATTTGAAAAGAAGCGGAGGAAGAGGTTCAGAAACGCAGCGTCGGCGATTCCTTTTCAACATGGCTGGGAGTCGGTCGCTCATTAGCCGCCTGATTGCCAATACAGCCATCAAACGAATCCCCCTCCAAGATCTTTTTATTTTTTTTTTTGGTTTCCCTACCCCCTTTCTCTGGAAACTGTTGGAGAGATAGACTAGCGTAGTTTGGAATTTCAGGAGAACAATATTTGTATATGGAAAGTCATTACAACAAAATATCATGACATACATGATGTTTCTTCTTCGCATCGTTTTATTTTTTTAATGCATTTATTTTGTCATGTGCAACACATAATTATGTTGAAGTATTTTACCGTTAACAGAAAACATGTGTATGCTTTATAATGTGTATGGATTTTGCTTATTCGAAGAAGTATTTCTTTGAACTTCTAAAATAATTAAATATACCTATATCCTTTTCAAAATGCAAAAGGAATTTTACAAATGCAATACTCTTTCATAAATTTAAAGAGATTTGTTTAGTGTTTTTTCAATGTAACAAAAAATATAATTTTATGTGTTTCACAACACTGAGTAGTTTTCAAAACTCCTCTTGCATCAAAATTTAACTAAATATATAACCATTTTTTTCGATAAATTCAGCTAGTAATCTTCAGCACATTTGACACATGATTATCTATAAAGCTTGCGATGAGGAAAGAATATCATATGCATGTAATTTCATACGTAATTTTTGTGCATTCAGTGAAATAATTTATTAAAAAGATTAACAGGCTTAACAATATGTTTGTTCTTTTGTATACATAGTCTAAATTCCTTTTGTTAATGCAATTCTTTTGTGTAATTATGATTGGTTAGTCTGTAGAGGCTCAATATATCTAACCTCTTGCATTTCACAACATTTTCGCTGTTTTATTCCCAAATAATACAGAGAAACTTGTTAAATATTGATTTTTATATGTTATGTATTGAATGCATATAGCATTACATAATTTGCAAAATTTTAATGTTAAAGAATTTCCATATGTAAACTTTGTGAAGTTTTTTCTTTAATTAGGACATTCTTAAAATGAATAAAAACTGTTCTTATATTAATAAAAGACAGTTTTCTTGAGTTTTGTCTATTTCTAATGGCGTAAAGTATTTAAGTTACTTTCCATAGTGCTAAATTAAATTAATTTATTTTCGTTCATTCTATTCATTTAATAATATCAAGAAATTATCTTTAGCGGTATTAGGTCAAAATAAATGATGAATTTTCCCAATATTATTATGCATGAGATATTATTGAAATCTTTTTTTCATTTTTATTTACATTCTCAATAACAAACATATCAGCCATTCAACATAATTAATTTATAATAATTTTAAGGTGGCACAGGACCTTGAAGCTCAACAAAATGACTATAAATAGGGTCTAATTCTAACCACAAAAACTCAGATAATATTAGAAAAAGAAACTTTCTTTTTACATATAAAGTACATATATTTATGTATGTCATATATAAAAATGGAAATTATAAATCTATAAATAATTTTCAAATTAGCAGTTTAAAATTTTATAGGATTAATTACCAATTTTTAGTTTGTGTGCAGCATTACTTTTAAACTATCAACAGAAAACTGATAAAACTACACTCATATGTATATTTCATGGTACTCTACATTTTAAAACCAGAAATAATGTGCGATTCTGGAATGTTTTTTTTATGTGTGAAAATTATTCAAATAATTGTGGTAATTTTTAAAGTTTTCCAATTTTATGCTCAATTTTTAATTTAAATAGTATTTATCACAAATTTTATATATGACATTTTATATATGATTTTTATATGTTCCATTTTTATATATGATATATTTTATGTATTTAAAGATATGCCTTTTATATGCATAAAGAAAGAAAATTTCTTTTTTTAATATAATTTCAGTTTTTTGGTTAGAATTAGAGCTTATTTATAGTCAATTCTTCGAGCTTCAAGGTCCTGTGTCCCCTTAATATGTATATGGATTGAAATCCTATGCGTAAATGCGTATATATGCATTATGATCTTATATCTGACATTTCAATGAAAAGTTATTTTAATTATCAAATTATTAATTTCAATAACTTTTTAATCAAATATTTTAATCATTAAATAAAAATGCGAATTTTAATATAATTGTTCATTTGAACTAAACTTGTTTAATCTTGCATTCATTTATTTAAGATTGTGTAATATTTGATTCAGCATCAAATCAGAAGCTTTGTTATTACCTTTTTTAAAATTTTTCATAACTTAGATTTGCAAAATTAATAAAGTTAATAATGATTTCCGCGGCATCTAATTTAGGTATAATATAATAATTTTTGTTTGAAATTTTTCATTTTACGATTATTATTGAACCTTTCTTTCAAATTTCTGAATGTCATTTAAAGAGAAAACAGTATATATTTTAGAGTTATTTTAATAAAAGGTTTTCTTTTAATACTTTATAATTGTTTTCCATATGAAGAACTACCAAAACTAAATTTTAAATACTTGCTACCGAAATAATTACTTTTCTTGATTCAGATTTAATTCAAAGAATTTTATTTACACATTCCAAATAAAAAAAACTAAAATGAACTTTTAAAAATTTGGACAGTGGTTTACATTGGTTCAGTTTGAATAACACTGAAAAATAAACTGATTCCTTAGAGAAATATAAAAAAGTCTCTGATATAAAATATTTAATCCTTATAAGTCTAGCAATATATATATAAATTAATGTAGATGGGTTACATCTGAGGGTTTTTTTTCAGCATTATTAATAAAATAAATATTTTATTATGAAATAATTTCACAGAATGTTTAATTAATGTTCTAAAAGCTGTCCACAAAATTAATTATATGAGAAGTCATCAAAAATACAAGGTTATCAAAATGTTATTTAAATTAAAAGCATTTTATTTTTTCGATGTTCATAAGTGTTCTAGAATTTTTCATACAAAACCAAATTCTCAAAACTTTACTAGAAGTAATGCTTGTGTAATTTTTCTTTTATTGGCATTAAAATAATTAATTTATAATTGTTTAATTTTTCTTTGACAGCAGTCCAATTGTGTGATAATATTCTATAAACATTGGAGAACAACACTGGAATAAATTTTTTTTTTCAATCTGTCGTTATCACTGTAGTTTTTCAGTATTATTGATTTTCTATTCGTTGTCTCGTGCCAAGTCATTTTTATTATGGATTTTTTAATTAACGACTTATTATAAGCTCCCTTTTGAGGCCATTATTTTTAATAGTTTAAAGGTTTCATTGATAAATTGAATTCACCTTACTACCGTAATTTTAATATCTAAAAACATAGAATATATGTTGATTTTAACATAACCATCTTACCATAACTTTTGCAAAGCCCCTGATGTTTAAGACAGGGGGAGGAACGAAGAACCAGGATGTTGGCCTTAAGTACAAGAATCTGCAGGGGTAAGCCCCGTATGGTGCATGGAGTCGTGCAGAATAAGATTTAAATTAAGAATTGGTTTTGCTAGCCCAAGTGTAGCAAAAAATATGACCGCAGCATTCAAAACCACCGAGCCTGATATTTGAGACTGAAAGCTGTGATCTGATATCAATGTATAAAGCATGCAGTAAATCCTAGTTGCCGGACGATGGCTGAATGGCTAGGACGCTGGCATTTGATACCAAAGTCCGAGGATTCGAGTCCCACTCTTGGCATAGATGCATGTTGCCGTTTAGAATCGGCTTTAAGTAGTAGGTCTCGGTCTAATTAGCCACCATGTAGCAAAAGTTGACCGTAGTGCTCCAAACCAAACCTAACGAATCTATTATCTATTTCTTCTTGATAAAGGTGTCAATAAAAGGTTTGCGTTGATGCATGGAGTCTAGAATAAGTAAACAACTATTAACCAAAACTAGTAATAAAATACATTACAAGAACAGGAAATACATTTTTATGCGCATAGTAAACAAGCAAATAAAAATTCTGAAGAATTCGATCAGTTAACTGAAAATGCCGTAAAAGAAATTGTGTTCCTGAAAGAATTTTGACCTAGTATTTTGAATTTTAGGCAAAAACGAATACTTTTTAGGAACTTTATACGTGATAGTTGTATACAGCTCATATTCAAAATATTAGAATAATTATATTTTTTTACAAATTGAAAATATCCTTTGGTAATTTAATGTCTTTTAATGCAAATATGCAAATGATATTTTTATTAAGAACTTATTGTTGATTAAACTTATTTATTATCTTAAAATTAATATCATTTTTGAAAAGATTAATTGAAAAAAAAATTATTTTGAAAAGTCAAATTATTAGAATATTTTTTCAAGTGGTTCAAAATATTAGAATATTTCACATTAATTCTCCTTTAATTATCACCAATTCATAACTGGTGGCATCATTGATTAAATTCAGATGATTTTACTTAAAATAAGTATTCTTTTTGCAGTTTGTTTGCTTTTTTGTCTTAAAATGGGTCGTGTGAGTGATATTCCTGAGTCTATTAAACTTCGTATGGTTGATTTGTATCGGCACGGTAAAAATCAATGTTATATAGTGAATTATTTGCATTGTTCGCAATCAAGCGTTAGTAAAATACTAACACAATATTAAAAAAATGGAAAATTTCAAAATAATCGCTGAAATGGTGGCCGAAAACCAAAAACATCTGCTAGAGATGACAGGAAACTGAAGCGTATAGTTAAGAAAAACCATTTTAAAAGTGTGCGATTCTTGCACCGAAAATGGAAAGAAGAAGCAGTTGAAGTTTCTAAATCGACAACATTAAGACGTCTCCATAAATTTAAGTTTGAATCTCATGTACCGAAAACAAAACCTCTCATGACTGCAAAATAAAAGCGTATAAGATTGAATTGGTGTAAATCAAGACGTTTATGGAGCGAAGAAGATAGGAAAAAAATATTATTTAGTGATGAAAGTATGTTTTGTGTTTCATATGGTAGTCAAGGTATTCGAGTTTGGAGAATGAAGCAAGAAGCATTTGATAAAGAATGCCTTAAACGTTCGGTAAAATTTGCTGCTAGTGTCATGGTTTGGGGTTGCATGAGTGCAGAAGGACCTAGAAAGTTATGCATCGTCTACAAAAAGGTTAACTCTCAGATATATCAAGAAATTTTGGAATATTACATGATTCCATCATCAGAAGATTTTTTTGAAGATGATGTCATCTTTCAAAAAGATTTAGCGTCACTGCATACCTCGGTGTCAACTAAGAATTGGTTCCGCCAACGTAAAATTAAGGTACTTCCTTGGCCACCAAACTCACCAGACATTAATCCCATCGAAAACTTATGGGGTATAACGAAGAAAAAACTCCAAGAAAATCCTCCTTCAAGTAAAACTGAGTTAGTGGCACGTATAAAGTCTATTTGTGCTAATATTGATAGAAATGCTTGTAAACACCTTGTATATAGTATGCAAGATCGATTGTACACTATTATTAAAGCTAAAGGGGATGCTACAAAATATTAACTACTATTTACTTCATATTCATAAGGTAATATTTTTGCATAAAATAAAATATTCTAATATTTTGAACCAATCTAAATTTTATTCTAATATTTTGATGTGTTTCAGAAAGCTGTTGTATACCTAATTTTTTGTATTTTATATTTTGTAAATGTTAAAATCTTATCTAAACATTCCAGATTTAATTTATAAGAAATTTAATTGCATTTACTTAGTATCAAAAATAAATAAATGGAAAATAATTTCTTTCTTATTACTTTTTCTCAATTATTCTAATATTTTGAATCTGAGCTGTAGAATTACCTAGTTATTTATAAAATATTAAAAAGGGTGAGATATTATTTCCATACTTTCACTTAACTTGTTTTTGGTTAAGATCTCTTACTTAACGCTCTCTCTCGGTGCGTCGATAAATCTACAGCACCTATATACCAATACGCGAAAAGTTACCAATGAATGCCGATTAGGAAATGTGGCATAGGCACGTAAAGAACAATTTATAGGAGGGACCAAGTCTCAAACTGATTTTTTCTATCACCCAGCATCAGAGTTCAAAGTCGATTGAAGAAGCTGACTACGTAGAATAGCACCAACGAGTTTTAGCCAAGTGAAATAGAATAGACGGATCCTTTAGAAAAACGCATTAATACCACGTGGATATAATTTGCTGAAAGTAATGTGCAGGGAGAGAGACTCTCGGTTAAAATTAGGTGAACTTAGTAGTGTGAGCTCCAGGTAGATATTGTGTATAAATCCAATAGAAATATATTTTTGTTAACCCATCATTATTTGTACGTGAAATCGAGTGCTGATAATTTCTAGCTCGTTATACTGATTTATTGTTCTAATTTTCTTTCCCCAGTATCTCAACTGCACCAAATCAGTTTCATGAAGTTAAGTAATAAAATTTCTTGACTACATATATCACTAAACTACGACATACCATGTAATATATTCATAAAAAAGTATATTGTTCGTAAGTTGATCTGAGAGCATACTCTTAATAGTTTCATAGCTTTAGCAGTTAAATGTAATTGATTGATCAATCTTCTATGTGGTCTTCTCTTAACATATTAGTCTCCTGCATCCAAAACTTTGTTGCACATTTGTTTCACCTCTCTTTATAACAATAGTGTGTTAAGGTAATTTCAAAGTACTTAGAAACAATCTCTTGTCGCCGTAAGAAATTCGTTTTGGCATCCTTTTGTTGTAAAAAAATACAATTATATAATTACTTTATACACAAATAGAAATGTCCAAAACTGCTTAAGATACTACACTCAAAGTATTCGTAGCGATTATTCTAATGACATGATATACACCAAATTTTGATTTCAATGGTAGAAAATATTTGCAATTTATTGGGAGAGAGAATCAAACAAAACTATTGAGCATAAATAATGGAACATAAACAAAAGAAATAATTTAAGAAAGTAGCGATCTTTAACGGATTAGCATAAGAAAATTGTGTTAATATATGTATTAATAGAATGGCCTGAATAATTTGTAAATAAAGAAAAATGTTTAAGTAATAAAATATCAGTAATTTTTTCTCGACGGCAAAATTTCTGAATAACATTTAAAGGTAGCTTAACCCTTTGTTAAAATGTCTACATTTCGTAACAGTACATTTCGTAAAGTGTTTTGTAAAAATTTTTATGGCACTAAAATGTTATCTTTTGATATTAATCTGTATTAACGGTAATTACAAATTATAACACTAATTCATGCTTCAGGCATTCAACTTTTATTCCAAAGCATTTTGCAAGGAAAGGAAAAACATTATTCTTTATTCGAAAAGACAAATACTCTCTAAAAGCAAACTGCTACAATTTTTGCCAGGGAAAATAATTTCAGTTGTTAAACAAGTCTCTATTTTAATTACAGCTAATTTTAATAATAAGACAAGTATTCTTTTTGATAAATATTTCTATCACTAGTTCTGAAAATCTTGTATGTAAAAGAAACCATCATTCCCTCTTCAACCAAGATGGCTGCTTTCGGTAAACACACTCCTAATTTTTTACGTAGATTTTCACTGTTTCGTGGGATTATTAATAACATTTAAACTAAAAATGGAATGGCTTTTTATGTAATTAATATGCAATGTATACCTTTAGCTAGTGTCACTTTTAATTTCATAGCATTTTTAGAAGAGATGGTTTAATATTTCTTGCCCCACGGGGAAAAATTAATTACTTGACAGAGGAAAAAATTCTAATTAGGATAAAAAGCTATTTACACTTTTTATTTCTCTTTTGAAGGCGCAAATGGGTGAGTAAATTAAAAGTTGTCACTGTTTTGTAATTTCAAACCCTTCCTCTTGCAGATTATTTGGAGCGAATCATAATTAGTTTCCGCAATGCAACAGCAAAAAGAGAGCTCGGTTTGTATGTGGACATTTACAGTGTACGATGTCCCACAATAACAGAAAAAACGTATGCAAAGAGATAAAATTCCAAGGCTCTCAATATCAAATTTATTATTTCAAGCTTCAGACAATACCATTTAATAGAATTAATATTTTAAAAGTTGATTACATTAACAAACAATAAGGTGCAATTAATTTAGTACCATAGAGAACGTTAACAAATATAAATTTATCTTGTGTTATTTGTAATTAAATAGGAAGGAAAATCTAAATTTTTCATGGTAATTTTAAACTCATTCTGGGGTAGATAATAGTAGAGAATTAAAATATTTCTCAGCGGTCAGTTTTATCACCATACACAAAGACTGCGAATGAATACAAAAGTCAACTAGATTTCATATTCATTTTGTAGTTAAAATTGTACAGCTCGAAAAAGTACATGATAGTTTAACGCATAATTTCATAAAAAACTACGCAGATTACTTTAAAAATGCATTCAATAAACTGCCATAGCGTAAATTTATTAGATTATATTTTATACGGTATAATATTTTAATCTAGATTAGATTCTCTTTGCCATAGAAACATTTATATTCATTTATACCTAATACAGAGGCTGTTCGCACATTTTTTTGACGATTTTGGTAAGCGGTAATAAAATATCATTTGCTGCAAAAGAAATAATTGCAATTATACTATGTTTTTAAAAGTCAAAATTATCAACTCTGGCTTGAAAGTTTTGTTTTTATTCAAAATTGCGTTTTTAACAAAGCAGTGGTTCGAAGGCTACATTTATGCTCTTTCCGAAGAGAAATATGCATACTCCGTTATCCAAAAACGATGTGAGAGTCATGGTTTTGTGATATCTAAAGCGTCGATAGGTAATATCGTCAACAAGAAAGGAAAAACACGTCAAATTGGAGCCTCAAGTGGGACAAAAATTCCAAACAAGTATCCAAGAAAAAAACGGACATCTTCGACTATTGCAAAGGTACGTTGTTTAATGTTAAAAGAAAATCCCCCTAGTCAAAGGACAGTTGCAAAATCATTAATATGCTCGGTGTCCACTGTAAACAAAATGATAAACGTTGATTTAAATCTTAAGAAAGCGAAAAAACGCAATGTGCTTCGTCTTCTTCCAAATCTTATCGCTGAACGCAGGACACGCTGCAGAATTCTATATGAGAAACACTTATCCAAAGAAAAATGGAAAAAAATTGTCACAATAGATGAATCATGGGTGTATTTAAATGATTGCAACAAAAAAAGATCCATTTATTATCATAAAAGGAGAGAAAAAAATTTAAGTACATGGTTCAAAGAATCGAAAGAATGTTTTTCTAAGGGATTCATGATTGTTGCTGGTTTTTCTTATAATGGCAAGTTAAAAATAAAGAGAGTGGAAAAAAATGTCAAGATTAACTCCAAATACTATGAGGAACATATTTTATCGCCAATTTTTCTGAATGAAATACCATCGCTTTACCCACAGTGCCATCAATCTGTGAGACTCCATCGGGACAAAGCTAGCAGTCACACATCAAAATCCACTGTAAATATACTAAAAGAAATGGAACAAAAAACTGGTATCAAGGCCATACCCTTCACTGATATCCCTACTAAATCTCCCGTTGTATCACCTATGGATTTTAGTGCTTTCGGACTTTTAAAATCTGCATTATCCAAACGTCGTCCCAAAACCCTTACAGGACTCTGGAAAGCTGTTCAGGAGGAATGGGATAGAATACCTCTTCTGACACTTCAAAAGGCATTATTATCCTGGAAATTGCGGTGTCGAAAGATAGTTCAGAATAAGGGATGTCAAAATAGAACATTTAAAACACAATAATTTTATGTAATTTAGTTTTGTGAATACTATATACATCGTCTAAAAAATGTGTGAACAGCCTCCGTATATAGTCTCAGTGTAATCTCAGGTTAGAACTTATAACTGAAGCCATAAGTTTTCCAAGCCTTATTATGTGTATATATATATATATATATATAAATTTCAAAAATCTGAAAATGAAAGAAAACCAGTTACACCCTCTGATACAACTATAAATTAATTACCTAAGCTCTTTAGTTTGGTTTTAATATCATTACTTGCAGGTTTCCTAATTGCAAGCATCGATCAATTTCTGCAGTATTCTTTATTATTCTGTAACTTAACTGGTTCATCTGATACTTTTTCTGGAGTGACATTAACTTGTATCTAAGGTTTGACTTAATTGGGTTCATATGAGATTACTTTGTTTTCTAAATTTGTTTATATGTCTGTATAGTATATCTCATTACAATTTTCTTTTGTATCAGTTCTATGCCTCTAAAATGTTTCTATAGTTTGCTTTTAAAACCCCAGAACTTCATTTTTCAAATATATTTTAACAATCTTATATTCCTCTCAGTGATTATAGCAGTAATATAGCCAAATGGCTAGGGCGCTGGCATCGTTACCGGAGTCGGTGGGTTCGAGTCCCACTTTTAGCATGGATGTTTGTAGCCGTTCGGAATTGGCTTTAATCAGTAGGTCCCGTTCTAATTATCCCTGATGTAGCAAAAGAGGACCTTAGAGCTCTCAATCAACCAATCAATGAATTCAATTTTATGCACTACTGAAGTCATTAACAACTAATTTCATAGTATCATAAATAATGTTTGCAATTAATACCTATAATTATAGTAAAATAATTATAATGAATTAAAATAGTCGAAATTTTTAACATTTAAAAGCTAAAATGTTTCTCTTTATATTTTACAAATTCTTCATTGTATTTAAGTAGAATACCTGCTATAGTCAAATATTCCACAATAGCTGCCACAAAGCTGTAAATATCATTAATGTTTACAGTAAGAGACAAACATAAAACATGTAGGTTCACAGTGCTTAGGGATATGATTTAAATATTCAGTCCCTTCTAATTAGTCTTCAGGGTAAAATGAGATGTCTAGAAATGTTAGGCTAATATATAAATCTATACATTTGAGATCATTATAAAAGTACGAAAAGTAACGACTGTTATTTTCAAAGGATTACAATATATTATAACGCTTTAGTTTATGTGATAATTATTTAAAGAGACAAAATAAATCAAGGATTTGTAATATGGATTTAAATATATAATGCAGAAGAGTACTGCATGTGTACTCTCTTCTAGTTAATGCTGTGTTATTTTTTAAATTACATTCTATAACAGTAAATATAAAGTGTAAGGCTTAAAATACAAAAAAAAAAATACGTAACTGATCTGAAACTGACTAAAACTTTGAAGGCATTTCCTTAATGACATTTTATTTTAGATGAAGAAAGTCTTTGGAAAAGGTATAAGAAATCGTTTTAGATGCTTATTATGAGTATATTTTGAAAGAATTATGGCGGGACTTGCTGGTGTAACAGTTAACTCATTTTTACGGTAAGCAGACAGCTCTAGAATTAATTTACTAGCTAACCAAAGTCCTTTTTCTGTTTTAGATAACAATGTTTGAATGTACGTTACTGAAACGTCCTCCACGTAACAATACATAAGTTTTTAATCCAGAACTCCTAACAATTAATTTGTTTTATTGTAGGGTATAGAAATTTTTGAAACACACATATTGTCATATTAGTTATTACTGATTTCATGATGTTTGCTCCTTCTTTTGAAAAGTTTTGCATTTTATATAATTAAATATTAAATAATATGCTTTGTTTGATTAACATGTCCAATACATGCAATCAAACCATGATTTATGTGTTTCCTTGTACATATTACATTCAATTCTAGTTTTTTATTTGATTGCATTAATATTATTTATTTTTGTTGTGAAATATATTATCTGCGTTACTTTGGCTAATATGGTCATATGATATTCACGCACACACACACACACACACACACACATATATATATATATATATATATATAGAGAGAGAGAGAGAGAGAGAGAGAGAGACGCCTATGTACATAGATGTTTGTGTAATAAATAAGTAGATATATAATAAACTAAAAGTCTAAAAAGGTATTCTAATAGTAAACAAATAACAATGTGAGTAAACATTCTCTGCGTATCATCACTGTCTCAAAAAACGAATATTTGCTTTCATTCACTAACTGATCCAGAATGGATAAAGAAAAATGATTCTCTTTTTTATGAAAAAAGGGAGTTCTCATTGGCTATTGTCCGCTGAATGCAAATGGGTTGTAATCGCGGAATTGCGTGAAGGAATTCTGATAATGCATTTGAGTGCATTTTTTAGAGGGAGATTGTGACGGTGGATTAGGTTGTAGTCACATTTTATTAAGAATCGTTTTCATAAAAGTTGGGAATCCGTAGGCAATCGATCAAGTGGCAACTATATTCGCTATGAAGCGTTTTTATTCGGATACAGCTATGGAGAGCTTCATTTTTTTTCAGTTAGTTAGAAAAAGAAGTAACAACTGAATATAATTACTTATCTCATATTTTCATGTAATGTATCATTCAGTCAATTCCATTTATCATAAATTTAAGAGAGATATGTATGAACAGGAATGATTTTTTTGGGGGGGGTGTCAAATATATCAATTCTTTTAAGCAGTTAACTTTAACTTTAACTCGATTTTTTTTCTCAAACAGTAACACAGGTACAATAGCCGTTATGAATTCCTTCACATTATTTTATTAAATGTAGAGAAAAAAATTCTATTTATGAAGGTAGCTTAACCACAAATTTTGAATCTGTAGAGATGAAAATTAAGTTTGAAGGATTTGAAGTTTGTGCGTGGCAAGTGCGTGTGGGTAGTTAGGCGGAATGTCCTGACACATGTGATGTCGGAAAAAATTTCGAAAAGTAATGACGGTTTTAAAACTTTTTGCAGTTCGTATGAACAATAATTAAACGTATTTATAAGAAGAGAAAATTTAATAATTATTATATTAAATAAAATTAAACTGCAAAACTTTAAATTATAATTAGTATTCTTCATTGATGTAACTTGGCCTTTTATGTTTTCTCTCAAATATCAGCATATGAAATTCAGTTAAACTTGATGTTCTAATTTTTCTTATAGCAGTTACTTCCAGTACTTTGTACAATACAATAAGGATACAGGTGTAGTGTATATATATATATATATATATATATATAGGGTGATTTGTTTTAAACTGACACTATTCAGAGTCACCTCTAGCGTGATCTATCAGGCGGAATTCCACCAAAATTGATAGAGGGACTGAGGACGATATGGGAAACAGTTTCCGTGAAAAAAAACTTAGTTCCAAAAGTCACCGATAGGGAAAGATATGGCGCTTTTGTTGTCGACGCACCCGAGAATTTGCATAAAAGACAAGTAAAACATCAAAATACAAATTCACGACTATGTAGTCGACAGTAGCGTCAGTATTTCGGGCTAAAAACATAAGGGATGAATACCTAAAAAGTTATAAGCAGATAAATGAATAACAAAGAAATTTCGTTGCAACACCACTTTATGCAGCAAATTCACTTCTCCCTCCTTCAATGTTACCATAGTCCTGGTGGACGACACATTGCATCCTGAACACTACGCTCTCAACGGCCAAGCATAACATGTCACCAGGAATGGTTATCGAAGTCCGGGATATGTTGTCCTTTAGGGCCTCCAAGTTCGAGACACTACCACGATACACCTTAGACTTTAAATAACCCCTCAGAAAAATGCCAGATGGGTTAGGCCCGAGGAACGAGTCGCTTTTTCCTTGTGACCATGCCAGTGGAAAAAGCGACTGATGACCCTTTCTCCTGTAACGCGGTTCCGCCCCGATCTTTATAACCCAACGTTTGTTTCACATTTTATGTACTGGCCCAGGATTATTTAGTGGTTAGTGCGTTGGTATTTGGTACTAAGGGAGCTCGGATTGAATCTCGACTAGCACCATCAAATTCTATCGAGTCTAGGCTAGGTATAGGCACGTTATATCTGTATGCTCAAAGTTTTCTTGGTTAGGTTTAGTGGAGGGCGAGGGGAGGGTACTAGCCCAACAGAAGTCGTCCCTTGGGAAGCACTTGGGAAGCACGTTGTCTTCCCAACGTGGTGGAGCCCGGGGTGATGGCTCAATTGAATGGTGCTTGCTCACAGTTAAAAAAGAAGCCAACAAATCATCACGGTGTACGGGCGAATGCTTTCGGACATGTGCCCCACATGGGCATTATTTTTCTTCAAAAAGTATGTATAAAATAAAAATAATAAAAATGTTATATATATTGTAGTACTGAAAAGGAGGCGACAGAGAGAATTGTGCAAAAAGGGTGCTTTATGCTTATTATTCCAAACTGTCTGGGGAAAATATCTAAATGTAGAAATCATGAGGGAGCTGTCCCTAATTGCGTTGTGTGGCAGTATGAACAATACGAATTAGTAACAAAACGTTGAGTAGATTAACAGCAGTATTTATAAGGTTATTGAAAGCGTTGAAAGCGTTACGACATTCACGTTTGTAGTACTGAAAAGGAGATATATTACGGCACCATTTGTAGTACGAAGAATGAAATATATTGGTTGGTCGGCGGGAACAGTTGTGGCATTTCAAAATGTTAAGATAACATAGTTGCTGGTTATTCTGAAAAATAAGAATGAAAGGGGTGACAGACACAAGTCTAATCATTTCGAAGTACTTCATAAATTTATTGGAAATAATCTAGATAGGTGAGGCTTAGGGCCGGTGGCTTAGTGCCGTTTTTACATAAAGTTACATCGTTGATATCAGCATATCGGCCATGGAGGGTCAGGAGGCCGGGATCGAACAGCCGAAGTGCGCCGGACCCCTTTTGCCCTGTACGTCGGAGTCAGTGATGATGGGAAAGACATCTTCTTCAACCGGGAGACGAGATCTCTTTTTCTCATTCAAAATCCGGTCCCTGTGCTGATGCAGTCACGTGATGTGTAGAGAAAAACATCTATAAATTGGCGACCCAGTGATCGCCGGCAAACTTCGCCAACTCTGTAATACAAAGGGTTATTCTGTGTGTTCTACGAAGGGAAGGGATAAATGATGAAACTTTTCACCAATCGTTAGGCAACCCCTTTTTGGGGCTTACGAGAGGAATGTACTGATAAGGCAGCTACTGAGAGATTGTGCAAAAAAAAAAGGGTGCTTTTTGCGTATTATTCCCAACTGTCTGGGGAAAATATCTGAATGTAGAAATCATGAGGGAGTGTCCCTAATTGCGTTGTGTGGCAGTATGAACAATATGAATTAGTAACAAAACGTTGAGTAGATTAACAGCAGTATTTATAAGCTTATTGAAAGCGTTACGATATATATATATATATATATATATATATATATATATATATATATATATATATATATATATATATATATATATATATATATATATATATATATATATTAGGGTGTCTCAAAAAAAATTTCTTTTGAAAACTCCCCATGGATTTTATGGTTCCATTTGGGTACAAAAGAAAAAGTGTGACGTCTATACATTAATAAATAATCCAACAGATATAGATAAAAAAATTATACTAAAATAGACAAAAAACAAACAGAAATCAAGCACTCTGGTCATCCACGCACCAACAGCAAGATTCTGTATATCCAGATAAGTCGCACAAAGATTATTATCGATAATAATCTTTGTGCGACTTATCTGTATTTAAAAATTAAAATTCAAAATAGGGAAATAAAAATAGGGATTTATGATAAAAGGTTAGATTTTAACTTCGAGGTTATTACGTTTACCAATTTCCATAGCAACTTAAACTATAAAATTTATTATAATATTTTTTACTCACAACTTTACAGAATAAAAAACATATGTAACAACGCTGGGGATTTTTTGGAGGCATGTAGCATTTTGGAGGAAAACTTAAGAAAAAACGATTTCCCTAAAAATTTCGGTAATTTAAAAGTTTTAAAAAAATGGCATTTAGACTCAGGTATTTTTAAAGATATTTAGAATAGTATTTGTGTTTTCATCTGGTTAAGTTGTAATGGGGTGGTGGAGCTATAGTAATGTTACAATGACGTAACCTTTAGGATAGAACTGGCTGCTGTTTCGCCATAACCGCCACTTACGGAATCGGGGTGTGTAGGCACCGATTACTTTGCATTAGGATTTTTGTGTGCTTGCTTGTAAGGTGCGTTGAGCCCATACTGTAAGTTGTGTTTGTCTTTTCATTTTCTTATTGACTAATTGCTTCTTTGGGGGACTCGGGGCCTTGGGATGTCTTTTGGGCTTACCTGCATCCTATTCAGAAAGTTCCCCTTGAGGTAATTGACATGGTTAGGCTCCCTGATGACGAGACCTGTCGGTTACCTCTGTTGTTTTATGGTTCAGTTCCGGCACTTATACAGAATCTTGCTGTTGGTGCGTGGATGCCCAGAGTGCTTGATTTCTGTTTCTTTTAGTCTATTTTAGTATAATTTTTTTATCTATATCTGTTGGATTATTTATTTGTTTTTTCATTATGGGGATATGAAGCTTCTGCGCTATCCTTTATTGAAAATGTTTTCTTTGCAGGATATGTTTTAAGTTATAGTGATTTAGCAGTCTATGCTTGAATTTTAATTTTGTTTATTTCTATTGTTTACTTTTTACGTCTATACATTGTAGGTTACGGGGAAAGTTTGCCCCTAAAAGCTTATAATTTGAAAATATACTCAAAATTTCAATTTTTTCACTTTTTAAAATATTTATTTTTTTTAATGAAAGATATGTCTATTATAAGTGTTCTTATACAATTTAAAAGTATTCCAAACAATATTTGTCTATGAATTATTAACTAGATCAAATGTTGATTATAAAAAAAATATACGTAATTAGCAGAAAAATTGGCAAAACTCGAAAATGTTTGGTAATAGTTGTTTCTAATTTTAGATTGATTTGTGATTAATAAAAAAGTGTTATTTTCATTTGTTTCTTTTAATTTAGTTTTTGCAACAAATAATATAAGGAAGTAAATAAAAAGGCAGCTTTAAATCAAACCTTTATTTCATAAAAAGGACATAAATGTTCGTACATAATTAACATACATTACAAATTTTTCAATTCTTTTTTTCCTGAAAGTAGGTGTTGATTTTCTACTCTGTTTAATATACTGGAGTAAGTTTTGTTTTTGGTCTTCATTTTTCGTAATTTTATTTGAGAAATCTTGTATTAGTTTGACCGCCCGTTCTGCTATGTCTTTGACAACTTTAAGATTTTTTACGAAGGTTTTCATGATTTTGTATCCATGGTCTTCTTCCAAGGTCAATGGAGATTTTTTCAACCAATCATCATTTTGTTCGAGCCTCTCGAAAAGAAACCATGGGTTGGGACCAACTAACTGGAAGAGTTTTGTTCCTATATTTAAGTTTGGGAAAACATGTACACCATTTTTCATCACTATTAGTTCAGTCTTAAATTTTAGTAAGGAGAAGCAATTTTTTTCTTGTCAGCAGCTTATATCTGTTTTGAAAACAGGGACAATGGTACCGTTTCTTCGGTTAGATACCATAATGGCGATTGAATGATGTTAAGGCAGCCTCAGCTACTTCAGGATAAAATGTTTTGTAGTTGTTCAAGCACTGCCACAGATTCAAGTCATTTGCTGAGGCATCTGCTGCTCTGAGAGAGAAAAACCAGCATTTAATGTATATCAAGGCATTGGAAACACAAATACGTTGGAGCTTCTCAACTTTCTTCGAATCCTAATTGAGCTTCTTACTAAAAGCTTACATTTCTGCTGCATAAGGAACTTTTGACATCCATCTAGCTTTTGCCAGACTTTTGCCAGTGAATTATTCGATAGGGGTTTCCTCTAATATTATTAGAAAAACCTCGGTACATTCTTTGTAGTCTCCGCGATGGAGGACATCTTTGTCTTGACTTAAATCAAGTTTGAAAAAAGTTATAGCTTCAACTTTTAAAGCTTTTAATGCCCTTTTTTAAATATCTAGTGTGATGAACTTCTATGTTTTTTGAAATGGCTTTCCATTGTCTTTGGAATACCCTGAACAATAAATAATCAGGACTCATAGAATTTTCCAAAAACTAATTTCCACATGGCAGATTCAATCAGCTCAAAAGCATCATGCCTCCAAGCAAGGTAAAATAGTACTTTTCTGTTTAAAGACATTTCCAATCGCACACAAGCTCCATTTGCCCACCCACTGTTGGTTACGGTGGTATCAAAGGAAAGTCCCTCGATATTTTCAGTTATTCCCCGCTGTTTAATTAATTCAAATAATTGTACATTTCTCAATTAAAATTACGAAAAACGAAAATAAAAAACAAAACTTACTCGAGTATGTTGAACAGAGTAGAAAATCCAGACCTACATTCATGAAAAAAGACTCGAACAATTTTCAATATATATTAAACAATGTACAAACGTTTATGTCATTTATATGAAATAAAGGTTTTATAAAAAGCTGCCTTTTTATTTACTTCCTTATATTATTTGTTGAAAAAACTAAATTAACGAAATGAAATGAAAATAACACTTTTTTCTTAATCACAATGTAAAAATAGTAACAACTACACTGAAGTGCCACTGAATTAGGGATAGCAAAGCCTATGCTAATTGTGTAGCTCTGCGCATCATGTATGCGCAAATGAGGGCACTGTGGTAACTGCATATATAGCGCGTACTGTGGTTGTTCTGAATTAGTTGTTGGAATTGCCAGTATGGGTAAACTACCTGATTTAGACGCCTTCGATCGCGGACAAATCGTAGGTGCGCAACGCAAGGCAATTTCCGAAATCGTCAGACAGCTAGGATTTTCAAGGTCGACAGTGTCAAGAGTATACCAAGAATACATGGATGGTGGAAAAAAAATAGCGATCGGGCAAACTGTAAAGGACAATTAGCCTTGACAGTGCGTGGTGAGAGACGGCTCAGGCGTATTGTACGTAGCCAGCGAAGCCAAACATTAGCTCAAATTACCACCCAGTTTAATGACGGTGCCAGTCGTACAGTCAGTAAACGGACTGTACAACGCTCGCTTCACCGTATGAGTTTCGGGAGCCGTCGACCTACGAGAGTACCATTGCTCTATACTCGCTATCGGGCTGCACGTCTTGCCTGGGCAAGAGAGCACTGAGACTGGGGTGTAGAGGACTGGAAACGAGTAGCATGCAGTGATGAGTCTCGATTCCGACTACTTAACGCCGACGGGAGGCTGAGAATATGGCGTCAGGCTCATGAAGCCATGGATCCTGCATGCCTGGCGGGAACTGTACAAGGGCATGGTGGCTCAATCATGGTCTGGGGTGATTTTTCGGGGCACAGTTTGGGATCTTTGGTGTGTGTACCAACCTCAATGCAATTCGGTACATAGAGTTGCTGGGCGATCACCTCCATCCGTTTATGCTGTTCTGTTATCCGCACGGTAATGGAGTTTTCCAGGAAGACAACTGTACCTCTCACAAGTCCCGGTTGGCTACTGGCTGGTTGGATGAGCATTCCTCTCACTTCTCTGTCATGAATTGGCCACCTAGAAGCCCAGACTTAAATCCTATTGAGCATCTTTGGGATGTTTTGTAACAAGGCATGAAAGGCCATCACACAGCACCAAAGAACTTTACTGAATTATGGACGGCTTTAGCCAATATTTGGCAAGCCATTCCCGTGGAACGTTTCCAGAAACTTGTTGAATCTATGCCTCGTCGTATAGCAGCCGTTATCAAGGCCAGAGAAGGCCCAACTCGTTACTAGGTAGGTATCCCTAATTTAGTGACATTTCAGTGTATTTAAAATATTTTCGAGTTTTGCCAATTTTTCTGCTTATTACGTATATTTTTCTATAATCAAAATTTTATCTAGCTGATAATTCAAAGACAAATATTGTTTGGAATACTTTAAAATAGTATAAAAACACTTATAATAGACATATTTTTCATTTAAAACAAATAAATAAATTATTTTAAAAGAGAAAAAATTGAAATATTGACTACATTTTCAAATTTTAACCTTTTAAGGGCAAACTTTCCCCGTAACCTACAGTATTTAAACTTCCCATTTCCTTTTTTGTACCCAAACGGAAGCAGAAAAACGATGGGAAGCAATAGTTTTCGAAAAATTGTTTTTGAGACATCCTAATATATATATATATATATATATATATATATATATACTAGCTGAAAACCCGTACTTCGCTACGGAGTACATTCAAATGAAATACAACGGTCAATGTATGCAATTAATGCCAAAAATATGTATAAATATATTTATATTAAATACAACGATCAATGTATGCAATTGATGCAAAAAAATATATATATTTATAAAAAAATCGTAAGGGGTATTTTTATAAGCAAAATAATGTAGAAGAAAATATTTAAATTAAATCTAATAGACCTTACTAAAGAATACAGTACAGTTAATTTAGTACAGTTTGAGGAACATATCTTTTACTGTATTTTAACAATGTTTTGGGTAATGTCTAATCGTCAGCCGCATTAGGATGAAGAAATTTTTTTTTGTTTATTTAGTTGTTATGCACGTGACAATAAATTAATTTAAAGTGCCAGAAAAAGAAATCACGAGATCAGCATTTAATAAATTAAATTCTAAAAATTTATGTTTAAAAATTTCCCTAAATCAGAAAATGGAGGCAAAGATTCGAAAAAGATTTCATTTTAAAGGAATTTTTATGATCTTTCTCGTGATATAAATTTTATAACCAGCCGAAGGCGGCCTTATGGTACAGTGCGCTGGCTTTCGGTGCTGAGGGTGCTTGCATCGAATCCCGACGTTGCGCCACTAAAATGCCTCCGTTTGTGTCGTCCCTTCATAGGGGGTAATGCTGGTCCACCTAAAGGGTGCTCCCATAATAAAAAGGCCAGCAAAATTGCGGTGTATTATAGGCGAATGTTTTCATGGCAAGTGTCTCCGGATTGGTTAAAAAATATTATAGCCCTCAAATTGTTATTTTAAATGCAAACTTAAAAAAGTTACTAAAACAGCTTAAAAATTTAATTTTAAAAATCTAAGAAAATTTTTTCAAAAATCTTTCTTAGTGCAAGCCTTCACTATAAGAAGAATCGACATGCAAAATTTCAGTCCTTTAGGTCCAAGGGTTTGCTTTGTGCGTTGTATGTCAGTAAGTCAGTTACGGAACTGTTATATATATCTATATATAATTGCACTTTTGCTTTTAAATGGCAAAATATATATTTTTATTTAAAAGTGAATTAAAACTCAGATATATTCTTATTTTGTGTAAATAAATTTACTTTAAAGTACCTTTAGTGTAGAGAAATTAAAATTCAAGAATTATTATTTTTTTATGGAAGAAATTTTTTAGCCTCACAGACATTTAGTGGTAATTAACAATTTTTTTAAAAGTTTAATCAGGTCTTTTACGAAATTTTTCTTCTCAGAAAATTAATGCCATAAAATACGTATTATATAAAACAAATGTGGTGAGTCAGATATAATAATGTAAATCCCTATAATTTTGAAAAAAAAAACAGTTTAAAGAGTTACAATTTTGTACTCTTAATGATACCAAATAATACAAAGATCTTTCAAACACTAACCGTAACATTTATATTTTTGTTGTATTATGCCTAACTACATAACGAAAGGTGGTATTATGGTTTAACAAGTAATATTAATTAGTATTAATTACATCCGAGTACGTCCCGTGGCTCATAAATATTTAGTGTTTGAAAAACATGTATTTTCATTTATTCATTGAGAGGCTTTTAGCAACATTTATTTTTTTGTGCGTTTCCTTCCAGATATTTTTTATTTGTCTTGTCGTAAACCTCTAGTAACTCAATAATTTATTCAGATGCGGGTAAAGAATTTAGACATATATTCTGCCAATCCAATGTCGCGTTTCTTTCCAAAGAGAAAGTCAAGTCAAATAAGAAAAAGTCTCCTGAAGCTGTGGAATCCTGGCGACAATTTTTCCAACTCATGAAAGCTCATTCGACAAATATCGTTCTCTGCCGGGCTGAGTTGACACGAGCATAGATGGCTTTCTGATACTATATGCATTCATGAGGTCTTATATTTTTGGCAGCATTTGTTTTTTCCTTTGCGTATGTTACGCGTATCAGAATAAAAGAGAGGTATTCTTTTACCGTAAAAAAGCGCTGGGGGAAGAAATGAAGAAAAATGAGCATTTTTTTATATATATGTTGAACGAACCAAGGTTCTTTAAATTGCCTCTCTTTGTTTTCGAGTACTACAAATCTAGAGATTTGTGCGGATAGAACACTTTTTGGTCTTTATAGCGCTCTTAACTTTTTAAGTGACCTGAATAAAAGATCTAACGTCTTCTTAAGTTTGAAAATGTACTAAATAATTTTATATTCTGTTTTTGTATGCTCTAAAATAACACACATGCAAAGTTTAATTAATATATGTAACTATATACGAGGCATAACTAAAAATTATTACCAAAGATCATAAAAACATATTTTTTAAACTTAAATAATTTTAAGACTTTAATAGAGGCTTTATCGCGCTCTTAACATTTTAAGTGACCTGAATAAAAGATCTAACATCTTCTTAAGTTTGAAAAATGTACTAAATAATTTTATATTCTGTTTTTGGATGCTCTAAAATAGCACAAATGCAAAGTTTAATTAATATATGTAACAATATACGAGGCATAACTAAAAATTATTACCAAAGATCATAAAAACATATTTTTAAAACTTAAATAATTTTAAAGACTTTTTACTCGAAAAGACCCAAGCATTAATAATCCAAAATCTTTCTAAAACATTTTGCTGTTTTTTAAAGGCATCGATAAAATAAAGCTTGGTACCTTCCAAAATTATTAACATATAAATAGTAACTGAGTTAAAATGTGATGCATATTTTCATCTCACCTTGATAAATTTATCATCTTTTGAGTATACATCATCTACGAAAAATTACGCTGCAAGTTTAAAATATTATTTTCCAAAGGTTGTCAATATTAACTTCAATTAATATGTAGAATATTTTAATCTAATTTTTAGTAATTTAAGATTAATGTGCTGACAGAAGTGAGTAACGCAACTATTACTACTCTGCGTTATTTGGATCTTGTGTTCACATAATATAACTTTAAAGTACATTTTACAACGAAGAGGCATTAATATCAATCTCTTTAAGAATGAATAAAGTGTAGAACAAGGTAAAAACTTTAATATCCTTTAGTAAATTTACTGAATTTACTTGATAATTTGAATCCTTTTTTACTTTACCTAAAAAGAGGTAATTGTTTAAATATTTATGATACTTTTTTAAATTCAGCACTTGAATTATGCTCATATATTTAAACTTTTTTTTCGTTTTAAAAAGATTAATATATCCCAAAGGAAATTCTTTCGAAAGAGATTATGCTTTCTTAACCAAGAAACATGTATTCATAAATATATGATATGGTTTTAAATTCCTTTTCTATTCTCCTTTATCATTCCGTTTTCTTTTGAGAAATATTTTGTAATTTAAAATTATACCCCTTTCTTGTCTATCATTTAGTTTACATAACAACCTGTACTTTTATTTCCCTTGAAAATTCTCTACGTATTCTCTGAAATTTCATGTTGAACTAATCTGGAAATTTTACAGTCATAGTATATCCGTCCCACGCAAACAGCTTTTCTATCTAGTCCAATCAATTTCACATCTAGTACAAAGGACAGTCTCTTTCCTCACTAAGTTCTACGAAATTTTAGTCAAACCTCCTGCTTGTGCCCAAAATATTGCTTTTAAGAAATTTTCTTTCATTGACAAATGATTTAATCACAGGAATTTGTCTACAACAGGAAAATTGAAGGAAGGAATCTGTCCCCCGAAACATGTGTAGGTTGAGCTGATACGGAACAGAAAGGACATTTAGAGGCTTAGGGAAAGTCTTTGTCTTAGTGCTGCCATTAACGGTCTCGCGATGCTAATAAAGTGGTTTGTTAAATTAAATATCTCTTTGAATTAAAGTTATATTACATACATCTCAATTTTACATTTACTTCGATTTTACCAAACCTAAGTAGCTATCAAAAGTTTTCTAAAGAATGCTTTTAACGGATCATTTAATGAATAACAAATAAACAGAATAATTTTTAAATGAATCCTTTTATTAAAAGAGGTATTTCTTTAAAAAAACGAATTTTTTTAAAAAACTAATTATTTTTTTCGAAGGGTTATATCACGTAACAAACCAATGTTCTTGTTACCATTACTTATTCCTCCTTGTTGAAATAAATTACATCAAGTCAATTAAGCCATACGCCTTTAGTCTCTCGATAAAAAGAACATGTCTTTTGCCAATGACCTCTCTGGACACACCAATACAGACCAAATGATCCCATGGGAGGTATACTTTACATTACAATTAAGACAAATGGGAAAACACTTCAGAACATGGGATTAAGTGAGAGATTTAGTGTGACTAATCTTGACAGTGCAGTTTAAGAAATCCTGTCTTCTTCTAGATTAATAGTAGATCCATACTGTTCGCTCCTTTCCAGATGTGCTGACGCATTTGTTTTGTTTTGTTGAAGTCAGAAATTTTGTCTCGCCTTTGACTCCCCCTTGTGGCGAGAAATTAAATCATGCAGTTGACTTGGAATTCTCGAATGTAGTGTACGTGTATCATGGCCGCTGTAAGCGGAATTCTTGTATTTAAAATATGAAAATATCTTGAAATGCTTAACAGCTTGAAAATAAATTACTTTGAATTCTTGAAGTTTTCGGCAGTATGTTTTTTCAGTCGGCATGCTGCTGACTTGTAAGCTCTCCATTTTTTGACTTTGAAAACGAGCATTCGGCGCAAATACATTTTTTTGGCGCCACGAAACCCGGGAGGACATTTTAGATTAAGAACATTTTGGACATTATGATTACGGACATTTTGGACATTATAATTAAGGACATTTGTGGATAACATAAATTGGATAACCTTCGAAGTCGCGTTGCTTGGAAAAAAGGTAAATACCTTTTAATTATTCTTTTTTTCGATTTCGGAATCAACATGGATCCAATAGAGAAAATTAAGACTAAAAGGACATCGTTACGATCGAGCGTGACTCGGCAAATTGATAAAATAGAATCATTATTGCAAAGTGAAATTAAAGATACGGATAGTGATTTATTATTAGAGAATTTAGAACAAATCATTGAAAAGGAAACAAATTTGAAAAAAGTCGATTCCGAGATCGAAGAATTAATTGATAATTCTGAAGAGTTGGAAAAGTAATTGGCTTCATGCCAAGAGTACGAAGAAAGGGTCTTTAGTATCAAATTTAAAGTAAATAATAGAATTAAAAAAATTTAATGAAAAATGTGAGAAGGAAAAAGCACCGACAAGTTTGAGTGTAATAGAACATTTTGAAACTGAGAACAAAAATAAAACTCATGCTAATTAGTCGATGGAACTTCCCAAATTACAAATAAAACCATTCCCAGGTGAACAAAATGATTTCATGGAATTTTTTAACTCATTTAAAGCAGCAGTGGATTGAAATGAGTCATTGACAGAAGTAGAAAAATTTGTTTATTTGAAGTCCCTGTTGTCAGGTTCTGTTCATAATGTAGTATCAGGATTTGATCTTTCAGAATGTAATTATAAGGAATGTTTGAATTTATTAGCAGATCGCTATGGAAGAAAGGAAACGAATATTAATTATAATATAAATAGGCTTTTGAAATTAGAACCTGTAAAATATGTATCAAACATAAAATCTTTGATAAAATTGTATGACGAAATTGACATATCTGTAAGGAATTTGCAAGCGTTCGGAGTAACTTCGAACTCTTATGGCCAGTTGTTGAACCCAATTCTATTGAAATTGCTCCCACATGAAATGGTTTTAGAATTTCACAGAAGGAAAGAGCCCAAAATGGAAAGGGGATGTGAATAGTTTAATTAAGTTTATAAAGAGCGAAATTGACTGTAGGGAAGCTGCACTGCAGGTGTCAAATCCCCCTAACGTTAAACAGCATGATATCGAAAACCGAAATTTCTGTTATTCGAAATTTCAGCCAAAAACTACCTTATCAGCAACTGCTTTAAATCATTCCACAAAATCGTTTTGTGTGTTTTGTAAATCCAATAATCATGTAAGTAAGTAATATCGCCGCCGTCTACACCCCGAAGGTTATACGGCCCTTCAATAATAAAACTAATTATGCCGACGGCAATCGAGCCCAACCGGGTCCCGAAGTTTTTCTTTTTGAAATTCGTTTACCTGTTTTTTTTTTAATCTGAGGGGTTATCCACCTTCCCCTTGTAGGGGGAAGTGTATATTCATAAGTTCCTGCATAATATTCTTGATGTACCTTCTACAATAATAATCCGTAAATAATTTACTAGGGGCCCAATCTTGAAAGCCCAAAGGTAGGTTTTTTCGTGCTTCAGCCCATTTGCTACAATTGTATATACAGTGCTCTATAGTTTGTATATTGCCACACTCACAAAGATCTGTTTTAGCAAAAAATCTGTTTTGATAGACTCCTATACAGCCATGTTCAGTTATTGCTTGATTAACAAGGAAATCTGCCGACAGTCTTTTCGTAGAAACTCTAGGGAATACCTCAAATACTTTCCTTCCTACACTGCTTATCTCCCAATTTTCTTGCCATATATTTATGTAATAATTCTTAATTTTATTCTTAATCTGTTCTTTAGTTAATTTATAATTTCCTGTGATTTCATTCAGTGTTGTTGCTTGTTTAGCTGCTGCGTCTACCATCTTATTTTCATTAATGCCACAGTGGGCTTTAACCCAGTGTAAGTTTACTGCTATCTCATAACTTTCTATTAGGTTTTTTATATTTTCAATCCTATCTCCCTTAAAATAATATGCGCATATAGCTTGCAGTGTACTTCTAGAATCACTGTATATGTCGATTTCCTGTATTCCTTTACTTATAGCATCAGTGATGGCCATGTCAATGACTTCAACTTCGGCGCTATAGGATGATACATTAGGTAGACGTTTAAGTTTTGTTTGTTCTAAAACATTAAGGTTGTAACGTGTACACACCGCACCAACCCCTTCGTTGGTTTTTGAGCCATCAGTGTAGTATTTAATGTTCGATTTTGATTCCATGTTATATGTCCATTCATATTTCCTCATTTCACGTACTTTCTTTAGAGGTCGGCTTTTTGTTTCGCAATTCTGCGCGTTCAGTACGATGTCTCCTAATTTTATTTCTGATCCTTTATTGTAGATTTCATAGATATTCTTTTCAATTTTAGCTGTTAAGTCTAATTGTATGCATCCTGATAGACGTGGAGTGCATCCGTCGAAACTGTTCTGTAACATTTAGTTAACATTATTAAGAATGGCCGTTGTATCTGTCTTAATTTTAAATTCATTGTACGTTTACCATGACTGCACTCCATGCAATAGTATTTTTTCTATAACAGTTAAATATAGCTTTTTGACAATCTCAGGTTTCAAACCCCACGTACTCTTACTGACTCTATTGATACTGTGTTAAAATTTTAATGCCTTATCTCTAATATTATTCATATGAAAGTTAAAATTTAGCTTCTCGTCTAAATAAATTCCTAAGCATTTAATATGCTCATTGTATTTGATGTTCTCCCCTTTAAACTTAATCGTGGGTCTCCTTGTGACTTCTCCTTTGTGTGGTATTATTATGTAGTTCGATTTTTCGACACTAAATTGTAGTTGGTTTTTCTCTGCCCAGCTCGAACATTTTTCCATTATTGCTCTCGCTATCTCTGTAAATCTATATATAACTTTACTCCTAAGCAGTATTACTATATCATCCTTAAATGCCTGTATTTTGTTGCCATCGCCCACATTCTCTAATAGCAACTCATTAATAATTAGTAACCACAGGATGGGCCCAATGGACGAACCCTGTGGTACGCCAATATTATATTCCCACTCTTGTTCATCATTTATAATTGCAGTACGGTCTTTCAGATAATCCATTATTATTTTCCTTAAGTTAGTATCCATTTCAGTTTTGTCAAGTTCTTCCTTTATTCTTTTTATTCTAACTGAATTAAATGCATTTTTCACATCCAGAGCAATTAAGCACGTATGGTAGCTCTTCTCTTTGTTTTCTTTAATTTTATCAAAAACACTATTCAATGCTTCTACTACTCCCCTATTCCTCCTAAAGCCAAATTGATTTTCAGACAATAAACTCATACTTTCAAGATGTTCAGCCACTCTATTGGAGAGGATTTTATCCAAAACTTTCCCCAAAATGGGGAGTAGACATATCGATCTGTAAGAACTAGGATTTGAGGGGTCTTTACCATCATTGTGTATGTATACCACGCTAGCTTTTTTCCATTTACTAGGGAACTTTCCTTCCTGCCAACATTTATTGTATAACTTAGTCAAAAATAGGCTATCTATATTCCTGATCTGTTGAACTATACTCTGCGTAAATCCGTCAAAACCAGGGGCTTTTCAGGCTTCAATTCTTGTATTACTTATTCCACTTCAATATTTGTAATTAATTGCTCATCCTCAGTATTTACATAATCATAATTTATATGCTCGTCTTCTCGTTGAAAATGATGTGCCGCTAGAATTATTTTTATTTCTTCTTCTTTATACTTAATATTTCCTTCATTATCTTTCAATCCTTCTGCTGTGATTATTTTAGTATTTTTATTCTTTATCAAGGAGTATATATTACCAAACGTATCCTTAATTGTAACTCTTTCAACGAATTCATTAAATTTATCCCTTTTTGCCTTCAATATTTCTCTTCTATACTTAGCTCTCTCTAATTTATATTTAATTTGTAACTCAAGGCGTTTCTGATGTTCCATCTCCTTTTGATATAACCTTCTAAGAGCTCTTACTTTACTTCTTATTGTAGTCGAATTAGGATTCCACCAATATGCATTTCTCCATGGCTTTCCCCTTTTATAGCTACACTTTTAACAAGTCTAAGTCATAATTTAACTGTGATACGCATTCTTCGCTATTTTTATCTATTAATTCTTCACTCCATTTCTCCGTTAATTCCCTGAGTTTAACCTGAAAGTTTATCCACTGGATATTTTTCATATCCCATCTTTTCCTGAAGTAATCTTCCGTCTGTAAATAATCTAGCGTTATGGTCAAGATAATAGTGTTATGATCTGTCAGTGTATTATTATCAATTACAGCCCAGTTCTTTATTTCTGTTTCACTAAAGCCAAATGTGATAGTCAGGTCTATCCACCCAAGTCCGAAAGTCTATCCACCCAAGAGACCCACTGTCTACCACAGTAGGTCGGCAGACTATCCGGGTTATTATGCATAATACCCTCATACGCAGTAACCATTTCCAATATCATCGTGCCGCGTAGATCTGTGGGTCTCTGCCCCCAAGTTGTTGATTTAGCATTTAAATCACCCAGTAGTAAGACTTTTTCATCTTTAAATTTTCTTAAAATTTCTTTGATATAGGTTATGTGAGGTTCTGTTCTATCAAAATTTTCATTTTGCACTGGCGGTATATACGCCGAAATAACAATAAAATTAAAGTTTAAGTATTCACACCTAGCCGCCACTACGTTTTCAGTAACATGTATCTTTACAGTTTTAATTCTCTTGTTCAGTATAATTACTGCTCTAGCATCTTGTAAAGTGTGAATTAGGCGAAAATCGCCTGTTAAACCAACTACTTTTCTTTTTGAAAGGTAGGGTTCATTTATTGAGACGACGTCCCATTTATGTTCAATGAAGTCTATAGAAAGTTGTGCCGCTGCTGTATAAGAATTATTTATATTTAGATGCGCCACATTAATACAAGCAGTTGAGGTATTATCCATAATCAGTTTGCGATTTTATTCGCTCCACCTCGGTGCTGTAAAATTGGCACCTTATATCGGTGGGCTTGTGGTCGGTATCTACTTTAATTCTGCTCGTTAAATTTAACCTTTTGCAATTCGAACAGCATTTGTCATTTGCACAATCCTTCATTTCATGACCTTCTCTACCACAGTTCTTACAAGTCGGTATTTCTGCTTTACAATATTTTATTGGGTGACCGAATTTCCAACATCTAAAACAGACTCTTGGTCGTACATAATCCTTGAAATTAAAGCATTCCCACTCTAACTTAAGTCTTTTAAGATCCTTAATTCTCTTATATACTTCTCCTGTTACACCAATTATCCAATTAGTCCCGCTTTCCATTTTATATTTCGTTATCACTTTGGTTTCTACGTCTTCCAATTCTTCATTAAATTTTATCAGTTTGTCAATAAACTCTTTATCTTCATAGTCCTTCTGAACATTGTATATTATTATATTAGGGTTCTTTTTCCTTGGTTTTTCAACTTTAAATTCTGTTCTCAGTTTAGCATTTTTCCCCATTTCTTCTATAATTTTTTCGATATCTTCTTCTTTTTCAAACCCAAATAGGACTCCCCCTCTATTTATTCTCCTACATACTGTCACGGCTCCTTTAAATTTACCCGGATCTATATTTTTCTGTACCATTAGTCTCGTTTCAATGGATGTTTGTTCTGCATTTGGATATATTGCGATTAAGTCCTTTTCTTTTTCCTGTCTTTTCCTAGATTTGGACCTTGATCTTGATCTAGATTTTTGGTTGACTACCTCTGCGTATGTTTCACAAACTTCCCTCGACTTTTTCCTCTCATGTAATATTCCTCTAACGAATTGTGTGTGTGCTTGTTGCTTCTTAAAAAGAGTGACCAATGTATTAATGTCTATCAACATCCTTTCTTTTTCCTGTGGCTCCAAATTGCTCAAAGCGATAGTTAACTGTAAACTCTCACGAATATCTTTTACAGTTTGTTCCCCGCAGACATACGCCGAATCATAATCTTTCTACTCCTTTTCCTTACCCATAACCTCCTCTTCCCTACCGCACGTACTTGGTTTTAATATATCTTTATCCTTTTCCCTTAACTCCTCATCTTTACCACTCGTTCCTGGTGTTAACACTTCCATATTTTTAATCTGTGGTGTTTTTGTTTTTGATTTGGGCAAAGCCGATTTAGACGCTGCCTTAGGGGGCATAGCTCCTTACTTATTACAAACCTTCAATCAATGTTGAAAAATAAATCATCTATGTCGTATGAACCACTGTTCATACAGGATATACAATATACTAGTACCTTAAAATACAATTAACACACAATGCATTACACTAAAAGATTTAGAAACAGCTGCACAAAATGACTCTACTCAGTCAGCATTAAAAGCAGCAACATATGTGTCAATCAAATAAACAAACAAATAAATAAACCGCCTACCTTGGCTGTACTTAACCAAAAAAGGCTCGTAAGCTACTAGCTTACACAAAAAAAGAATTTCACAAACAATAAAATGTTCATGATTCTTATATAGTAATACAAATTATATACTCTGCTTGAAGAATCCACAGCTCACACGGAGCCCAACAGTAGCACTAGGCCTCACTCCACGCCAGCACTCTCCGGCGCCCGCCGAGGGTGTCTGCTTGGTCGACGGCTGCAAGCTTCGGAACGCCGTACCCTTTAGGCCTACTCCGAACTTTATATTCTAAGTGCTGTTATGTTCAATTTTATCACTTTTTCACAATAATTTTTATATAGGCGTGTAGCCTGCTTCCTAATCATTACGATTATACACAAATTTTGTAATAATACTCAAAAAATCACCTCTAAAACACTTCGAATTCACGAGCGCCAAATCACACAACCCACTCCAAAAAAGAGTTCAGTTAAATCCCAATAATCATGTAAGTCTAAATTGCGATAAATTTAATGACGAACAAAAAAGGTTAAAATTAAAAAGGGAAGGTAGATGCTACCGGTGTTTTTTTAGGTCGCACTTATCGTCAAAATGCAAAAGTAAGTTAAGTCCATGTAAAAGGTGTTTCGCTTACGGTCATAATGAGATATTTTGTTTCAAAGGAAACAGAGGGGAAAATAATGAAACCAAAACCGAAATTTCTAAAAATAAACCTGAATCTGAAAATAAAGAAACAGTTTCCGATAATGTAGGAGCCATGCACAATTCACAGTGTAATTCTTTGGCTACGAAAAATGCCGTGTTACTACAGACTTGCAGCGCTATAGCAAAATCAAACGGAAATTCAGGAGGGCTTGCAAAAATTTTGCTCGATTCTGGGTCACAGAAAAGTTGGATTTTGGATGACCTTGCTTTTCAATTAAAATTGCCAACTGTGCGAATTGAGCGTTTGAAAGTTTTTTCTTTCGGTTTCAGTGAGGCGAAAGAGAATGAATTTAGAGTGTTCAATGTAAAATTATGTAACATGTCAGATCCGAATAGTTGTTTAACGGTTGAGGTTTTAGGAACTGACGTAATTAGCGCGGCATCACTAAGCTCTCCTAGTGAAATAAATCAAGTTTCTGAGTTGATATTAAACAGAGGAATTCAGCTCGCAGACGTTTCGTTGCCAGGCGATAGCATAAACATTTTATTGGGTGCCGATAATTATTTCTCGGTACAAAAATGCGTAGTTGAAAAAATGAGGGATCAATTATATTTAGCGGATACAATTTTTGGACTTACTGTTGTCGGTAAAATGAATTTTAGTTGTAGCATGTCAGTTAATGTAAATTTCGTGTCTGTAAATGAGAAAAGTTTTGATTTACAAAATTTTTGGAAATTGGAATCTATTGGAATTTGTGACGATAAGAATGCGGTATTTTCTCAGAAAGATTTAGATACGGTTAATTGTTTTAAAGATAATTTAAAATTCAGGAATGGTAGATACGAAACGAAGCTTTTGTGGAGAGAGAATAAACATAAACTTGCAGATAATTTTGAAGTAGCTAAACGCAGACTCTTGAAATTAATGCACGATTTAAATAAAAATAAAGGATTAGCTACTGAATACGAGAATATAATTAAAGAACAGATTAATAAAGGTATTGTGGAAGAATGTGAGTCGTATGAAAATGTAACTGGAACGTACTGCATGCCACACAGACCTGTGGTAAGGCAAGACAGATCTACTACAAAGGTTAGGATAGTATTTGATGCTTCTTCCAAAAGCGAAAATTCAAATTCGTTAAATGAGTGTTTATTATCTGGATCTAACCTTAATCCTAATATATTGGATATTCTTCTGAAATTCCGTCTTCATCAGGTTGCGTTTGCAGGAGACATTTTAAAGGCATTTTTACAAATCCAGATTGACCCAGAGGATAGGAATTTTTTGAGGTTTTTATGGGTAGAAAATTTAGTTGGTGAATCAATTTTTAAAATTTTTAGAATGGCAAGTGTAACCTTTGGTGTCACCACTAGTCCCTTCCTCTTGGCTGCAACCATAAAGCATCATATCCAAAAATATTGTAAGGATTATCCAAATGTTGTTGAGATGTTAAATAATTCATTATACGTGGACGATTTATTTCATGGTGCTACCACTGTTAGGGAGGCATTTGAATTATCCTGTGGTTCAGTAAAAATTTTGAAAGCTGCTGGGATGACCCTGCGAAAATTTAAAACTACAGGGTGGCTAATAAATACTGTAACACTCCAAAAAATAAGAGTTAATTTTAATCGTTTGGAAAAACAATTTATCTATCTACTTGTGTGATTGGCAACTTTTTGTAAACGCAGAAGATTTTTGTTTAAAGTAAAACATGTAGAATATTTTTAAAGATGGAAGCCAAAAGGTTAATGGTTAAACAGCTTTTTGATCGCGGATTTTCTGCAGGTAAAATATTTAAGCAATTAAAATGCCTTGGTTTTAATAGGACGTTTATATATACGACTATAAATCGATTATTGGATACCAATAGCTGTAAAGATCGACCAAGGTCCGGTCGTCCACGCACTGTTCGTACAAAAGAACGTATCAAAAGAATTCGTGAAAAGATACGAAGAAATCCACAACGTTCTGCAAATAAAATGGCTGCAGAAGAGAACATCAGTCGCAGAACTATGCAACTTATCATAAATGAAGGCCTGGGTTTTACCCCTTATCGCAAAAGAAAAGTTCAAGGTTTGACTACTGCACAAATAGTAAAAAGGTTACAAAGATGTAAGAAATTGCTGAACCGGCACGGTAGCAAAAGTGTTGAAAAAATAATTTTCTCTGATGAGAAGCTGTTTTGTACAGAACAAATTTATAATGCTAAAAATGATGTTGTATATTCAGCAACCTTCGAGGATATACCTGAAAATCTTCGATCTGTTAAACGCTTTCAGAACAAGAATTCTGTTATGGTTTGGGCTGCAGTGTCACACAATGGAAAACTGCTTCTGAAATTCATCGATAAAGGGGTAAAAATCAATGCTGAATATTACAAACAGGAAGTATTGGCTACACGTTAATTACCACATGCTAACAGATTGTATCCCAAAAAGAATTGGATATTTCAGCAAGATTCTGCACCGTCCCACCGATCCAAAACAACACAGGAATGGCTCCATGCCAATTGCCCGAAGTTTATCAAGCAAGAAGATTGGCCACCTTCTTCACCAGATCTAAATCCTTTAGACTATTGCATTTGGGGGATTTTAGAGTCTAAAGTAAATGCTAAGCAGCACAGAAGTTTGGACTCCCTCAAAGCTTCCATACGGAGTGAATGGGACAAATTACCTCATAAAATTTTGATTCGTGCCGCAATAGGACAGTGGCGTAAGAGATTATCTTTAGTAATCGATAAAGATGGCAGTCGATTCGAGTAAAATTATTTCATGGTAAACTTTCATGTATAATGTTCATAATATTGTTGTATTTTCCATTTTCTATTTCATCTGTGTGTAATTAAATGATTCGATATTTGTCACAGTATTTATTTGCCACCCTGTAATTCCCCACAGCTGACAAGTTTGTGGAAGAAGACTCAGATTGATTGTGAGGAACCTAACGAAGATAGTAACCACCCTTTTAAGATATTAGGTTTAATTTGGAATACCGAAACAGATTTTCTGAAATTAGATATCCACCAGCTATTAGAGAACATGAATCACTGCAACGTCACAAAATGCTGCATGCTCCAGACCGTGGCCAAAATCTATGACCCAGCTGGTTACATGTCACCCTTCGTAATAAGGGTAAAGTTTTGCCTGCAAGAATTGTGGGAGCTCGGAATGGATTGGGACACGGAAGTACCTCCAAATTTGGAAGAAAAATTTAAACAGTGGTGTCTTGAAGTAAATGACTTAGAGAAATTGTGTATTCCCAGAAAATATTTTTTGAATGAAGTAAATGGGATGAATGAAAGAATGCAACTTATTGCGTTTTGTGATGCCAGTTTAAAAGGTTATGGTGCGGTTGCATATTTTAGATGTCCCAAAAATTGCACCACATCATTTATTATGTCAAAATCTAGAGTTGCCCCCCTGAAACGAATAACGCTACCACGCTTGGAGCTCCTAGGGGCAATCGTAGCTGCAAGAATATGCAAATATTTGCAAGAACTTTTCCAGATTAAAGATGAAAATATATATTGTTTTTCCGATTCCCAAATTGTACTTCACTGGATTAGAGGCAGTGCTGACGCTTGGAAGCTCTTTGTGGCAAACAGAGTACGTGAGATTCAAAACTTTGTTGCACCTGCCCAGTGGAAATTTTGTAAGGGTATCGATAATCCGGCCGACGTCATCACACGCGGTTGTGCAGCTATGGAATTAGTAAAAAATAAAAATTGGTGGAAAGGTCCCCTATGGTTGAAAGACAGTTGTTTTCCCATGTCAACCACAGAACCTCATGTGAATATTGTTAATTCCGATCTGTTGCAAGAGCAACGAAAAATTGTCGTTTGTACTATTACTGAAACACATCCGGACTTCGACTTACTATCCAGATTTTTCCTCGTGGACAAAGCTGAAGCGTGTAATGGCATGGAGTCTCAGGTTTTTAAAAAATACTCAGTTGCAGCAATCTAAGAGAAATTATGGATTTCTAACTACTACTGAGCTAGATCTTGCTATGAATAAAATTTGCTGAATTGTATAGAAGCATGAATTTAAAGATGATTATAAAAACTTGAAGGAAGGAAAAGAATTAGCAAATAACAGTAAAAGTTTGTCTTTGCATCCATTTATCGACAAAAATGGGCTGTTGCGTGTTGGAGGAAGAATGCGAAATTCTAAGCTTTCCGAAGACGAAAAGCATCCAATAATCTTGCCGAAGAGTCATCATATAACGAACATTATAGTCAATTATTATCACCAACGTTACTTGCATAGTGGAGTCCAGCCAACACTTGCAACAATAAGACAAACGTTCTGGATCATAAATGCAAAAAGAAGTCAATAGGAAGTGTGTTTGGAAATGTATCCGATGCTATCGGTACCGAAAACGGATGTCTTCGCAGTTGATGGGAGATTTACCCAAAGCAAGGGTAACTCCTGCAAGAGCATTCACTAGAACAGGTGTGGATTTTGCTGGCCCATTTCACATCAAAATGGAAAGAAAGCGAGGATCTCGGCTAGTAAAGGCTTACGTATGTTTGTTTGTTTGCTTCACAACGAAAGCTATGCATCTAGAGATCGTTAAGGATCTGACAACTGACGCCTTTATCGCTGCATTACGGCGGTTTGCAGCCAGACATGGAAAGCCTTAAGAAATGTTTAGCGACAGAGGCACAAACTTTTCAGGAGCCGATAAAGAGCTGAAAAGAACGTTTGCATCATTTAACGCAGACAAAAATTTTCATGACTATCTTACCACTGACAATATCAAGTGGAATTTCAATCCCCCAGCGTCTCCCCACTTTGGCGGCCTCTGGGAGGCTGGCGTTAAGCAAATGAAGGGACATTTGAAGAGAACGGTCGGCGGCCAAATGCTCACCTACGAAGAGTTCCTGACTCTGCTTGCACAGGTCGAGGCCTGTCTCAATTCAAGGCCAATCGTCGCCATGTCGGACGACACCAAGGATCTGAGTGCCTTGACGCCGGGGCATTTCATTATAGGTGCTCCACTAATTTCAATTCCTGAACCGTCCCTGCATAACGGAAACATTTCTCTGCTGAAAAGATGGCGACTGACCCAACAGTTGTAACAGTGCTTCTGGAAAAGATGGTCCAGGGATTATCTAGGCCAACTTCACCAACCTACGAAGTGGACCAAGACTTAGCGAAACTTTAAATGCGATGACCTGGTTTTAATTAGGGATGATGATCAACCCCCCCCCCCCTTAAGTGGAAGCTTGGCCGTATAATCGAACTTTATCCTGGAAGGGACAATCATGTTCGAGTCGTAAAGTTGTGAACAGCAACACAAGAACTAAAACGACCAATATCAAAATTGACTTTACTGACCTTTTGTGAATAATTATTCAATTGCTGTTTCTTGTATATGTACATACTAATTTTTATTGTTCTTTCAGATAATCAGACTAGTTTAGGATATGTATATATGTATATAATTAGTGCCATAAGGTAATATTTTTCTTAATAGAATTTTTGTTATTTAATTTCTTATGTTGAATCTTGAAAATTTTGTTGAATATGTAGGATCTTGAAAAAAAAAATTTCTATATCTTGGTTCTTGAAAAATTTTTTTTTTTGAATTCTTGTTTTGATGACCCCGTGGTCATCGAGGGAGGGGGAGCATGTTCGCTCCTTTCCAGATGTGCTGACGCATTTATCTTGTTTTGTTGACGTGAGCGATTTTGTCTCGCCTTTGACTCCCTCTTGTGGCGAGAAATTAAATCATGCAATTGACTTGGAATTCTCGAATGTAGTGTACGTGTATCATGGCCGCTGTAAGCGGAATTCTTGTATTTAAAATATGAAAATATCTTGAAATGCTTGACAGCTTGAAAATAAATTACTTTGAATTCTTGAAGTTTTCGGCAGTATGTTTTTTCAGTCGGCATGCTGCTGACTTGTAAGCTCTCCATTTTTTGACTTTGAAAACGAGCATTCAGCGCAAATACACATACTGATATCTAAGATACAAACCACAGGCCGGGGGAGTTTTCCAACAGTTGTTAATCTGGTTTTTCTGTAGGAATAAAATTCCTTTGTACGTCAAAAAACAGTGGAAATCATGAGGTTGGTGTATAATCTAGAGGAGGTATTTGTTATCAAACACCTCCTCTAGCTTTCTTTGTTTTTTGTAGCTGCTCGTATCAAACCGATTGCGACCTTATACTCAGAGAAAGGGAACATGCCATGTTCGACAGTTTTATTATTTTAAGCTGTGAGGTAATGGAATGATGGTAAAGTGCTCCTAATTGAGCAACTGCATGTTTCCTCGAGTTTAGACCTATTAAAGGACAATAAACTATGTTTCGTTACCCAACATCTACAAGTTCAACATGGCAGAAATAAACTATCAGATTTTCAGAAGCTGTAATCTCATAAACTTAATGCACAAAGTTACGAAAGAAATATTATAAATGCCTGCATTCCTTCTCTCTGATATCAAGGAGGAGAAATATGAAAAAAATAGTTAACATTATGTCTAAACCTATTATGTATAATTGAATCGGCAGTTTGAAGAAGGGAACAAGCGCCAAAAAATTGAAATTCATTTTTTTGCGCTAAAATGTTGTTTACATATAGACCCTCCTTGTAAGCTGTAAAGAAGGGAAAAATCACATTCTGGTGTAATCGGGCCTCGCAATATTTGTCAGTTTGAAGAAGGGAACATATCCCGGTTTTGTTTCCTTCTTCAAACTATTGATACCGTGCTTGGCCAGACTCTCGCTGTTGTCGCGTTCTTTTACAGCTGGTATTTCCATCTGCTGTTCTGTTATTTCTTTAGCCTTTTGTTTGTAGCTCATCACAGTTTTCTTCTTTTGTTTAATCAACTAAGGCTGCATTTACACGGTAATCCTCCATTAACCCATTAATGTCTATTGGTACTAAAAAATACCAGCTAAAGAATAGTTATTTTTCTCTGCACTAAATGTGTCTAGTTGTCCAATATTGTTCATGTGCTTCAAGAATAGTTCACTGTTAGCGGGAAAAATAGATTTTCCGCCATTTGCTCTCAAGTCCTTGTTGTTATTTGACGTTATGCTCAGGTGAAAGCGTCGTGAAACAAGATGCCTCTGACATCACATAGAAAATAGTAAGTTTAGAGTTTTGGATTTATCTCAAAATTATATATTGACTATTAATCACTGTTATGAAAGTGTATTTTATAAATTCATGCCACTCGAAAGTCATGTTTTGCTTTGTATTATAAAATATAAAAACTTATATATCGTTGGTACGAAACCGTACCAACCGGCTAATGTATAGTCAAGTTTGAATTAAAATCGGAAATCTTTCACGTTCGAATTAAAATCGAAAATCTTTCACATTTGAATTAGAATTTTTTGAAATAATATTTTGACTTTATAACATTGTTATAAAAGTATATTTTATAAATTGTTGCCCCTTGAAAGTCATGCTTTTATGCTGTTGGTATAAAATTTTGAGTATAGATGAGTCTATAATTCCATATTTCGGGCACCACGGACTAAAACAATTTATAAGATGTAAGCCAATAAGTTTTGGCTTCAGACTTTGGACTCTGTGTTCTTCTAATAGTCTTTTATTGTATGCTGAACCTTATTGTGGAGCATCTACAAAATTATCAAAATCTGATTTAGGCCAAGGTGCCGATGTTGTTCTTGGGTTACTAGACAAATGTGTGATCCCACCTGGGACTCATGTTGTCATGGACAGCTTATTTACTAGCATTCCCTTGCTGAAAGAGCTATCGAAAAGAGGCATAGCAGGAACCGGGGCATTGAGAGAAAACAGGCAGAAAAATTCTCCTTTATCATCCAAAAAAATCTTGAAAAAGTCGGCAAGGGGGACATATGAATATATATGTCATGAAGATATCAGTATCATCAAATGGAATGACAATAAAGTTGTTACTGTTGCAAGTAACAAAGTTTCTACAGAACCTATTGCATCTGCTACTCAATGGAGTGCCACAGAAAAAAAGAAAATTGTTTCCATGCCACAACAGCTAAAAATTTATAATAAGCATATGGGTGGTGTCGACCTTGTCGATCAAGTTGTGGCAAATTATCGCGTAAGAATTCGTTCTAAAAAGTGGTGGTGGCCATTGTTTTCGTTTGTACTTAGTACCAGTGTTATAAATGGATGGAAATTGTATAAAATGAAAAATGATATTGATGAAATTCCACTTCTTGAGTTCGTACGACTATGCGCACAGGAACTGTTAGGCACTTATGGGACATTGCCTAGAGGGCCAGGTAAGCCAATTTCATTTAGGCATAAAGCGGCCTCACAAATAAAATTTGACAAGAATAGTCACTGGTGAATCAGATCAGATCAAGAACATGCCCGTTGCAAGAACTGTTCCGGTAGAAGCAGTTACAAGTGCGAAAAGTGTAATGTGCCACTGCATCCTCAGTGTCATAAAAACTATCATGTTTGCACTCAATAAACATTTTATTGTTTTATTCTGTCAGAAAATCCCCTAACGTGCTTTTCATTTAATTGTGGTATTCCCGATTTTGTTATTATTTTCATTAATAAAAAAATTTAATATTAGCTTTTATTCTCGATGTGTACTACATACGTACGCCGATTGCTACGAAAGCGTACCAGTAAAAAAAACATAGTTTAAGTGCAACTAAAAATATAATTTTAGTATAATATACATTAATCGACTTAAAACATACAAATATGAGAGAAATAACAAAAATGGTTAAAGAAAACGAAGTCGGCATTAATGGGTTAACACTAGCATTACGGCGTTTTCCGTATAACTCTAACTACGACCAGCGGTCATTTTAACTGCTTGTCCCAAATAAAAGGAAAGGCGCACTTTTTGCTAATATTAAGCATTATTAAAGCTTATAAACATAAACTAAAGTAATACAAGAAGATCCAGGATATTGGCAAGAGAGTTACTCACATTCCACAGGAGTACAAACTATTTTATGAAGAAGTTTTGATGTGACCAACTACTGCAACCACTGCATATTATGATGATGAAAGTGATGATTAGTAATGATTTTTATAATTTTTTACAAAATTTTACAAACATATACTAAATTTTAATAAATAAAAACATTTCTCATTCTTTAATTATTGATTTTTATGCCTATTTCATAATCAGTTTGAAGAAGGGAACAAATCCATGGTGTTTAGCACCGTATAGTTTATTTAAAGACAGTTCAAATGACCTGTCCAAGGTACTGGAATACCGGGTAAATGTAAAGAATCTTATATAAAAGTTTAGTGAAGAAAAAATAATAAATAAGAAAAGTAAAAAGTTTTTTTTAATTTCCAATTTTTAAAATTTTTTTAAAACAGTTTTTGGATTTGTTCCCTTCTTCAAACTGCCGATTCAATTTTAAAGAGCAGATTGAAACATAGGAAAGTAATGGTTCTTTAAATTTATCTAATTATCTTTAAGTTTTAATTAGTTATTCATTAGTTCAAAGTAGCTTAAATGGCATACAGACATGCATATATAATTCTATCTGCATGTATACAATTATGTTCGCATAAATATTGTTAAAATACTTAATAAAGAATTCATAATGAAATCACTGAAAGGTTGACGGCAACTTTCAGGAGTTTTTTCAAATAAATTATATGGGGAAATATATGTTTTAAAACTTTAAAAATCTACAAAACTTTGCCTAAAGTACAAATAAAGGGAAATATATAAAATTCGAATGTACAATATATATCAGGCAATGTACTTAAGAGGCAAGTTAAGTTAACTGAAAGAGATTTTTGTCTTTTCTGGAATTCAGCAATTCAGAAAATCGTAGTATGCTCGGAAACAGGCCAATTGTATACCCAAGGGACGAGAGCTTTGAAGATTTTTTCAAGAATAATTTCGCAAGTATTACAACAGTTTTTTAAGATTATTTAAGTTTGAGGGGAAGACTTCTACAAACGCTCAGGATTATTTATCAATACATACTTAAAGATGATACGACAGAAATGCTCCGGGCAATTTTTTTATCTGGCATTAGTATAGCAATATTAAATGAATGATGGAAGATTTACTTAGAAAGAGAAATATAGTTATTACTCCCCTTACTACAGCTGAGAGCAGAGCATTTTTTTAGGAATCAAATGATATTACTTTTGGAGGGAAAATATTATATATACTGCACATGTATACATAAGATAAAATTTAATTAACAATAAAAACCTGATTTTCATCGGGATGACAGAACATGAGTATCACTTTTTTTTATTTTGTTAGAATATATTATCCGAAAGTTAAATACATGACTAACCCAGAGCACTGTAATAGAAATTTTTTTATCAATTCTTATAGCAAAAAATCAACTAGATTTGGTAAAAAATAATGTCTGTATATTCCTATATTAGTTCCTAACATATTGTACAATCTTCAATACATGAGGAAATATTTTTCAAAAAACCCGACACATATTTGAAGACTTCTATTTTTTTTTCAAAAGATATTAGAAACTACTCTTTCCATTAAAAATATGATTAATGTGCATTTCTTATTTCCCCCTTTTAATTTTATGTTTTGAGACGATTTTTTTTAATTCAGTTTTGTTTATATTCACTAAAAACCATTAAATTTTGGACATATGGGAAACCAAGCTCTCTCTAAAAGTGTCATGTTAAACTCATCTCTCTCTCACTGAGTTTCTATATCAGATAATATTCCCAATTTCTTAACACTTCTGATAATTACTAAATGTACCGTAGCCTATAGTTTTTTATAAAGGCATTAATTAGACAGAGGAAAAAGCCTTGTTGAAGTTTCATACTGAATCCTTTTACTTGAACGGCAGGAAAGAAAGGAGGAAATGATGAGATTATAATTTTGATAACATAAAAAAATTAAATACATAAACCTATCAATTATGAGGCAGAATCTGAAATTGAAACTCTTGTTAAACAAAGTGCAAAGACTGCACAACAAAGAAAAAAAAGTAAATTTAAACATATTTTCTTTTTTTAGAATGAATTGTTTAACTATCTGCTTCACATTTGAATAATTGTTACCTAATTTACAGAATACATTCTATTGTTATCTCATGGAAAATTTTATCATCTAAGAAAAATCTGTTAAAAGTCATAATAGAATGATTTAGTAAAGTAGTTATTCATTTCGTATTTCAAATAAATTTTCTAAACCCATTGAAAAGTTAAATCTTCATGTGCAATCATATGGTAACTTTAGCAGAATGAAAAATAAAGTAATATTCAAAATATTAAATTAATATTTGATAATACCACAAAAAAGTAAAAGTGATATAAATAGTTTTCAGCATCTGAAACTCAGCAGTAATTTAAAAATTCTGAGTATGTTTCGCTCCTGTCTCATAAAAAAGACGATGATATTGTAACGCGAGCCAATCTGGTAGGTATACAATTTTTATTTATCTACCACTAGAAGAATTCAGCCGGGCGTTAATTAAAAAAAATTATCTGATTTTGTCGTTTTCATCTCCCACGAGAAGTGACAATGAAAAATTTTTTATATATATACAGGGTGTTGCCAAATTCGACCGACAAATTCAGAGTAGTGATAGACGAGCAATAATCACATAGAAATGCATGACCGGAAACGCAAACCTGATCAGCTAGATAATAAACAAAGATGCAGAAATGAAAAGTCAACATTTCTACATCTTATTTTATCCTCTAGTTGACCAGGTTTGCGTTTCCGGTCATAAATTCCTATGTGATTCTTTTCTGTTTTTGAGTTTTCTACCTCCTCCAGAAAAATGCGATATTTCGGGCCATCCAGTGGGGTTGGTAAGAGGTATGGTCCGATTTAGTAAACAGAGCCCTCCAGCGTCGGGTTTGCGTTTCCGGTCATACATTCCTATGTGATTATTGCTCTTCTTGATACCTACTATCACCCCTCTGAATTTGTCGGTCGAATTCGGCAACACCCTGTATTTGCCTTACTATTAATTGGTGAGAAGCTGTTTACGTGTTTTTAACATGTGATGGTTACTTTTATTCCTTTCCTAAACTCTCTCAAACTTGCTTTTTAAACTGACCAAGAACGAGAAGGGAAGTTAATCGTCATCATAATAGAGATGTTAAAGTTCGTACTAACTGTCATAATTATAAATAAAAAGGAGCGTTTACGTTCTGAATCGGTGAGAGAATAACGCATTCGCTAGTATGAGTTATTGCAACGTTGCTGCAAATAGGGTGTAATGTTATTTGAAATTCGACTGGAAATACTACTACTAGGAGTTAAGAGTTATGGTACTGGAAGAGGATCAATCCTGGCTATGGCGAATAGCTGGATGCCATTGCCTTGACTAAGTAATTCAAAATTTCATATCGTTTGTTTACTTCGTACTAGAGTCAATGGAGTGTCATATATTTGCAGTGTGCATTCGCGCAGATAATGATAGCAAATTATTTGTTGTTATTGAAGAACTTATGTTGTAAGCCTTCACTTCATCATGAAAGATGTCAATTAGCAACCAAAGGAATTTTATGGGTTCAAAAGATATATTTAAATGACACATCTAATCAATACTGTATTTTTTATACACACATTTATGGAAAGAATTTTTTCACTTTGTTGCATAATATTCCGAAATTTTAATACTTATTAGAAATATTCCCTTTAAAAAACGTAAAAAGAAATTTCTATGGTTTCTTACGTTCACGGGTTAATGCCAAGCACACAGCCCCATTATTCTACTTTTAACCATTAAATAACAGAACCTTACTCTCTCAGCAGTATTATATCCACTCTGAGTATAGTAATTTTTTTTAATTGTTACTTTTCTTTTTCCATAGACTGACTTCTAACAGTTTTTTTTTTCAGATCACTTGTGTTTTATTTGCTTACGAATCCTCAAATTTAATGTTATTAAAGTTTCAACGCTTTTGGAAAATAATCACAAACATATAATGAACAACTTTCTGATTATTACAGCTAAAACACTCAATATTTGCATACATATTTTCAACAAACTATATCATGAAAATATTTCCAGAAATGTATTTTTATTTGAAAATAAATTTCTTAAAATTTCTTTCAGACTTTCCAACATAAAATTAAACTTTATATTTTATATAGCTTGCCTGAGGACAAATTTGATATCTTTACTTAAATATTAATCTTCATTTCATTGATATAGGTTCATATATTCATATATATGCGTTTATACTTATTTTTATAGGAATGACTAGGACTTCTAGAAGATCAAAGAGGTAGAACCAAAATGTAGGTTTTTTAATACTTTATTATGGTCTTTCATTTTTAGTTACATCGCTGTTGCGACTGTAAAAAGAGTTTTTTAAGTATTAGAAATTAGTTTCGTAGAAATTCTGCAGAAGATTTCATTTAGATTCTATGCGGAAATGCTTTATTTAGGTATATTTAGAAAGATCGATCTAAAGCCAGATTTAATTTAACCTTACTGATTAGTATATGAATGGGTTAAAGGTCCATACGTGGTCTCCTTTCTACGTTATTGCTAATCAGTTTAATAACCTCTTTTTTTCTTCATGTCACTAACAATATGAAAGAAATACATTGTTTGCTTGTTTACGTAGAGAATCGTTAATTTCCAGATTTTAATAAGCATTTTGCTTCTGATTCTTATAAGATGTAAGTTTATAAATCTTGTTATTTTAGTCCCATTTGGGGTGAAAATAGCAATTTCAAACGTACAAAATGGGCAAGAGCATTCACAGTTAAATGATATTTTAAGCTTCCTATACATTTTGTTTTAGTTTATCCCATCATATACTAGAATCTTTCCAAACCAGTCGCGTTCTAGATAAGAACAAACTCACATCTTGAATAAGTTAATATGCTATCGTGAATACTTGAAAGAACATGAAGTCTCAAGAATATTTTTTCTGAGAGATTCATATGATTTTTCCTATAGATTTTTGCAGATATATAAGTTTTAATTGCCAGGTTGATATTATTCTTATCAGTAGCATAACATGCAGGTTTTAGTCTGAATAACAATAATGTTCTCATAAAACTCATACCTTATACAAGCTCCTTTGGATGAATGACCTTTTTTATGTTGAATTTATGAAAAATTTCTTCTCGAACGCGTAACGAAACTCGAATCAGCTCTACCTTTCAGTCAATAATTAGATGACGAAATTTTGAATTGTTCCCATGATTTTACTGCGTCAAAATCCACTCATAATTAAATTATGTTCATCTCGTACCGTTCGTAATATTTGCTAATTATATTCTCTTCAAAAAAATGCAATGCCATTCCAATATGTTCAACATTTCAACTTTCTCGTTGAAACTATTGCAAATAACTAAACATCAAATTTTAAGGGCTTCGCAAAAAAAATTATTTGCTGCTAGCAACAACTGTCTAAAATAACTTTTACTTTGAAAACGTCAATAGCAAGTGTCCTTCCCTAAAAAATGGGACTTAAAAAATGTGCATTTTCACTTTAACCGTGTATCTGACGCATAAAACTGGTTCATTGCTAATTTTCAAACTAACAACTTAAAGCTATGCCCTCACCGAACAAAATTTGAGGATATTGCAGGATGAATTTAGATTTTTGCGAATGTTGAAGACACGTAGGCTACGTTTTCCTGGTGATTTTCAAAAATTAAATGTAAATATATTACTTTCTTCTTTTAAAATTGATTAGAACCTAGCTAATCCCTAAAGTCAATTTTAAATCCATATTTCATGACATTTAATTAGAAATTATGGTTATATTTCTTTCATTCAAATAATTTAAAAAGTACTGTAAATTATTTTTTTTTAAAAAAGAGCTCTGTAATCTTTGAGTTCCGTTTCAGTTGGTTTCCTGTAAAAGTCGATTTACCGTGTATTTCCCTATACAACGCTAGAATGGATGAAAAATCACCCAATTACCCACTGTATTTATGGCAAATATTATAATACATAATATATTTTTAAACGAAATACTGCTTTTCTTAACGCGGGAAAAAGGATGTTTGGGTTCAATTTATTATAACTATATTCCATTTAATGTTGCCATGAAACGTGGCCTTTTGATAAAGGAGTTATAAAACATTCTAAGGAGTCAGATAAATTATTCAGGTATAGATATTTTAATAAGAAGCTTTTAATGACAGATAATTGCTGAGAAAATAAAATAAAAATATATTTCTAGGTATCTACATTGAAACAGTTTAAGAATTGAATATCAAAATAATTAAAAAGCATCTAATACACTGTAAATTCAGTTTTTATCCTTAAGATTTCTTGTATAAATTGATTGTGATAATGCAAGAAAAATGATACATAATCATGAGAGAAGAATTTTATCTAATCTCACGTCAATTCTCCTTTTTTAGGGGATTTATCACAGTTTGTAAGAACTGTAATTGCTCCCTCTTGTAAAATAGGAAATTATGGGAGTAAATTTATTTCCAGAAAAAAAGTAGAATAAAGGTGATTTTATTTTTTGTATATTCAACAACTATGCTGAAGAGCTTATTTAAGTGATACTTAGGCTCATGACCCATATTATGAATATATGTGAAAAGCTTTTCTATAGAATGCTTATAACATTGATTTTATTGTATTGATTTTAGTCAACATATTATTTCAACCATATTTTTAAGTAGTACGTATTTATAGGATGAGGGAAACTTTCAAACCAGAACTTCTCGTTGCAAAACACTTTTTTATTCTCAACGTAGAAGGCACTTTGACTTGGGTACGTTCTTCTCCACACCACGACCTTGCTGACAACTGAAATCCTGGAAGTGTTTAGCATTTAGATCGTCAGAATACGTTTAACGAGTTATTGATGAAGAGCACTTGTCTTAAAAAATATTGTTATGTCTACTATTCAAGATATATTTGAAAGAAAATTAATGCATGTATATTAGAACTGTTTAATAGATGCAATTTCAAAATTAGGTGATTATATCTTCAATATTTTTTTCATCATTCCCAAAGTCTACTATGAAACATTGATCTTTATAGAATTACTGAGTACGATGTTCGAAAATATTGCATAATGTTAAACATTATTACGATAATTTTTACAGAAATTACTGAAAACTTCTTCCGGTGAGCCATAATTATTATTTTCGCACCCTTCAGTTTCCAATATATGCTCCATTAACTAGCAATGAAATTTGAATTTCGACGTTAAATTACACAAATGCAGCGGGATTTTTTTAATTTAGTTTCTTAACACTTCTTTTACTTTTATTGGTCAATTTACAAACCCTAACGTCCTTATATATATGTTCTGAATCTTAAACTGGATAGGTTTAAAACATAATATTGCTGGGTGGTAGATATTCTAAATGAAGTAGTAAAATTTTATAGTTATATTTCAGCAACCCAAGTACGCTTTTATTTAATTTTCAAATAATTTAAGGTACTATTTAATCTTTCTATACTTTCCTTTTATTTCACTTTCAGCTGATGATATCATTGTCTGGAAGAGAATATAAGCTAAGCAGAGAGAATTTATTCTAGGTTTGTAATTTTGTGTACTGTCTTAGATAGACGGCATTCAAACCACCTATCGACTCTCTTTATCCTATAGACCTATCTTTTTTCATAATCGTCTTCATAACAGCTTTCGTACAAGCGAGGGTCCGAAATCTCTGTATTAGAGGGTTCTGCCTTAGGAATACAGTTCCTCTAACTGTCCTGATGCTTTACATGGTAAAGAGGTGAGTCTGGTTTGCAAGCAGAAAAGGTTTTCAGAGTAGCTGATTGTCCAATACCAGTAGTAGAGTAGTTAGAGGTATGATGCATGCTAATGTTATCCTATAGACCTATCTCTTTTCATAATCCCCATCATAACAGCTTACGTACAAGCGAGGATCCGAAATCTCTGTATTAGAGGGTTCTGCCTTAGAAATACAGTTCCCCTATCTGCCCTGATGCTTTACATTGAGAAGAGATGTGTCTGGCTTGCAAGCAGAAAAGGTTTACAGGGTAGCTGATTTCCAAATACCAGTAGTTGAGTAGTTAGAGGTATGATGCATGCTAATGTTTAAAATTCCTTGAAAGTTAAATCATTTAGAATACAAAACTGTACTTTGTTTTAAAAAAAATTGTTCTTTCATCTTAGCTGTGATTTGTAAGTTGTGACGATTCTTCTATGAAAAGATGTTTCCAATTTAGTAAAACACGAAAAAAGATTGTTCCTAAAACATTTGACGATATTTTCTTTGAATGGAAGATTCTTACGAAAAAGAAATTCTGAATTTCTTCTCAAAGTTGTATGCATGACCTTGTTTATTTCTTAACATGTCATAATTCGCTAGAAAGGTTTCTAAGCATCTAGTTAGAGTAAATGAAATCAACAAATTTATACATAACAATAGGATTGAAACAATGGTAACTTTTATTTTTAAAAGATCATATCTTTAATTTTCAATATTTTACAGTAAATGATAAACTAGCATTGTAACAAGAATATTAAATTAATAATTAAGTACAGCAATAAATTTTGAAATGGTAAAATAGGCCTAGTCTTACCAAGTAGGTGTTGATATTATAACAGTACCAGTTTCCAATGCAAAATTAGCATAATCCTGAATAAACATATATGGAAGTGGCAAAAGATAAAGAATGCATAAAATCTTCAATCATTTTTAAAATTTTTAAATACATCAGTTGTAACTATAGAGAGGAGTAAAAATTTTAATAATTCGGGGGGGGGGGAATATACGGATTTTATAGTTCATTATTTTACAACGTTGTAACAACGAACTACTGAATTGTAACTCGGGCACAAAGATGTGCTTTATAAAAGCATATACTTTTCAACATAACAACCTATTCATTTCTTTTAAAGACTGCGATAAGTTTTTAAGCGAATAGGAAACACTGATGTACCACGAAAACAGAAAATTCTTTTCATCTCAATTTAAGAACTTTTCATTAATGCTCACTACGTTTTACCCCATTTATTAGCATATTTACCCAATTTGCGTGAGGTTGTTTATTTTTTTTTTGGTATCTCTTTTTTTTCGGTATTGGTACCAGCACATAGAAAAGGGAAATATTTTGCGGTATTGGAATTTTTTTTCCTTCTTAATCAATGATATTTTTTTCCTATCAAAATATCAATTCCCTTCAAAAGTAAAAGAAAAAATATAATGATACTCTTTATTTTAAATTAACCAAAATTCCTCGTTTCTTTTTCGAATTGCTGTTTTAATAAAATACTGGCAGGATACAGAAATACCCTCAACCGCGACATTTGATGATGCTGTTAGAAAGAATAATTAGATTATACCCACATGTAAAAACGCAATGAATGATACACAGTTCAAAGAGCATTATGTTTTCGTTTGAATGATTTAATTTAAAATTGTTTTTCATATTTTCCAAATATTTCACGGATCTGCAGATGGGAACTTTAAAATACATTTTAACATAGCCAAATAACTTAAAATACAATTCCTTTTTAGATACATATCATTAAGCATTAAATTTTATTTTAATGTACGAGAGATTTTGAATTTTTTACAACGAAATAATTTAATATCAAATACAGATCTTAAATAATTATAATTTAGTTAAAATAATATTATTTAAAGTAGCGTACACAAAAGGGAAGCTGAATCAGATATCTTCCCTTTCCTTGAAATGCATGTTTGCACCATCTCAGATTCATTGGAGCCAGCAATGTGCGATACGCTGATCACTTCAGTCTAGTAAACGAGTATTATATCTGAAAAATCACCTAGGCTTTCTGAGCCAAATGTTGCAACTTCTACCGAAATCAACATCCAATCGTTCAAATTTTTATATCTACGACACCGTCCGGACAGCCTTTCTTGAACTTGTTAAAAATGCCAATATTTCAATAGCTATATTCATTTCAGTGAAGATGAAGGATTCTATCTAAATCACCGAGTTGCACAGTTTATCTGCTTTGATTTTTAATATACAGATAAGAACTTAAATAACATTTTTAGGCCATTATTTCGTGAATGCTACATATCTAGAATTAAACATTGTCCTGCTGAAAAGTATATTCATCAATTACAGGCCTTGGTATATAAGTATTACTACATGACTCAACACCACAAAATATCTTGATGAGACAATTTACCAATAAGGGAACTAGCCACTAAACTAGAAGGGTAAAACTTATTAAAAGGATGGCGGACTTTCAGATTACCAAAAATCGAACAATAATTTGATTTTTTTAGGATGTATAAATAGTTTAAAAATATGTAGATATTGGAATAAAATTCCTTTAAAAATGTAATGAAAATTAAAATGAAAACTTGGTGAATTTAGAAATAAATATTAAAGATAGGAGGGGGGGGGAAATATATTTTAAATGGCTTTTTCAGAAAATGCGTAATTTTCAGATTTGCAAGTCTTTGAAATGCTCCTTGCGTCAAAATTTTTGACGAAATTTTATAAAATTTTAAATAAAGACTCCTCTAAGATATAAAAATAAAGTTATGTATCCATTTAAGGTTTCGACATCATTCAGATTATCAAACTTAAACTTAAATGCAAAAAATTCCCAAAAATTCCTGAAAATTCAGAGTACAAGCATAAAAATATTTACTAAAAATTAACTATTCAACGAAAGCACAAAGTAATAAATAACTCTATTCAAAATATGTTTATAAGCAATATGAATGCAAAATTTAGGGGGGAAAGTTAAAAATTGGATTGCAAGGAGCATTTTTAAAAAAAGACTAAAAATTCCAATTTTTAAAATGTAAGATTTTTTTAAAAGATCTTCATAAAATTTTATAAGGTGTTTGATATATTTATACTTTAATGAATATATATGCAAAATTTCATATTTCTGAGATAAAAAATTCAAAAATCGCTTTGTAATGTCCACGATTCCCTTAAAAAGACGTTAGAACACATTTGCATACGAAAAATGCTGAAATTTCAACAACGCTTCGCACAAATAAAAGATCTAGAGTATTAATACCAGTTTTTGCATTAGTCGGATGGATTGCATAATCTCTATCATCTTTTGTAACACTAGAGATTAACAGACTGGGATCTACCAATCTCTCTTGAACACAAAGAACCAAAGTTGGCTGAACTGCCTACCCAAAATTGGACAAAAAGCATCTGTGTCTCTTTCATAGAAAGCCCGCTTTGAGCGAAACTGTTACCGGCCCAATTACTTCCGGCCCAGTAATACATTAAAATAGTCACAGGCCATGTGGACTCCGAAAGGACTACTATTACCCGAAACTAAAGTGTAATTAGAACCCGCAGACAGGTTTCGAAGCAATCGTCTTTCTAGTTAAAATTAAGGGAAAATAACAAAAAGAGGGATAACACGTTCAAAACTAGGCCAATCTATTTAGAATTTGAATATGTTGTTAAGTAAAAGGTGCTGAATAATACTACATTATGCAAAATAGTGGAGCTGCAGTCGGAATACGTCATTTGCGAAGAGCATAAAAGCGCATGTCTCAGAGCAATGCGGCAATTGCCGCTGCGAGGCTGATATTACACATCTGGCATAGCCAAATTGTAACAATGACCTCCAGGCATCATTTGACCGAAGAACTGCGATGGCGAGCTACTGGGAGACTAGAGGCAGGACAAAGTCAGACAGAAGTGGCCATATAGCTAAATGTGAGTCCGTCTGGGGTTCATAGACTTTGGCAACAATTTATAGCCACGGATTTGGCATCCAAGAGGTTCAGCCAAGGACGGCCATACGCTAGGACGAGTGCTGATGACCGATATTTGTCATTATGCGCACGAAGGAACAGAACCGCAACTCCGACTGCAAGCTCCGTCTGCAGATCCTTCCGCGCTGCACGCTCTGGAAGGTTGGTATCAACGTCAATTATGCGTAGAAGACTTCACGAAGGTGGTATTTTTGCGAGGCGACCAGCCATTTGCGTCCCGCTCACGTCACGCCGTAGGCGGGGACGCTTGCAGTGGGCACGTCAACATGTCCACTGGACGCATGATCAATGGAGAGCTTTTCTCTTTACGAATGAGTCCAGGTTTCGCCTCCAAAGCGATAGTAGGCGTATTTTGATTTGGAGAGAACCTGAAACTCGTTTTTATCCATCACACATCCGTGAAAGAGATGCATACGGATCAGGCAGTGTCTGTGTTTAGGGTGGTATCTCTTTGGTGGACGCACATATCTCCATGTCTTTCCCCGTGGAAATGTGAATATTTACACCTATAGAGATGACATCCTTGATGCTTATTTGCGCCTTATGGCGGGGCAAGAGGTGATGCTTTCGTGCTACTGAACGATAACGCAAGACCGCAATGGGCTCGCATCGTGGATGCTTATCTTGAGCAGGAAACAATTCAGCGCATGGAGTGGCCAGCTCAATCACCGGGCCTGAATCATATCGAGCATGTTTGGAACGCTTTAGGACGACGTATAGCTGCTCTCAATCCTCCTCCTAGGACCCTAGCCACGCTTTAAACTGCTTTGCAAGATAAATGGCTCTCACTTCCTACCGACCTCATAGACCACATAATTGACAGCATCACACATCGCTGTATGTGTTGAATTGCTTCTCGAGGGGATCATACGCCATATTAAAAGTACTTTTCCTATACCAAACGAACACATCCGATTTTTTCATTGTATACATATGCTAGTTTCTATAACACCATAATTGTCTGGCGATTTCTTTTTATGCTATTTTATACCTACCTATGTTGTATAATGTGTATAAGTTTCATTAAATTCTACGTGTAACTTTTTGAGTAATCGCTATGTTTGTGACTTTTCCTTAATTTTTGATAACCAGTATATTCGAGCATGTTCGCAACGTTTCAAGAACTTCAGCGAAAGAAGACTCATAAATAATTAAAAAGTTCAACTAATTAAATATTTGTTGTATTTTGGAATGAAGGTGAATAAATATTTTTCTACTCAACTAAACACTTTATACACTAGTCACTTAACCCCTGCAAGTTTTACATAACTTTTTTGTGGTATATTGCTAGTGTTGGGTACATAAAGGCAGTTATTATTTTTGCGGTGTATGGAGAAAAAAAACTTGTAAAATCTGACTGGATATTTTCATTATGTAATTACACCTTACGTAAGTATCACCACACAATAAGTAAGTATTTATTACACATTATGTAAGTATCACTACAATGTAATTAAATTTATATTTAAACAGGGAATATAAATTAATCTCAGTTGATACTTCAGTTCATCATTAAGAATAGAATAAATTGCAAAGAATGCAAAGAGAAAAGATTTTTTCTTAATATTTAGATTAATTAATATCTCTTGTCTATTCAGGACTCAAATTAAATTATTTAAAAATGCAGGCATTATTTTAATATGATTTAATATTAAGAGCCATGAGTTTCTAAAAATTTTATAATGGCCTATCTTATACATGCAGTTTTATTCAACTAATTAAATCGATTTCCCTTTTCCAGACAAGATATTTTATCAAATCGCATTTCAAAAACAAGAACAACATTTGAAGTTTAAAAATATCAGTATTGTATCATCTCCTGTTTTATAATAAATGTTTTTCAATAGAATTGTGTAACAGTTGATAACTATTTTACTTCAGTACTGAAAAATATAAAACATCCTTACTAAGCACTTATAAAACTTGTGGGCTGACCACAATTTTATATTTAATCCTTATTTTTCTATTTAATAAGTATTATTTTGAGTAATTAGGAAATAATACATTTCATTTGACAAAATATTCATTTGAGCTTCAGAGTCTTCCAAATTCCCCAAAATGAAGGGAGAAACTCATTGCTACATATTATGCAGCCATTCAGTTTTAACTACAGAAGAAAAAAAAATTCTTGTTGCATGTATTTTTGTTATACAACAACTCCGTAGCCCAGAAAAATATTTAACAAAAGTTTCTCTAGCAGCAATTTGAAAACTCCTTTCTCCCATTTTCAGCGCAAAAAAAGACAACGAACAAAAAATAGTGACAAGATCTTTGCTCTTCTGTTTATCTAAGCGCAGCTCAATTATACCTCATTGACCAGCCCTTTCCCTCCACCCTGCTAAGGAAAAGAGAAAAATCTTTCGCGCACAAGGAAATTAATGACGACTTCTGAGATAGATTACTCCTCTTTTTCGCGGAAATTTTTTTGTTTCTTTTTGCTTTTGACAGTGACACCCCAAGCAGCGGTCCTGGCAAAACAGAGCACCCCTTAATTAACCGCCTCTCTGTTCCTCAGGATGGGGTAAAGCCGCTAATGAATTTGTACTATTACTTGTAAAACTCCTCTTAAAAGTAAGAAAAATGCTAACAATACAATAGGGATAGGACACTTAACAAAAGAGGTATGAATAGTCTACAAATGTAGGTTTTGCACTTTATTCTATGCAGTGTTATAATATTTAGCTTGTTATGTACCTAGCGCAAATATAGACACAGATATATAGTGCACATAAGAGGCTCCCTCTCTTAGCTTAACCCCTTTGTTTTGATTAAATTGTATTTTAATAAAAGCTTTCGTGTCACTAAATTTAATACATTTTAAGATACAGTATGTGAGTTACGCTATCAGCGGAATTGTTTACAGTCGGCAGGAGGTCTCGGATTCTAGTCCTAGATGGGAGAATTTTTCAAATCAGGTGAAACAACATAGCAATCTTATTATTTATCTTGGAACTAACTGTATAGGGATATATACATATATCCCTATACAGTTTTAAAACTATGTCTATATTTTTATACAATTTTATAACTATGTCTTTATATACTAAAATGGGCCTCGGATCAACTTAGTGGTTAGCGCGACGGAATTCGACATTAAAGGTGGTCGGTTCAAGTTCCGACAAGCGTCACTGAGGGCTCCTATGTCACAGTCGTCTATGGACATGCTAAGTGTTTAGACCTGAAAGTGTTGATCCCTCAGTGTGGTTTATTGGGGTGGTGGATATGACCCGGCCAGATGTAGCCCTTGGTGGTGCTTGGACAAAATTATGGTGGCATCCGGCAAAAAGTCGACCTACGACTCTTGTGGTGCCCAAAGTCAGATCTAAACAGGAGCCGCATATCATCGTCGTTGTCACCGTAATTATTTAATATATATTGTAAGAGTGGTAGTATGATTAATTACAGAGTGATGCTCATATGTATAGATACAAATCAATTTATTAAATCAATCAAAATACATATACAAACAATACTATTCATTGCAGACTTCTGAATTTTCTATCTCATTAACACAATATATATATGCATTTCAAATTATCTTTCTTCCTATATCGTATCAAAACATTAATTATTTTTATTCATCTAATCTTCATTCTCATCAATACCAAATACTCACATTCTTTATCTAATCCCTAACATTGTTTGATTATCCTACACTCTTAATCGATACACATAAACACATTACAAAATTATTGCAAGATACTAATCCAATTAATACGGACATACACAATCACTATTTTATGATATATATTCTATACATATATATTAACATTTTACCTTAATCTGCCCCATCTAATTATCTGCGCTCTCTAGTAGGCATTGGGCATTGTTAGGATAAGTCAAAATACTCTCCTACCTTATCTGAAGACACACCGTCATCACAAGCCTGGCTGGGGGTCATAGGACTTTTCCGGGCGTCGGGCTTTCTGGTCCAGGGGAACGGCTGTTACTATCTGCTGGCGGCGGACTCAGGGCGCGCGTCTCCGAGACATACACACTCGCTTCGGGGTAGCGTTGGTCAATCCGAAGGTCCGTTCCTCATCACAAGCCTGGCTGGGAGGGTCATCGGACATTTCGGGTCATCGGGCTTTCTGGTCCAGGGGAACGGCTGCAATTATCGGCCGGCGGCGGATTCAGGGTGCTCGTCTCCGCATATAAGCATTCGCTTCGGGGGCGCGTTGGTCCAGGGCAGTGGTCGGCAAACCGTGGCTCGCGAGCCACATGTGGCTCTTCGGCCCATTGAGTGTGGCTCTTCTACAAAATACCACGTGCGGACGCGCACGTACAGTGCGATTGAAACTTCGTCATGATTGGTTTTCTTATTTATATTTTTACATACTTGGTGTTTATGAGTCTTTATCTTTAGGCGAGTGCTCTGAAGCGACTTAATGAGAAAACATTTCCAGAAAGATTAAATGTCAACGCGTATCGTCAAGTCGTATCTTTGCATCGTATATTACAATGTATTACTTCCGAGAGCGTCTCTCGGTAGAAACACTAGACTAGTCTAAATGGTCTTCGATTATAACCAACCAGCAAGTCGTAGATCTTAAATTGGTTTTAACTTTATCAATAGCAGTTGACGAGTCTTGTGACATAAATGATACAGCGCTAGTTTCATTTTTTCTACGATTTATTTCATCTACAGGTTCTAAAGAAGGACATTTGGAATTATTGTCACTCAAAGGTCAAACACGTGAAGAGGATATAGCAAATGCTGTAATTGTGTGCATTGAAAAAAATTCATATTCTACTCGATAAAATTGTCTCAATTTCAACAGATGGAGCGAAAAGTATGACCGGCGTAAGAAACGGGTTTGTTGCTATTTCGAGAGAAAAATCACGAGGTACTTACAATGAGTCCATTACTATTGCATCATTCATCTAGATGCGCTTTGTACGAAGACATTTTCAGAAGAAATTTGCAAAGTTATAAAATTGGTGATTAAGATTATCAACTCCATTATAGATGAAGCTCTTAATCATCGCCAATTTAAAGACTTTTTAGTTGAAATGTAGAGTGAGTACGCAGATCTTCTGCTGCATAACAAGGTACGTTGGTTTTCAAGAGGAAACGTTTTGAAACGTTTCGCTTTCTTAAAAAACAGAAATTAAAGCATTTCTCCTTTAGAAGGGTGTTTACTATCCAGAACTAACGAAAGATCAGTGGATCCAGAAATTTTATTTCATGGGAGACGTTACGTCTCATCTAAATCAGCTTACGGCGACAATGGACCATGAAAAACTTTTTTTTTTAGTTATCAACCAATTGCTATGAAATTTTGTATACTTATACAGTGTTGTTTAGAGATGGAAATTCTAAATTTAAAAAAATCAGAATGTAATTAAGATATTAATGAAAATCAGTTTATTAATTACTCTATTTAAAAATGCTCCATGTGCATTAATTTTTGTCTTAGATATCTAATTTTCTCTCCTAAGCTAGCGTTATACAGTTTTAATAAAAGTTAGTAGCAATATTTGATTTACAGTCATATTTATAAAAACTAGAAAAAAATCGATAAAAATAGGTCATTTTATGCAAAATTTTATCAAAAAAATTTTTTTTATTGTATAGATTTTAAGTTGTTTTAAAATAGTATAATGGATTGATTACTAAGTTTTATTCTAACATATATAAATAATCATTTTATGAAGTTCTATGAAAATTCAAGAAAAATTATGATGCATGGAACATTTTGAACTTACCGAAACGGCATGAAAACTTGTTTTGAGAAAATGGCATTTAAAGTTTTAATTTGACTAACATTTCCATTGTTTACGTTTGAAAAAAATACTTATAACTCGATTAATAATGATCGGATCAACATATTTATTTTTAAATTTAAAGCTGATGAGTTGCAGAATCGTTTTCTGAAAGCAAAAAAATCGCTTTGGGGACATAATTTTGTCAATCTGAAAGTCCATTGTCGCCTTAGTCGTAAACCAGAGGGGAAAGAATGCACAATTTTTTCGATGTTAGAAGTTATTTCATTCAAAAACAAATTATCTCTTTTTATTCAAGATTTTGATAGAGAAACTTAGATTCACTTTCCAAGCCTGTTGAAACATCGCCAAGAAAATAATTCTGATATTGTCATTTTCTATTTCAAAACAACACTTTTAAATATTAGGGAAGCTTTTCTCGACAGGTTTCAGGAAGTCAGAAACAACAAAGCGACGTTAGCTTCTGTTAAAAAACCTCTTATTGCTACTGTAACAGATTTTCGAACTCTAGAAAAATTAAATTTTTCTCCCTTTAATATTAAATCGGGCGATGGCCGATTGGCTAAGGCGTTGGCCTTCGGTATCAGAGTCTGTGGGTTCGAGTCCCACAATCGGCATGGATGTTTGTAGCCGTTCGGAATCGGCTTTAAGCAGTAGGTCCCGGTCTAATTATCCCTTGTGTAGCAAAAAATGACGTATCGCTCCAAGACCAAACAAAACCCTTTAATATTGACATTAGAAATTTTGAAATGCAGTTACTGGATTTAAAAAACAAAGAAATGTGGAGTTCGAAATTTGAACGTCTTTGTGCTGATATAGAAATATTGGAGATAAACAAATGGGAACTTAGTTCACAGCACAAGTGGTCTGCTTTGAGAGATCTGGAGAAGGAAGATATGATTTTTAACACCTAGAATAGTATTGCTGACTCATATAATCACCTGGAAAAACTAGTGTTTCCTGTTCTTTCTTATTCGGATCTACATATTCATACGAACAATCATTTTCAAGAATGAACCTTATCAAGAGTAAATTGAGGAGTCATCTTATTGATGAGAACCTCGAATTGTGCATAAAATATTCATACATGTGCATAAAATATTCAACATACAAACTTGACTTACCCAAACTTTCCAAGGAGATGCGAAGTCATTGTTCACATTAGTGTTTGTCTGTCATTGTCATGATTTAATTTAATGGATACTTTACAATTTAATTTTATCAATAAATAATATCGATATTAAGTAGGATATCAAGTTTTATTTAACGTACCTATAGTTTAACTAAGACTTAAAAAAACTTTAAGTACAGTTTATTAAGTTAATGTTAGGGAGCGCTATGGAGTAATAGAAGATGTAGTGTCGAGGATTGAGAAAGGTATGTTGAGATGGTTTGGACATAATGAGAGCATGAACTAAAGGAGATAGATGAAATAAATATACAAGACGTGTGTGGATGGAAGAGTTGGAAGGGGTCGACTTCAGCGAACGTACCTTATTCAGATTGAGGACTTTTTAGCAAAGGCCAGCTTTGGAGTATCCTAATTAAATTAATCACAATGCACCTACCTATATAGTTTAAGTTTAAAAAATTTGGCTCTCAAAAGATATTTCAGTCGTTGTGCTTTTGACATTTGGCTCTGTTGACAAATGAGTTTGCCGACCACTGGTCCAGGGGAACGGCTGTTCCTCTCTTGCTGAACGGCAGGTTAGTCGGTCGGCCTCTCCGGTACTGGGCTCTGCATCTAATTGTTAGCGGTTTGGTTTTCGGGTACCGAGGACTTGGTCTGTCTCTCCCGCATTAAGTTAGCAGCCCGTCATCTCCTTCTCTCGTCCTTCGCCGGCTACGGGGGCTTATGTGTTCCTCGTGAGAATTCTAAACTTATTCTACTCTCTCTAAAAACTATTCCTACCGAGCTCAACTTCTATCATTATTTATTCAGGCCCTCATTGGTGGCCACCTTCTATCCTATAGGTCGATCCGGGGCCCCTTCATTGGCCGACAACCTATTTTATATTCATATTTTCTCCAATCAATATTCAAAGGGGCGTCCGCCCTTGCACCTGTCTGGGGTTTCTTACATTTTTAACTTCTCACGCTCTTCTCCGGCCTCCTGTGGTGTTTTAACGCCGTCCAACATCGTAAACTGCCTCACCCCTTTTCTTCTCCTAACTCTGACTCCGTTTTCAGATTTCCCTTAGCTCATTATCACCAGCTGGGCCCTTCGTTAAACGCAGCTGTTGACCGTTTTCTCATTTCAATTGCCCCCTCTCAACTTGTCATCTCTCCTTTCGATTTGCATACGCAGTACATTATCCCGTTGTTCAAGGCATCTCAATTGTCTGATTCTCTGAATTACATTCTCTATCACCCCTTTTTCTGAACACGTGTCGTGTCTCCACGGCAGTCGTCCAGTCTTCAATGGACTTGGTTAAGATTTATCCACTCAGGGGACAATAGTAACAACAAAAATAACATATACTACACTGAAGTGCCACTGAATTAGGGATACCTACCTAGTAACGAGTTGGGCCTCCTCTGACCCTGATAACGGCTGCCACACGACGAGGCATAGATTCAACAAGTTTCTGGAAACGTTCCACGGGAATGGCTTGCCAAATATTGGCTAAAGCTGTACATAATTCAGTAAGGTTCTTTGGTGCTGTGTGATAGCCTTTCATGACTTGTTCCAAAACATCCCAAAGATGCTCAATAGGATTTAAGTCTGGGCTTCTAGGTGGCCAATTCATGACAGAGAAGTCAGAGGAATGCTCATCCAACCAGCCAGTAGCCAACCGGGACTTGTGAGAGGTACAGTTGTCTTGCTGGAAAACTGTGTTACCGTGCGGATAACAGAACAGCATAAACGGATGGAGGTGATCACCCAGCAACTCTACGTACCGAATTGCATTGAGGGAGGTTGGTACACGCACCAAAGATCCCAAACTGTGCCACGAAAAAACACCCCAGACCATGGTTGAGCTACCATGCCCTTGTACAGTTCCAGCCAGGCATGCAGGATCCATGGCTTCATGAGCCTGACGCCATATTCTCAGCCTCCCGTCAGCGTTAAGTAGTCGGAATCGAGACTCATGACTCCATGCTACTCGTTTCCAGTCCTCTACAATCCAGTCACTGTGCTCTCTTCCCAGGCAAGACATGCAGCCCGATGGTGAGTATAGAGCAATGGTACTCTCGTAGGTCGACAGCTCCCGAAACCCATACGGTGAAGCGAGCGTTGCACAGTCCATTTACTGACTGTACGACTGGCACCGTCATTAAACTGGGTGGTAATTTGAGCTAATGTTTGGCTTCGCTGGCTACGTACAATACGCCTGAGCCGTCTCTCACCACGCACTGTCAAGGCTAATTGTCCTTTGCAGTTTGCCCGATCGCTAGTTTTTTTCGCACCATCCATGTATTCTTGGTATACTCTTGACACTGTCAACCTTGAAAATCCTAGCTGTCTGACGATTTCGGAAATTGAATGGCCCATTCGTCGCTTACCTACGATTTGTCCGCGATCGAAGACGTCTAAATCAGGCAGTTTACCCATACTGGCAATTCCAATAACTAATTGAGAACAACCACAGTACGCGCTATATATGCAGTTACCACAGCGATCTCACTTGGGCATACATGATGCGCAGCGCTACACAATTTGCATAGGCTTTGCTATCCCTAATTCAGTGGCACTTTAGTGTAATAAATTCATTATACTATTTTAAAACAACTTAAAATTTTTACAATAAAAAAAAGTTTTTGATCAAATTTGGCATAAAATGACCTATTTTTATCGATTTCTTTTCTAGTTTTTATAAATACGACTGTAAATCAAATATTGCTAGTAACTTTTATTATAACTATATAACGCTAGATTAAGAACGAAAATTAGATATCTCAGACAAAAATTGATGTGCATGGAGCATTTTTAAATAGAGAAATTAACAAACTGATTTGAATTAATATCTTAATTAATTACATTCTGATTTTTTTTAATTTAGAATTTTCATCTCTAAACAACCCTGTATAAGTATATAAAATTTCATAGCAATTGGTTGATAAATTTTTAAAAAAAGTGTTCATGGTCCATTGTTGTCTTAAGCTGTGTATAGTCTCCACACTTTCATCCTAAAGAGGCAAGTTGTTGGCGAGGGCTTGAACCCTTGAATTTCTCCTCTCCGGAATAACATTCTTTCCCCCTAAACCCTACTAGGCTTCAGTTTTATTCATCAAGCAGCAACACTGACCGCTATATGAACGCTTTTGATTACATCCATCTAAAATAAAATACATTGCATCTTTATGTCATTAGGCTGAAGATGCTTTTTGTTGTTGCTTAAATCCCTGAAGGATCTATGATAGCAAATGCTACAGAGGCTGTTCGCACATTTTTAGACGATTTTGGTAAGCGGTAATAAAAAATCGTTTGCTGCAAAAGAAATAATTGCAATTGTACTATGTTTTTGAAAGTCAAAATTATCGTCTGCGGCTTGAAAGTTTTGTTTTTATTCAAAATGGCGTTTTTAACAAAGCAGTGGTTCGAAGGCTACATTTATGCTCTTTCCGAAGAGAAATATGCATACTCCGTTATCCAAAAACGATGTGAGAGTCATGGTTTTGTGATATCTAAAGCGTCGATAGGTAATATCGTCAACAAGAAAGGTAAAAAAACGTCAAATTGGAGCCTCAAGTGGAACAAAAATTCCAAACAAGTATCCAAGGAAAAAACGGACATCTTCGACTATTGCAAAGGTACGTTGTTTAATGTTAAAAGAAAATCCCCCTAGTCAAAGGACAGTTGCAAAATCATTAAAATGCTCGGTGTCCACTGTAAACAAAATGATAAACGTTCATTTAAATCTTAAGAAAGCGAAAAAAAGCAATGTGCATCGTCTTCTTCCAAATCATATCGCTGAATGCAGGACACGCTGCAGAATTCTATATGAGAAACACTTATCCAAGGAAAAATGGAAAACAATTGTCCCAATAGATGAATCATGGGTGTATTTAAATGATTGCAACAAAAAAAGAGTCATTTATTATCATAAAAGGGGAGAAAAAATTTAAGTACATGGTTCAAAGAATCGAAAGAAAGTTTTTCTATGGGATTCATGATTGTTGCTTTTTTTTCTTATAAGGGCAAGTTAAAAATAAAGAGAGTGAAAAAAAATGTCAAGATTAACTCCAAATACTATCAGGAACATATTTTATCGCCAATTTTTCTGAATGAAATACCATCGCTTTACCCACAGTGCCATCTATCTGTGAGACTCCATCAGGACAAAGCTTGCAGTCACACATCAAAATCCACTGTAAATTTCCTAAAAGAAATGGAACAAAAACTGATATCAAGGCCATACCCTTCACGGATATCCCTACTAAATCTCCCGATGGATTTTTGTTCTTTCGGACTTTTAAAATCTGCATTATCCAAACGTCGTCCCAAAACCCTTACAGGACTCTGGAAAGCTGTTCAGGAGGAATGGGATAGAATACCTCTTCTGACACTTCAAAAGGCATTATTATCCTGGAAATTTCGGTGTCGAAAGATAGTTCAGAATAAGGGATGTCAAATAGAACATTAAAAACAGAAGAATTTTATGCAATTTAGTTTTGTGAATACAATATACATCGTCTAAAAAATCTGTGAACAGCCTCTGTATTTCATCGAATATTTTTAGCTTCATTTCAGTAAATGTGAGGCTGCATTATTTTTAAAATATTGAAGAAAACTAACAAATGTTTTTTGTCTTGAATAAAAAGAATACTTTCTGCAATGCACATGGAATTTATTTTTGTTTCCGTATAAAGTAGGGATAAATATTATCATACACTCAACAAAGTTTGTTTGACACGTTTTTAAGTGTGGCTCCGTAGCATACAAAAGAAAGCATTTTGAAGGAGCTGTGCACTCCTGTTTTGCTTTAGTGATACAAGTATTCATCAAAAACTTTAAGTTCCCGTAGCAACACATAAGCATAAGGAGTAAACATAAGACTGTAATATGAAAGAATAGCTTATATCTTTGTATAACTTCACTCGATTTAACGATTATTTACATAAAAATATCAAATACATGTTTCTTTATTTATGATCTGTAAACTAAATATTTCGAACCCTCGAGAAATTTGGAAAATGCGTTAAACAACTAGATATTTTCGTCTCTAGAACGTATTATTTAACAATTCAATAAGTAAATCAGCCTAATATATTTGTTATGTACGTAATTCAAACCATCATAAATATGAATGGTGATAGAAAAGTATAAACATATTTTAAATTTTTAATTTCGTTATGCATTTACTTGATATTTTATATATTTTTAAGTTGGTTTTCAATGGGATTCATCTAAATGTTTAAAGAAAAAATATTACGGCATCTGTCGACCTTGAAAATCCTAGCTGTCTGACGATTTCGGAAATTGAATGGCCCATGCGTCGCGCACCTACGATTTGTCCGCGATCGAAGGAGTCTAAATCAGGCAGTTTACCCATACTGATAATTCCAACAACTAATTCATAACAACCACAGTACGAGCTATATATGCAGTTACCACAGCGCCCTCACTTGCGCATACATGATGCGCATCGCTACACAATTTGCATAGGCTATGCTATCCCTAATTCAGTGGCACTTCAGTGCATGTGTATCTTGACAACTCTTATCCGTTTTAGGAAGTGGATACACATGACGAATACCATATGCCCGAATGCATCAACAATATAGTTAAACATAGCTTTTCAATACTATAAGTATGTAGAAAACATAGAGTTTAATATGTTTAAATATGGCTTTATAGAATTGTAGCTCACTGGTTTAGTCGTTTAATCGTAAAGATCTCTGCTCTGATGAATGTGATCTTCTTTATCGTTGGCTATGCTAAAGCGAAATAGATACACCAAGGAAGTCGTGAAAAACTCCATTGACCTAGTATGGCAAAAAGCAACCAGATTGGAGCCATAAAACTCTAAATTTGTTTTCAAAGAAAATCGTAAGTCAACTTATGCTTTGTCTTAAACTATTTTGATAACAGCTCAATAACGAAGACTATCAGTGAGAAAGAACTGATGCATGAATATCATGATAGTGCTTCCAGTCATAGTCCATTGATTTCGTCTAAGGATGCCTGTTATTTTTTTATATGATGCAAACAACATCACCCTCAGACTATCAATGAATGGAAAAGGGTCCTATGGAGTGTTGCTCTGGATGAGTCACATCGTATGGTTTGATAATCCGTTAGAAGTGTCTGGACCTGGCAGATTTTTGACAGACGTCACTGGAAGGAATTTCTTGGGGAGTAATTGAAAATAAGAGATGGTAGAGTAAAGCACTTTTATTCGGCCACTGATTTTCAGCGTCATCCTCTTCAAACTTTGTCTACAAAGATATCTTGGAGATCACCACACTTCCATCCTGTGACATACTTCTGCATTCGGTTCTACACTTTTAGCAAGACAATGCACCTAATCTCAAACTTTTATGGATCGAAAAAAAGAAGATGGAAGAATTTAATTGACCAGCCTATTCTTCGACCCTAGTCCTATTTCATCATTTTTGAAATGATCTGGTACCGTTGGTTACGCACTGGACATACACAAGAGACTGCAAAAGAAGGATTTTACCCTTACTGACTACAGTACAACCCAATGTGTGACAATATAGTGTATGTATGTGTCTCTATTCTAATACCAGACAATAAAACATTTAGAAAAGTTTTGCATCTTCAGAATTATATCAAATTAAAACAAAGCTTAAAATATGTTTGCATTGTGGGATTATTAAACTATTTAAGAATTTAATTCCACCCGTAATTATAAAAAAATTAATATATATATTTGATTTCTTTTTTGTGAAAATGTTGGAAAAAATATAATAAAAGTATGCATTAAATTTGTCAGATGGGAATCATTTTTTTGCATAATTGAATTAGATACTGCAGAGCTAAATGATTTTTAAGAAATTTCAAAATTCTAACTACACAATTAGGAACCAATACCCTTAAAGGATATAATTGTTAAGTATTAAAAATAATATTGATTTAATAATAAATTGACGCATTAATTTTGTAACTGTGGTTATATTAAGAATAAATTAATTTTAATATTTAATTAGTTGAATTCATTATGTCAATTTTACGTCAAAAACTTCAAAATTTGAAGATCACATCTGTGCATTGCTCTCTACTTTGGTTATAAATTCCCACCAAAAAAAATTATACTTTAATTCTTTGTGTATGATAAACAAATGAAAGCCCTCCGTCTTTTATGACTGCTTGATATGAACTACCGTGATAGTTCGTATTAAACAAAACACATTTATCTTTTATCAAACAGATTCTTATTGGTTTAGGATCATCTCTGCCCACATTGAATGTAAATGGCATCATTCAGTGCATCTTTCTCCGAACTTGAATCCTTTAAAAGTAGATAAATATATGTGTATATCTATTAGATAGTTTCAAATATTTCGGGTCGTGTGTTTGATTAGTAATTTCACAGAGCGAGTATTTAGAGAAACTTTTGAAATTCGGCCCTTTTTTCCATTTTTTTAACATATTTGAGCGATAGTATATTTTTAATACACTTACACTGAAAACGTTTCTTAATTCATGAGAAATTTCAGGTCCTTTTCTCGATCTGTTTACTAAGAGATAGATAGTGACTAAAATGGCAGTTAAAATAATTACGTATTTACACTTCATGATTTTTCTTATTTTTCCTTCGTTCATATTAAGAATGTATCATCATTTACTTTTACCTCTACGGCTACCAGATATGACTAACGTTGAAGTCACCAATGTTGAAATAATTATAGATATGGATATTCGCTCCTTTCTGTTACTTCATCTTTTCCTGTTTTAATTATGACTTCTATTTTAAACCTAAAGTAAAAGAATGATATGACGTATTAGAATCAAACCCAGAAAGAGAGTACACAGTATTTTTCAAAATAATTACTCTTTTACACGTGTTTAATATCAAATAAGTGTTTAAAATACTCGTAGTATTTATCCAATATAATATTCATTATATCAAATGCGTTTACTGCCAAATACGTTTAATGCGTTTAACACCAAATACGTTTATTGCTTCGGAATCATCCAAATCAACGTATGACTGTCATTAAAAAAATCATCACATAGCTCAGTGGTATAATGATAACAAAACAGTTTGGAAGGCAGAAGGATCCAGGTTTTCTTCTCCGCTTGCCGTGATATATTTTAAGCGACGAGAAAAGGTAGATAAATGTCAGAGGGTGTAATAAAGAAGCCGTTTTAGAGGAACGCAGAACTTATATTCTCGTTAAAAAATTTAGACATTGTATACCAAAAATTAACTTCTTTTCCGATAAAAGAAATGGATCAAATTTTAAGTACAGTTGAAAACTTTCATTCAAAATGGACTGGATTTCAACCTTTCAAGTTACATAATATTTACGTTTTAATACTTGAATACGGTTCTCCAATTCAATAAACTCACTATAAAAGACTCACGATTTGTAAGTTATTTAACATACCTGTTTCGATTACTCAGTAACTATAACTCAGTAGTATTTTAACTCACTTACATCCGCATTCAGAAACACGGGTAGTGGTTTGTTTAACTCACGTCTCACAATAACCCACTCGAAGTGGATTGCAGAACCCACTTATTCCGGCGACTGACAGACTTTTTTTTTCTCTGTAAACAGGCTATGACAGGTCATAAAGGTCTAGAGAAAATTAATTCAAAGCAGCCTTTTAAATAAAAAGTTCATTATATATAAGTAGTAATCGAGATTTTTCAGATAATCCCACAACGGATAATAATGCATCGCTCTGCTTTATTTCGTACAGGAAATAAACAAGCAGAGACATCGCTATGATGCTGTGGCACATCGCGCTCGTCGCAGATCATTTGTAAAACAGATACAAGTTAACCATTGAGCCACCTTTAGACAAAAATGTAAAGCAGCTGTATAATATTGCACGGTCAACTCAAGGACGTTTCGAGGCATATAATTTATTTCTAATGGAATTGCCATCTACGTGTTTTATACAGCTTTGCAACGGGGGGATAACACAGAGTCTTTGGGATGCAACCTCAGTTTGAAGGGCCTACAACAAATTACCTACACAGTAGGGACTTGGCAGCATTACGCAACGTTCTGCGAAGACCCAAAAGTTTCCAGACACGCTGCGACTAAATTTTATGCTTTGGTTGAGTCACTTTATTGTTTCGGAATACAGAGTTTGATCCGCAAAATAAATATCGCTCAAGTAGTTTGTAAACACTGTTTTTTTTTCCATTTGCTCAGGAAATTTTTCAAGTTAAAGGTTCATCAAAATTATACCAGTTTTAGCATTTGATAAACTGCCAAAAGACAACTTCAAACAAGTACTTGTAGTTTCCTGCGTGAGCCTAGATAAAAATGAATATATATACTTCCATAATCAGAAATAAAATACAATAATACCTTTAAAAAAATAGAAATCCATCTTGCACTCAACATTATATATCAGATACATAAATGTATAACTTGAGATTTAATTCAGCAAATTTTCCAGCAAGACTGGAGAATAAAATACTCGTAAAATATTCTTACTACTGATAATTCCAAACTACAAGTTTATATTATAGCAAATCCATGTAAGATAAAATTACTATTAATAGTTATTATATTTTTTAACCTCTGATTATTTCAGGAAATGTGGTTCGAGACACATTTAAACTTGATTAAGTAAGTATGACAAAAACTGATATTCGAAAAGAATTAAATTCCGAACCAATTATTTTGTTCTACTTCAGTGAATATTATTCATTGAATAGGAATTTTGACTTTTTATCGATGATCTTTCACAGTCAAATAATTCAACAATCTTAAAGATGAGATTACGAAAAGAATCAATGACCACCTCAACTTTTGCCACATGATCTTTCCTTGTAAGGAGAACATTTCTGAATAAAATTATATTCTTGTCAAAAGCTTTCAGTTCGATATTTTATCGTAACTAATGACTACTAAAAAGCCGAATTATTTTTATTCAATTTAAAATAGTTTCCTTTTAAACAGGGTTTCGACCAGATTCATAAAGAGAAACGTGTCCTAAATTTTTAAATGATACAATTGTTTACAATTTTCATGAAAAAAATGTTTTTTAATGTACGTTCAGGCCCTACCACTCAGCCTTATTCGTGTATTTTCTCTCACTTGAAAACGACTTGGCTAAGTCGAACCCGGATACCCTGATAACCGAACGGGTGCGCAGACAATAATATCAAGAATACTTAGAATGTCCTTAAGAGAAGCCACACAAGATATATGTTCATTTAACTAGCACAAAATTTTATATCCAACGATTAACATCTACCCTTTAAAACAGTTTTTCGAGTAAGAAATAACCGCATAAAATGTAATAGAAAAATCTTCCTCGTATCAAGAATGCATTATGCAAATAATGAGTATTATGTCTTAACATATTAGAAAACTGAAAAAAAAGCCAACTTTATATATTCTGTCTAATGTTATTATATCATAGCAAGAAAAAATAAAACAACCAGCTAGAAAAAGATTTTTAGTTATGAAAGGCAAAACTATTGTAGAATATGTATACAAATAACGATAATAATAATTATTAGGATACGGCGTTGTTTTAATTATTATTTTAATGCAATAATTGTAATAATAGTCAAAATATTTATTACATAATAATAATTATCGGGGCAATTAGTTTAATTAAAGGAAAAATACAGCCGAATCTCTATAAATATAAACCTCAACGTTCCTCGAAAAAAAAAGAGAGAAAGAGAGAAAATTTTTATGAAATGACACCAAATTTAAAACAATTAATCTTGCAAAAAAAAAGAATATAAAAATTTAAAAAGGAAAACAAGATTACTATGTCCTTATACTATGACCATTCATAGTATAAGGACATAACAATTGTTAAAAAAATTTCCATTCGCAAAAACGAAAAACAATTTATAACTAATCAGATAAAATTGATAAAACTGTAAATGTTACGCACAAAAATTAATTTAATAAAATGCATAATATTTTTTTCCTAATAGTCCACAAGCATCAAAGAGAAATAGCTGATAAACAAATTGCATTAAAAAAACAGAATATTGTGATAATGAAAGGGATTTCGGAAATGATTTTAAAGATTCACGTGTTTCACATACCTATAGATTCACACACTGGAAAAAAATCCATTATTCTGTCTTATACTACTGTTTAATTAAAAATGCTTTATTTTTAAAAGGCTCACAATTTTTAAAGATTTGAGCATTTTATGTAAGGTTTCTTTAATCTACAATATCCGTCAAATAATGTCGTATACTTAAATATCGAAAAAACGTAGGCATGTGGAAACGTTTTAACAGTGTGGGGATTGATTTGCATATAAAAGTCATTCAAAGTCGTTTCAATTTTTCCTAGAGCTAAAAAATAAGTAAGATACAAAATTAAAATTTTATGGAAAAATTAAAATTTATTTGAAAATTTCTCTTTTTCTTTTTATCACTAAATCTCCTTAAAGAACTAAAATAATTTACAAAAGCTTGAAAATACGATTGCAAATAACTTCAAAAGTAAAATATTTCTTGAGGTACATTTCTTCTCATAGAGAATAAAAATATTTCTAACAAATTTAGGTCTTGTTTAAGACTACCAGCATGTAAGATTGTTGAAAATCAAAGCTCACATCCTTAAGTATGTTTTACACTATCATATACTTGCTTTAAAGGTTGTAAGAAAATCCGTTATTCTTCACAGGAGTGCCAATAAGATTGAAATTTAAATCGATAAACATAGATAATTATTTAATAATATAAATATATAAGACATCATAATTGAGTTATAATCACATCCAGGTAGGTAAATACATCAGGATAGATTATGATGCTACGTTAATTTATTATCAGTAACACATCAGTAACAAACATCAGTAAAATAACTCATTCAACTGATATTCACATTTGTTTCTTAGTTTGTTCTACTATACATTTCTTCTTTATTTTGTATCTACCGTATAAAACAGCTGAAAAAATTATTTATTCCTCAAAAAAGATAACAGAAAAATCTACCACTCAATCAAAAATGCCTTATGAAGATGAAGAATATATTGATTAAAAGTTTCCGTGAGAAACAACCGGAGAAAAGCCCAATATATACATCTTGTCAAAATTATTACAGTAATTTTTTTAAAAAACCTATGTTAAGACCTTATTAATTACAAGTTTACTTTATTAAAAAACTGTAAATTTATGCATTTTATTTTACTTTAAACTACCCATTTACTTTGTGGAACTGATGATGAATTTGATTCAATGTAAACGAGCTATTTTGGGATCATCTAAAGATGTAGGGAAGACTCCCGCAATAATTTTAGTCAGAAGCTGATGCTTGGCGGCCGGGATCAAACAAATAACAGCAAAAAACCAAAGCTGAAATTTTTCTTCTTGTTAGTATCAAGTATATATAGTTAAATTTCTACGCTAACGATATGCAAGCTCAGAGGGATTTTGCGATTCGATATTTTTTGGAGTCTTAAATTAATTATTTTTGCGTTATAATAATTTTGAATTTTTTAGCTATTGTTGCATTACATTAACATCGATTATATAACTATTATAAATTTAATTTTTTGTAATTTTTTAATAATTTACGTAAAGGAACTTCATCACTTTAAGGGGACAAATGTACTTGAACCTCGTTTAGTTTAATTTTCAATTTTTAGCTCTATATACAAAAAGAGAACAATTAATATTATCTTTTACTACATTAAAGACACTTGGAATTCCCAAATAAGTATTTTCAGGCAGAATAAGGACTAATTTTAAACTTTAAAAGAAAATGCTAGCATTTTTCGAAATGTTCCATGCGCACTCCATATCATTTAAAAACCTTAAAATTTTTAATATAAGTTTACTGTGTAAATATAAAAATAAATGTGCATTGAATTTTTTCTGTAAGAAGATTGTTTAGATTTGTATGAAGATTTTTTTAGAAGCCATAAATATTTTTTTTTAATCTGCCTGTCATTTTTTTATGTTTTTGCATCTTTTATTTCATTTCATGATCTATAAATTTGGAAAATATTTGTGGTTTCAAATAATAAAGCACAGTTTTGTGACAAACACTTCAATTAACAATTCTGAGAAATTTGGAAGAATCAGAGGGAAATTAATGCACATGGTGCATTTTGAAAAATGCTAGCATTTTTTTCTTTTCAGTTGAAAAAAGCGGCCTTAATCTCCCCCCAACATACTTATTTGGGGATTCTAAGGTTCTCGAACGTAGTAAAAAATAATATTAATTATTCTCATTTTGTATGTAGAGATAAAAATTGAACCCCTTGTTCCTTTAAGTTTTCGTATTTTTTCTACGATAGCATTTCTATTGGATCTAGTATGTTTGCGTTACTGTTCTCTGTGCTAAACCATTTTTGGCTGCAAGGGCTATAAATCAAACAAGTCTTTCAAAAGACCAATTCTACCATAACAATCAGCCTCCTATTATTGCAAGACACTGCATCGAATTATTGCAGACACTGTACTGTACAATGAATATATTAGCAATAATGACAAAATTCCTGGTGTTAAGTTTCCAAGTTTAGATAAAAATTTCAGGTTGTCTCTTCAAACGAAACTACCGTGGGTTATTAACGTAGGATTACTCATAGTTACTTATCGTTGCATTTCTTTAAACAATGCCTTTTTTGTTTTTCGAATAACGGTTTACGTGGCATCTTGGAACTCTATTCTGCCACTTAATATATATGGCTTTTTCACCAGATATATATGGTTTTTCCATGCAAAAATAATTATGTTCACCTACGCGGATGTTGCCAATAAAGAAACTTGTTAATGACATCACAGAATGATAATAAAAGCAAAAGAATTTTAAATTTTAAAGTTCAGTGCGATTGATAATGGTAAAATAAAAATCGCACGAAGCGGACATCTTAATCTTTAAAATGATACCTCATATATCGATTTTGGCTAAATATGAAGGGAGAAAAAGGGATAAAACAAAAATACACTTTTTAGAAATAATATTCTGCCACTCTTAATTTATAACTCGCGACGACGGTTTTAACGTCTGAAATTTTGCTTTACCGCGGAGCGTTATGGAGGAACGTAATCCTACGTTAAAAGGCCACTCCTTTAAATTCAGAAATATCTATAGTTTGCCCAAGTAAAACTAAGATAGGTAACATTACAAGCTCTTTCATAGTAAAATTCATTTTGCATGGTTAAATAACACAGGCCTGCGAAATTAAACTTTTTGAAAAATTCAAGAGAAGTTTTCGTTAATTTTTATGTCATTTTGTGCGCTGATTTCGAAAATGACCTCCATTTTTTCCCATCACGTCAGGATTTTTTTTTAAATCGAATCTATATTTTTGCTAAATTCCTATTTGAAATGGAATTCTGTAAAACAATTCTGCATGTACTATCTGAAAACAGTGGTTTTTATCCATTTAAATCTATGTAAAAAATTCGATTCTTGGTGAGGCAAATTGATTTTTCAGCAATAGATTATTTTTTATAGGTTTAAATGGATGAAAACCACTGTTGCCAGATCACACAAGCCGCCTCTGGTCGAGAGAAAAACTAAAAGTTCCCTTGAGTTTAAACTTTTTACATCAAATTATGGTGCAACTTCTAGAAGAAAATCACCAACATATTATTTTAATTTGTTTTTATTAAGGTAACTTACCTAAAATACACGATTGACCAAGAGGTGCAAATATTATGTATGTGTACATGAAAGTTTGAAATAAATTTTAAACTGAGCTAAAAACAGAACAAAACAAAAAATTTCTGTTTAAGTACGTACTCTTTTTCCTTTGAAACTTCTTTTTGACGTTCTTCTTTTATGTTCAGTCTCAGGCCTATCTCGTGTTAACATCCAACAGTAGTTGGTGAACATGTTCTTGTCCCATCTTCCTTGATATTTGCGCTCCATATCTTTGATGTCTCGGTTGAACCTTTCGCCCTGTTCTTCGCTGACTGATCCTAAATTTTCGGGGAAAAGTCCACATGGGAGTGAAGGAAATGTATTTTGACACTCATGGAGCATCCCAATGCTTGAAATTTGTCCAACATATCCATAACAATTGCTTTATAGTCAGGATCCTTGTAATTACCGAGAAATTTACTGACGACATCTTTGAAGGCAACCCAATCTTCTTTTTCCTTTGTAATCATGCTAGTCTCAAATTCTTTATTCTTCATAAGGTTGTGGATATCTGGACCGACATAGATTCCCTCTTTCAACTTGGCTTCGGATAAACCTGGAAACTTTTTGCACAGGTATTTGAAACAATCGCCAGCTTTTGGAATATCCTTGACAAACTGCTTCATTATACCTCATTTTATATGAAGAGGGGGTAACAATACTTTTTTTGGATCAACTAAGCTGTTCCGAATCACATTCTTGGTGCCTGGTTCAAGATTTTGTCTTTTCGGCCATTCTTTTTTGACTAAATGTTGAGTCTTATCACGGCTGTCCCACTCACAAATGAAACATGGGAACTTTGTATATCCACCTTGTTGACCAAGAAGCATGGAGATAACTTTCAAATCACCGCAAATGGTCCAACCGTGGTCGGCATGTTTTATTTTGTTGAGGACGAGAGCCAGGTTTTCATAGCGTTCTTTTAAATGCACCGAGTGTCCAATTGGTACAGATGCACACTGGCGTCCGTGATGAAGTAGGACAGCTTTAAGGCTCCTTTTCGATGAATCTATAAACAGCCTCCATTGATCTTTAACATAGGTGATATTAAATTTGCTCATCAATCCAGGAACATCAGAACTATAGAACAGGTTCTCCTCTTCCTCAAAGTACTGAACGAATTCCTGTTCTCGATTCCTGTACCAATAAAAAGAGGTTCCTTTGGCCAATAAGTTTTTTTCTTTTAATCTGGAGCCCAACAATTCAGCTGCCTCTTTCGAAAGGCCCAGATCTCTAGTCAGATCATTAAGTTCAACCTGAGAGAAGGACTGAGGTGAATCGCCTCCAGAGGGCTTATATTCGGTATCGGAGCCTTGATCTTCTGCATGTCCCGAGTTTAAAGACTCTGAAGAGATGACTGGCAATTCAGTTGGAGGCAAAGGCACCGGCACATCAGGTCCATGAGTAATGGGGCGTATGGCCGATGGAATGTCATCAGGATAAGAGATTAGCTTTTGATTTTTACGTTTATACCCACGGACATGGCAGGAACAAAAGTAACAATCATCAGAGTGGTTTTTCGGCTCCCTCCATGTCATAGGAATTCCAAATCGCCTAGCAGTCTTCTTTCCTTTCAACCATAAGCGTAGATCAGTGAGACAATTCCCACAAACTTTATGAGGAGCCCACGATTTGTCCTGGTCTCCGAGTTTCATGCCAAAATACGCAAGATAAAGTTGTCTTAGATAAGCTGTAATGTTCCTCAAGCGATTTTTAATAACACTGTATTCGCCGCGTATGTAACAAAAGTCATCTGGCAAATTTTCACAATGTCTTGAACTTGAAGCCATGTTTCACGAAACGCACAGAGAAAAGCAACCGTTAAAATTGTTTCTGTGATGAAGTTTTCACTTGTCACTGTATCAGTGCACGCACGACAGTACACTTGAAAGAAAAATTGAGACGAACTTAAAAATTTCCACTTGTTTTATCTTACTATGAACACTTAGCGAGCGTTCCTGCGAGGTCAGCGGACCAAGATGAGGATCTGAGATAAGGATTCGCGCGACGCTATTGGTAGAAAGAGATTGCAAAGGGGCGGGGGGTGTCACAGAGGGGTATTCTGTAGGGGAGGTGTCACAGAGGGGTATTCTGTAGGTTTCACTATGGTATAATGATGGTCAGGCAGGGAGGGAAGAAATTCAACGCCGAAAATAAATTTATGGTAAATGTTCATAAAAATCCAAGTAAAATTGAATTTTTTAAGAAAACGTGACGTGATGGAAATTTTTCATTATTTTTTTTTGAAATCAGCACCAAAAAATACATAAAGTTCAGCAATCAGTTCCCTTGAATTTTTTTCATCGCAGGCCTGTGTAATTAGTATACAAAGGTACAGCGTGCGGAAGAATGGACTCCCATATTTCAAAGATTGACAAAAAAAGAACGAAACAATCTACAGAAAAGCTTTATATTATCAAAAATTACTAACAATATGGTTTTTTCACTAGGTTTAGAAACTAACATCACTCAGGTGACGCTCGTTATTTGTGATGTACTGCCGAAGCCGATCTCTAAATTTTCCATTACTCTGTTGACCATCTCTGAGAGTTTGACGAGAACTTCCTCCCAAACAACGAACTCACGGACTCGTTGCACATATTCAGGAGTTCTGATGTTCCGGAGACGACCACTTAGTTTCCTTGGTAATGCGGACCCTCTTCCTCTCACGTTTCAAATCCATGGCATGATTTTTTTTTTTATTAGGAACGGCATCAGTTGCACGAAGTGCATCCTAAACACCTTCTGTGTCGCGATTACACAGTGCTGTTTATAAAGAACAGCTCCATAAGGAAACCACGATGTTCACCGTTCCAACTCATGGTGTCTTCTACTGACAAGTAGAAAATCCGCTCGAACTTTTGCCACCTCCCGTGCCGCCCTACCACCACCAGTGATCTTTAGAAATGTGGGAGTCTATTCTTCCACACCCTGTATATAACCCCTAAGTCATTAGAGGCGATCTCTTGACAAAAAATCTAGAATAATATAAAGTTCTTTACTGCTAGGAATATCAAATATTAAAACCAATGAACATAACTCAATATTCAAATATCTTAAATTTCTAATTCAGCTGGCAGAGGCAGTTTTACGTCTCAAATCTCCATACCTCCGTATAAAATAAACGTTAGATATTGTACATTAATATTTTCTATGAATTAGATATATAATTCTTTGGTATACATTCCTGATGAGCTTTTTTTTTAAATTTCTCCAATTTTTACAAGCCTTTCATAGTGTATTTATTAACAACAATACTATGGAGATTCAATTTCATGATTGATTCTATGTAGATGTTTCAGTTATCAAATGCATTCCAGGTATGAGATTATTCAGTTATATTTAGAGATAATTCATCTGATATTAAATAAGGGAGCAATACGAGTAAAAGATCTCAGGAAAAAGATATTTTCTTTTAAAAATTATATATATATATATATATATAAACACAAATATATATATATATTTATATTGCATTTAAAACATTATAAAACGAGGGGAGAAAGGAAGAAAGTAATGTAAAATGAACTGCTTTTAGAAAGCATACTCAGATTTGGGAAGAATTCCTTGAAATTCGGTAGACGGTTTCAAAATATTTCGGAAAAGGTTTTGTGTAACCCATTTTCCCTAGCGTGCGTTTCGGCTTACAACATTCGCATACTCACAAATATGTTACATAAAGGAAATCTGATGAGGATATAAGCTTCAAAATTCATTGCACCTGTCTTTGTCAATGCTTAAGTTTTTGACTTTCAAATCAAACTATCAGAGTTCTTTTTTATTGTCTGAGAGTTTTTATGCTTAAACAGTTTTGGGTTTCGCTTTATCTGCTTCTCTAATAGAATATGTACTTACACATAAAATATGATTACTACCTTCAGCATAATTATATATGACTACATATGACTCTTAAAAATATGCAATTTTTTAGCTAATTTTATAATTTAGAATACTTTTTCTGTATTCTAGTAAACAATGTGGAATCCAATTACACGATTTATCGGAAAGTGGCATACGCAATATAGGTCTAATTGCAGGAATATTGATGTTTTCTATCTTATTTCATATACAAAACACATATATGAAAGTGACCTCAGACTGAAATCCAAACTGACAATTTATATATATATATATATATATATATATATATATATATATATATATATATATATATATATATATATATATATATATATATATATATATGAATTTGAAAGTAATTTAATTTTATAACTACCCTGGGTGAAAATACCTGTAAACCACGGAAGTTAACCTTCGACATTCCCTTGTCAACTCACGCAATAAGATGATTAACCTACAGGGACATCATAGCATGCATTCACATTCTGCACATCATGTATTTTAAGGGCCGTTTCCAACACGTTAAATCTTTCATAGTTGTTGAAATGACCTCCATATCAGTAAAAAAATCGACTAGAATGTATGCAACACCCATATGAGCAGTTGAAAGAGTTTGACTGAGGACGCATCCAGATCCTAAAACAAACCTGCTTTGTCACGAAGACTAATGCAAATGCATTAGAACATAATGCATAATGGCAAAGTGTAAAACTGAAAAACAGTGGATGAAAAGGGTCCAAGTCCATCAGTGAACACAAAGTAAGGAGGGCACGTGATTGGACTAAAGAAATAAAGGGTGGTTAGGATAGTTTAATAAATAGAAGCGTATACAGAGCACACTAGAGATGGCTTTGCATATTACTAGCCAGGACTCTAACCTACAACTATTTTATTTGAATAAATACATCGGACGTTTTTTCTTAGTAATCCATTTCACCATTCCAATTAACTTGGGTGCCCTAATATTTAACATTAGAACACTCCTTGAAGGCACAGCCATTTTCGATTTGCACTCATACTCACGGTAATCAAATTTTGGTTGATTTGTTAGTATTCTGAACATGACGTTCATCTATTGCAGCTCGAGAAATAACCAGATCACAATCATACCCAAGACCAGTGGAGTCAAGGGCATTGACTACTTTTGTGAGATGATTTTAGATATTACAGGCCATTAGGATTAGATGTATACAGGCTGTAACAAAAAGATTTCTGGTTAAAAGTAAGCTGAATATTAAACTAAAGTGAAATAAGTTTATAAGGAATGAAATTCAAGAAATAAGAGTTCCTAAAATTATCAGAATTGTTCAATAGGTAGAAGACTGGTCTTGATTTTAAGAGATCCCGGGTCATATCTCGGTCCGCATAAAAGATCGTTTCAAGAACATTAAAAAGATAGTGCAAATTTCGTAATAATTTTGCACGACCAAATATTATCACTGGTAGTCTAAAATCAGCGCGAAATTTGAAATAATCATGTTAACTTTAAAAAATGTTTTTAATATGATTTTTGTATTTGGTTCAGGGTATAAACATCCTTCAAATCCTAACTAAATTAAAAAGAGCATTCAACTATTAACCCTTCAGCGGGCGTGCTCGTGTACAAAGTGCAACATTTTCGTAATTTTGAATGGTTTGTTTTTATATGTAAAGTTTGAATGTTCTAAGCAGTTTTTATTTATAGCTACACCCTTTCTAATGCAGGTCTGATTTTCTGACCCTTGTATTCCTTTCCATTCATTGTTAGTCGTGATTTAACCGTGGTAAACCAGCGATTATACTGTATTACAATACGACAAAAGCAGGGGTTGATGTAGTCGATCAAATGTGCAGCTATTACACGGTATCCCTCATATCAATAAGATGGACAATCTCATTGTTTTTCAGGTTTTTGTACATAATAGGAATCCATTCACAAGTTGTCCTTAGATCCAATGAACCGGACAGTTTTGAAATAAGGCGACTGTATCTGATTTCTTTGGCCTTTAATTATAAATATATCTCAATATTATCAACATTTTATCTTGTCATAAAACTCAGAATTATTAATTTCAATTTGAAAAAAAAAGTTTATTACGAAAGAAATAATCAAGGTTGAAAGAGACGTTGCTCTTTGTGCTACGCGCGCCTGCTGATGTTCCAAAAATTGGCGCGACTTCTGAAGGGTTAACTCATAGCAACATTGAAATGTGTCCTTCAGGAATGAGTTGTGTCTTAGATCTTATTTTGCATTAAATACAGAAAGAATATATGTTTATGTAACTTTATATTGAATTCAACCCATTGGAAAACTGTAAGAAATTTTTACAGTTGTCACATATGAGGCGGTGAAAGGCAAAGTGGTGTAAGTCAGTAAGTCAAGTGGTGTAAGTCAAAAGAGTTTAAGTGCAAAAACTACAAAAAATTCCACCATAAATTGAACAAATTATAATTCATAACAATTATTACAATATTGCAAATAATAACTATTTACAATTCCACTATAAATTGAACATGGAGATTACATATTTCCCCCAAATGAAAAAAGTTGGAAATGTGACGTACACCACTTTGCCTTTCAACGCCTCAATATCGATATTTTCACGACTTCGTTTTTCAGGAACCTTAATATAGTCAGGATATTCTTCGGGAAAAGAACCCCAGTATTGAAATGGAGCAATCACGAATTAAAAAAATTTGAACACCCACTTTGAAATACTATCCTATTTTTAAATTTAATAGATTTTTAAATCCTTTTGTAATTAAAAATAGGAAACATCGCATTTTGAGGAAATACTTAGATCAAGACAAATTGCTGATATTCTTTCAAACATTTAATCAAATACGAATATAACTTTAGACGTATCACGCTCTTATTTTGTTGAGTCTTATACAGATGAATAAAAAAAATATTTTTAAATTTAATATATATTTCACATTTTAAAATTATACACGACTCCCACAATTACTTTCTAACAAATGCAATTTTGATATTTTTCGTAATCATTTCAGGATAAAATGTGACACAACCTAAAGTGTGTATGTGATCTGAACCAAATAAAAATGGAATTACTAACAAAGGTTTTCAAAATCTATTGATACTTCACTGAGTGAAAAATAAACATTTCCTATTAAACTATAGTTAGTGCTATGATAACAGAACAGTCTTGTGGATGCTGTGTTATGATATAAAAGAACGAGGGGGGAGTATGAAACGGGAAAAGCAGACCTCGTCTCGGGAAGCCTCATTCAATTATTGATTTACGTCCCGATTCCCGCAAATAAAAATCTAAGCTTTGTTATCGGAGAAAATCCACCGCAAGTAAATGATTCTTGAGTCTCCAGAACAGAAATACGTCAAAGGACGACATTTTTTTGCGTGATTCAGATACTAAGCTTCCGTCACGTGCGTTTTCGGTTCGCAGAAGATAACATTTTATCTTCATTGCGAAGCTGAATTTTGAGGTTCAGTTTCTTCAGGTATAAAGCATAAATAATTTCCAATGGAATACTAGTATTTTGAAAGAATATGTTGTAATTTAATTTTTAAAAATCTCTAGGCTTATTTTGTGGTTATTATTTGGAACGATTAATTCCTCAAGGCTATCTAAATTTATCCAGAAAAAAAATAAACTTTGGTTGCGTTTCCTCTAATTTATATAATGAACAATACAAGAGTGTCTTGACAAAAGCAAAAGACAGTCGTAATTGAGAGAAACAATTTATAAAAGGATTGACTTAAGTGTTACGAAATCCCGTTTACAACCAAAATAAGTGATATAGTTCGTTAACGAAAGAATACAAAAAGTTTGTTATCTTTTCAGGCATGGCAAAAAAAGTTAAGCCCGGTTTCCTATTTAAAATATTGATCAATTTTTAAAAACCTAGCTATTCGTTCTTGTTTCACTCCAAAGACAACATCGTAAAGAGCAAGGGTTTAAACCGAATCGTCCTACAATACATTCTGGGGTCTTTATTTCATCGTTATTTGACTTGACAAACACATGAGAGATGGCTTCCAATACAACAGAATCCCTAAACTTCTCGATTTGTGTAATTTTCTTCGTGGTCAAGTGCACTGTTTAGTAAAGTATAGCCAGAGGGATTCTCATTCTTAATTTTTAATACAGTACCATCTTTTTAACCCCCGGGTGCTAACAGCACGAGGTAATTTCAAAGAATTTCGGCAAGAAATTTAAAAAGAAGAAAAGCTAAAAAGCTGGTACCCTCCAAAAGTAATTTCTCAGTCTTTCAATCTAGTATTTTAAAAGGTTTGATCTCCTCCAAAAGTAAGAGTCGTAAGTTTGTCATCAGCTATAAAAAAGAATATAAACTTATTAATAGGTTATGTCTGTAATTTTTTAGTGTCCCTCATAGCAAAACTGTTTTTTATATCTTTTGTAAGTAACTATTCAGATGAAAGGTAAAAATGTCGAAGGAATGCTTCAGGAGTAGAAACTATTAATACTAATATCATTTTCTGCAGTGTAAACTTTCTTAAATATCCACTAATAAAATATCAATTAATTAAAAATTCAAAAGTCAATGAATATTTTTTTAATTATGTCATATTTAAGTGGATTTAAAGTGAATGCACTAAAAAGTGCTAAATTATTGTCACAGTTTTTATTTCGATTAAATGAATTTATTACTTATCATTGCAGGCTGTTTTTACTAATATTTGCCAGAAACGCAAATTCAATAAATTTCACAAGAAATTTAACCACCTATTCCCCAGGTTGAACCTTGCCACTTAACTAAAAAATCTTAAAGAATACCCCTAAAGCGTCATTAAGGAGACTGCCTACGTTGAAAATGTCATTATTTGACTATATAGGTCAATTTCATTTTTTGCAAGAATTGTATAATTCAATTTTTTCTCTTTTCAAAACTGTTTTGATTTTCATTCTACATCAATTAGAAGCAGAGTTAGAGCTATTTAAAAAACATCTCCTGCTACAAAATTGAAGTGACAAACAACTTTAAATGCGTTTTTCTCGGAATTATGTTTTTTAGCACAAATCTTTACGGTTATTATGATGTCTCACATAATATTGTATGTAATTTGATAAAATTTTTAGGAAATGTTTTAGATGCTGTTGTTAATGAAATGACGCATAATAATTGGTGTATAATAAATAGTTTTTTTTTATTTGTGGCCGTTTTTATAAGGAAATGAATGACGAATCGGGGAAAATTTTCGTACTGGAACATAAAATTGCGTGTATTATTTTTGCATTTTAAAATTTCTCTTAGATTGTGCGTCCTTTTGAAGATAACTGTCATATGTATCATGCGTGAGAAGGAAATTAAAATAGTAGCATTAGGATTTTGTGCAGAGTGACAGGCGTTTTATCTAAATTTCATTAAAAACTACTTCAAATTAATCAATTTATAAAAAAGTATGCTATTTACAGGTAAGTTTTTGTTCCTTTTTTTAATTTTTAAGTGCTGTTTTACCATAAAAGACCAAAAAATCCTTTAAAAAATTATTTTTTTAAAATATTGACTCCGAACGTAGGCAGTCACCTTAAGAATATTGAAATTTCACTTAAAAAAAATCATTTATAAGTGAAAATGGATATCGGGGTAACTAATTTCGCAAACAAACATCATAGTTGTGAAACTGGAATATTCTCTTAAAATATAATGTGGATATTTATTTCTTCAAATTATACTAATGCAGAATTATTTCATTCCGCTAAGTAAAGAGTTGCTTCTTCTTAATTGATTGTGAGTGCAGTTAAAAGCATGTTGATTCAAACATTTAAAAATTTGAGATGCCAATTTGAGCCTACAGACTTTTATAACATACACAAATCAAAACCTGTCATTTTTTACTTATAAAAATGTCGGGTAGTTTTGCATTTTTTCTTATAATAATGCAAAGCTTCCCGACTTATTAAAATGTTCTTGAAATAAGCAAACCTGTTCCATGCATACTTTTTTTTCAATTAGCATTTCAAAAATTCAGTGTTCGGACTGTGACTGATTTTATCTGAAATAATTAATCTCCGAACTGAAAAACCCGATAATGACCTAGTAACATGAATAATACTAAGAATTTTAAGTGGCTGTAGGGTCTATGAGAAAATTAATGTTATTTTCCTCTAATCAAAAATTAACTGTATACCATCATGACAGGAAACAAAAAGAAAAAAGATTAAACTAAGACACGTAGTTTTATAAATTGCAGCTACCTACACACTAGGTTAACTTTTGGAATGAAAAGGCTGCTGTCTCTAATATAAATGAAATTAAAAGATTGAGAAAATTACAAAAATTAATCACGGAATAGGAGTGAGAATGAATTCTGCGCCTACTAGAATTTTATGCTCTAAATATATGTTGTAACCAATTCTCCTTGTGTGTACGGCATCACAATGTTGTTGATTATCCATTTATTTTAGCACCCGGTTCTGCCAACATCTAACCTGACCTCCCTAGGAGAACTGGGATCCACCTTTGACAGGTGCACCCCGTATGATGCATCAGCAGGGGAACTTTTTGAGCCTCACCCTCTCTATGACCTCTGTTATACACACTATAATTATTTGACTATGCTCGTTACCGGAGAACGGAAGTAGGTGTCTGACTCAATTATCTCATCACTGGGCTTTATTCCAAAACAAAAAATGTTCTTTTCTTTCAGAGAATGATTAAAGCATAAAATATGCCTATCAATTAATATGAAAGTCTAATGGACATTTAATCCTCTAACGAAATCGTAAACATTTATATATCATAAGATTATTTATATTTTGAAAAATTGCTCTAAAAGAGATGCTTTTTTAATAAAAAATTAATTAAAACTTGAAAATAGTATCTATTAATTGATATTGTTAAAATATTTATTTTTTAATTTTTAAAAATGGTGTTACACTAACTTAATAATGGCTTTTACAAGTTTAAACGTCAATGAACAGTAACTTTCTCATAAAACTTCCTCTGATATGCAACTTTTTCTAGGTTAATAGCTTTAAAAACGTAAGTACAAGACTCGTAAACTTCTTCCCAGATAGAAATATGAAAATTTTCAATAATTTTTCAAACTGCTTTTAGTAGGTATAATATGTAATTGCACATGCATAAAATACTTATAAACAGTACTGTTTTTCTTTGAAAAGAGTACAGAAGAATCAGTGTGCTCTACTGCAAATTACTCTATAGAAAGTCGTTTTTGTTGTAATGTACCTGTACAAGGGAGAAAATTATTTACAGTTAAAAACTTTCTTTGAAAATACCGTGATTCAAGTCATCTTACAATTTTTTTGTAGCATACTTATAAGGGAAAAATAAAACTCCTGCTCATGATATAAAAAAGGCCCTGAGCATTGCACAAAGAGTCTCATATGAGGATAAAATATAAGGGAAACTGTCGTTTCCAGTTCATTTGAGGGAAAAGTTAATTCTTTATACACTTTCAAAGGCAATACTTTTGGGCAAATTATGATGACAACTAAAATAATATAATTTTAGCTGCCAGTCACAGATTTAATGGGCAAGTGGTATATGAATGCTCAAAGATATTTTACAATTATGAGACGTTTTAGTAAATATATGAATCAATGTGTGCATTGCATTTCACTAATGTCAGAATTTCTAAGGCGATTATAAAAGGATGGGAAGTCAAAATATAAAGAATTTAAATGCGTGCTTGATATGTACTTAATGTAAATTTAGTTTATTTTTTTAATAATGAAAAGTTAGATAATACTACATTTCAACTTGTGCATTATGAAACAGTTTCGCTGAACCATTTATAACAGATGGAGTAAGAAAATGTCCCCCACAAGGTAAAAAAATCTACGTTTAATTTAGGAACCTGTGTGCAAATTGCTGAATTTTCAATACAACAATTACGGAAAGTCTTTACGTATGTTAGAGCATGTGTTATCGGCAGTTCGTACAGTTTTACGGTATTAAAATTTGACTACGAAAAGACATGACGGTTATAGAGAAATACTTCACTTCTACCCAACAAGAAATCATTCTTCTGAAATCTTCTGAAATCAACAAGTTCACTTTATATATTTTTTACAAATAAATTTTCTGTAATTATCAATGATTAATATTAATATTTGTCCGAACTTCTTCCTTTGTCTGTATTTTAAATAAATTAAATGACATTTTGTCAGCAGAATAAAATCGTAATTGAAAGGAAAAAAGAGAGCATTACAATTTTGGGATTCAATCAACCACTCTGTAGCAGAGATCAATAGGGAGTTTGCCATTATAGTATTGTCATAACCACTGTTGGAATCATATGTGCTGTGATTTTGTTATACGAAACAATTGAGTAAAACTATAGTTTAATTGATGTAGAATAAAGGTTTGTAGAGTTTTGCTCACTTCTACCCAGACTTGGGTGTATATAATTTGAAGTGGCACTCTAAATGAATTTGATACAAACACAGTTTATACATGAAACAATGTTTATTGAATTCGTTGCACATATAGAATTTGCTTTGACAGCAATAAGCATAGGTATTACTTGTACGGAATATATATTAACATTCAATAGAAATACTTTTTGCAAATACTCACAAACTAGCAGAGAGTCAAAACAGCAGTACTGCCACGTAAACTTTGGGCCCCCTAAGCACTGGCGCCGGCTAACACCTGGAACTGCTTACCTCGTAGCTCCCTCTCGCTTATCTATCAACTTTAATAACACCTCCTCTTTTAATCAAGCTGCTTGGTATTTATACCAAGCGCGTATGCCGAAAATAGCATATCTCAAGCAGTTTCTTTAATTCATTCACTCAAAAGTTCGATTCTTGTGAATCGAATCTTGTGTATACCTTACACAGTGATCTCCTAGAAGTTGGTCTATTGCCGACATATTGATGAAATAATGCGAGATTCTGATACCGAAGTTCAAACGCTTACTGGAACCTGACAAAAAAGCAATTAGATAATACGCAAATATTCTTCGATTGAAAATAATATGAATGAGTATAAAGCTACGCATACAATTTTAAATCGAAGCTTTATATTATCCTTGTGTAGCACGATCTAATGCGAGGTATTAAATGCCTTCCTTTAAAAGATACAAGTGCGGATAGTTCCTAAAAAGATCCAGTATTCCATTTCTATAATGAAAAACATTCATATTTCTAATACACGTTGATGCATGGAAGGAATTAAACAAGCATTGCATATAAACATTCTACTTGGTATAAAAATTCTTTAAACAGAGTATATTAACTGATGGTAAAATTATTTACTTTTTAACATACCTTGTTTTTTAACTTTGTTGGGTAAAATATATTGAATAGAATTAAAAAGAAGTATCTCAGCATTTACAACCACAGAGTAAAAATGAATTTATCCATACAAAGCCAGTATCCTAGCTGCTTCTCAAATGAAGCTCGAATAACATAGTTACTATCCCTTACCTTCATCCGAAAGTTTAACAGCCATTTAAGATATAATTGGGGGCTATCGGTAATGAAGTCCTGTTAAGAACGAAGAGTTAGTTCAACGAGAAAGGACGAGAAACTGTATGTTTGTGGGCCTGTGTATAATGGCCAACTCAAAATGCTAACAAACCCCATCCAATTATTATTTTTCGCCCCACTTCTCACCGCTAGAACGAAATTTTGGCTTCGTTATCGATGATCATCTATCGCAGACATTCGTATTATTATGGAATCTTCCCAAATAAATCACGCCAAAGACTAGCAATTTCTAGTCTTTTCTTAAAATATATTGGTTTTAAGGCCATGTTGTGGGCATTTTTTGGACTCCAAAAATTGTTTGCTTTAATCAAATTTGTGCTTTTATTATGCATTTGTAAGGGGGAAATCCTACTGAGCATAATCTTGAAAAAATAAAATTTTGTTCTCAAGCTAACCTAAAAGCTTCAGTAAACTTAGTAAAGAAACAGAAACAAGTTGCCTGAATTTGAGGTCCTAAATTTTTACATTAGCCGGACAATGACCGAATAGTTAGGGCACTGACATTCGGTACCAGAGATAGTGGGTTCGAGTCCCACTCTTGGCATGGACGTTTGTAGTCGTTCGGAATCGGCTTTATGTAGTAGGTCCCGGTCTAATTAGCCCCCGTGTAGCGAAAAGTTGACAGTAAAGCTTCAAACCAAACCTAGATTTTATTATTTTTAATTTCAATGATCTAAATAAGAAACATCTTTTTTTCATAATTGAATTTCCGAAAAAATGTAATGCTTCGAAAACTATATTGTACCAGAGAGATAATCAAATTACATTGTCACTTTGAACTAATAAACTGGTGCACATACGTAAAAAACTATTTTATACGCAGGAAAAGTATTTTTTAATATTTTTCTTTTCAAATTTCTCTTCACAAAAAAAGTTAGCAAAAAATTTCCGTAACTGCTTAATATACTAGTTTAAGCGTTTTTTCAAACTCTTTCAAAATTAACACCTTGTTCGATACATATAATTTTATGTATAGGATACTATCGTTTAAAAAAAGCCTTTGAAAAAATGTAATAAGTAAAATTACAATCAACTTTAACAAGAGTATAATGTTAAAATCAGGTTTTCGATGACAAGAAGTTCATTTTGACAAAGTTTTGAAAGAATTTTTAAAAAATTCAAGAAAAATTTCACGGGATATGAAACAAAATGAAAACAAAATTCCATTGCTCCTCAAATAGGAACATTGTATTTAGTCTGAAAAATTTTGCACATGTACTAACCACATATATTATAAAATTTCTATAACAGTAAATTGCAATGAAAGCGTAACACAGCGCAATATTCCCGATATAACTTCATGTTTCCGATATAACTCCATGGATATAACTCCATATTCCCGATATAACTCCATGGGAATGGCAGGTCCTAAATGTTTCCTTCAGGTCTCCAAAGGCAAAAAAAAAAGTGTAAGGGGTGGCGTCTTTACACACTGTGAGTGTTATTGCCTATTAAGGCGGGTGTCATTAAAATCCACCAACCTCCCACCTTAGACATCAATTACTCGCCAGGGTGGAGTAACCAGGATACAAAAGGCTTGATTTTATGGCTATAAGAAGAACCGTGGGTTATATTTATAGGGACGCTAATGATTTTAGATGTGTGAAAGGGATGCCATCGTAGGGAACAGAAATTCCTTTCAGTAAAATACGTATAAGAGAAATAATTTAAATAGAATAATTGGGTAAATACGATAAAAGTTTCAGGTATAAATACTTTAATAAAATTTATTGAAAAGACAGAGTTTTTCAGTTTGTAACAAATGACACGAAGAATGAAGGTTTAAAGGTATCCTTTAATAATTTTGAGGCTTTTTTTCCTCGTATAAGTACTATACTTCCATACCCCCTTTTAAGTCCTAAATACTTCGTTTTTGCTATGTAAAATAGTCACTAAATTCTTCATTTGTGCTGTATTCGTAATAGAGAATGTATATTAGGTATGCTTTATGCAACGATTTGTTGTAGAGAAGGTAAACCAAAATAGGATAATTCATACAAGGTATTAAGCATATATGACTGCTGGCTTTTTCATTTATATTTTTGTCTAGTCCTAATCGAGACAAATTTAAAATAAATATATAAATAATTCTCATGCATATGCCTATTAGAATGAATTTTTGAACTGACTTAACAGTGATATACCCTTTGCTTTTCTTACATCTATTAGTCAGTACTTAATTGTCAGTACTAAATTGATACTTAATGTTCATCATCTTTCATCCCTTCCGAATCTGAGTATGGAAAGAACACTTTTTAATAAAAAGCAATCACCAAGTAATTTCAAAAATTCGGCGGTTAAAACCACTCAGAAATAATTATATAATACGTCTTCCGACACTATAATAAGTAAAAACACACAAGAAGCCTAAATTAGTATTTTAATGAAAGTAAAATGAATGTTTAGATTTTATTATCGTACTCTAAACTCCAATATATATAGAGAAAATATGCTATCATTTTCTATGTTTAACAGTCACTTTTTTTAAATTTAACCACAGTTTCAGTTATTGCAATGTTTTAAAAATTACATCATTAAGTTGAATTTGCTTGAAACTTCATCTCTCGACAAAGGGGCCAACAAGTGTCAATAGCTCTTGCCCCATTCATCTCCGTAAAGCCCTTGGTGCCACTCCATTTGAGAATCACAACTGCACCCCCCTCCAGTTTTTTTTTTTTTTGTTGTTATTCATTTGTTTCACGGTACGAGGATGACGGACTCGTGAAATGTGCACTGCCGTCATCAATTTAAATTCCAGTTTATATTACCCTTAATTTAATTTTTTTATGTTTTTTGCTGCAATGCCTAGCTCCCAATTACCTTTCATTTATTTTCTTGTATTTGTTACCTTTTATTTATTGCTGTTATTCACACATTTTAGCTTGCATTTTTTTCTGAAACTACTTCTTATCAATCCTAACTTTTATTATTATTTCTTTTAAGAAATAAAAATTCTTCCAAGTGATAACACCCAAGATATTTTGAAGAGCTCTTTCTTTCGATTTCTTTAAGGAATTCAGGATATGATTCCCATAGCAGTGACAAGTTTCGAACTTATCAAGGTATACCCATTTTTAAATTCCAAAGGTTTTGATAGGCAAATTGAAAGTGGTTTTTTTTGCTTAACACTTTTTAACTATTAATATCACTTAAACTTATTAAGAGGAAAAAATTATTTTCTGCAATGCATAAATATTGTTTTTGGACTGGAGGAAAAGTTTCACCAATTATCTGAAAAAATAAGTTTCTACGCGTGCGCAGTGTACAGACTATACACTTGTTCGTAAGTTTGTTCATTTAAGTACATTCAATATGTTTATTTTAGATATGAACCTCGGTAGTCCAAAATTATTTTTAATGCAAGTGGCAAAAATATAGAAAACTCTTCAAATAGGGATCATTGCTTTAGAATGAAAACAAATTATGAGGCATAATAATTTTAATGTACTATACATTTTAAATAGCTACAAACTTACATAAATATATGTGTATGATATACATATAAACATGTGTGTATTTGAAAACTCATATATGTGTATGAGGGGGGGGGGGTTATCAATTACACACGCACACAACTTTTTTAATAGCGATAACTAAAGCTTGGTGATGAGGAAATATTGGGCTAATTCTTAGATCTGCTAAGATCATGCACTCGCGTTCCTAACTGTAAATTCTTTGGATGTTTATTACTTCATTAATTGTATAATGCATCAGTTTTTACACTGGATATATGCTTACATAAAAACTCATCATAAGAGAGAATTTCGTATTGATCCTAGTACCCACTAAATGCCTCCTTATTTTATCCCCCTTCCCTTTTAGTTCAGATTGTCTACTATGCACAAAAAATCGTTCATGTTATAATAATATTCTCTAAAGTTCCTTTCTAAAAGAATTCCATTTACAAGCAGAAACGTGTGTTATTACGACGTAATAATATTGCCATTTTGTTACTAGTTTATAAAATGAAAGATATAAGTTATTAATTATAGAAGCTTGTAATTACTTTGAGCATTATTTCAAAAATTATCAGGGCATTTACAGAGAAAAAAATGATAAACTGATTCCTTTGATTTAAAATAAATTTCATATTTCTAGAAACAATACCATCAGTATATATTTTAAAGAGTAATGTCGAAATAATGTTTGCGAAAAGTGCATTGCAAGGAAGCACATTTCGAGTCCCACAAGAATAGATGTCTTGATCTAGGTGATCGATTCTCGAATGGAAAGTGTATTGATGGAAATGCCGACTTTGCCCATTCATATGATAAACTGAAAGAGCAAGAGCAGATTTCGAAAGATGCTTCGTATTTTAAGATTTTGATTCGGAAGCATTTTACAGAGAACATTTCCTTTTATAGACCAGGGAAATGCTGCGTGAGTGCGTATTGATTTTTATTTTTCTGCGTTCATAACCTTCTGAATGCTCTCAGAAAAAGAATGGTCTTATTAAATTTATTTAGTATATATATATATATATATATGTGTGTAAATGCATAACCGCTTTCTTAAGCTATTAATTAATTAGTGGGGAAGACACAAATAAAGTTTAGCTCAACTGGTAAGAAAATCTGGATAATCTCCATTAAAAAAGCATTTAGGATCTAATTACTTTCCAATTTGAATAAAATTTGCTGAAAATAATTACCTCGAATTAAGATATTTTACCAAACTGAATAAATTTTGCAAGCCATTTCACGGACTTCAATACGTCAACGTTGGAATAAACATGTGAAAACTTAATTGATGAAGACTTTGAAGTTCACTCTCAACAGCTGTATTTTGTCTTAAAAGTTTGCGCTTATGAAGACAATAAAGACTTGAAAACAGGCAAAAGTGAAAACTTCTATGTAAATTTAATTTCCGAAGTTGTTAGTAGGAAAAACATTTCTCTTGTAGGAAAAACATTTCTAAAAAGAGCAAAACTCTTTTGCTCTTTTTGCCTTAAAATGCCCGAAAAATTGAGCATAAATCGAGTATCAGTCTGGAAAAATGGAAATTTTTTTTAACGCAAGCTAAAAATAATGGGTATACTGCTTTAGTTAATTTATTACATTTCTAAATTGCAATATCATAAATCAAGCAAAAAATTTTGTAACCAAAATGCGAAATCCCCTTTTGCCATGAATGCCATCTGAAATCGTAATCCCTTTGAATGCTGAAAAATCTGCCAGAAAACTATGCCACTTTTAACAATCAGTTTCGGTAGTGAGAAAAAATTGTGTTTCGACAAAGCGAGTATTGTAGTCTACGGAGAGATACCTGTTGCGTTCTCAAAATTTATAAAAAATCAAGCGACGAATGCAAGTACTTAGTTATATTAAGAATTAGTCGGGAATTTGTTTTTATCTTTTGAAATGTGGTAAAAAATACAGGGTAAAGAAGACATTGCACAAAATAAAGACTTTTTTATGTTTAAAATTGCTAACTGAAAAATTTCCATACCTCAAACCCTTAACATTATGACAGATTTTTTTTCTATATATATAGTTTAAAAACGTCAAATTGAGCTTCCAATGCTTTTTTTTATTTTATTCAGGGTAAAAGTATACATGATTTCATGATTTAAGAATTTTTTTTAAATTTTTAAATGCTGATGGGAAAACATACAAAGGTTCCAAATGGAATTTATTTCTTTAAATTTTATTAAATTTACTGATGCATAAATCTTCTATTATAATCTAACTTTTTTCCATCTAAAGGACTTAAAAAGGAATTCCCAGAAAAGGAACAGAAAGAAAATTAGGATTACTTCCATCACTTCCGCATTTTTTATTTACCCGAAAACAGTAATGTTGGATTGTACAGATTCTAAAGGCGAAAAGTTATGCTGCAAGACATGTTAAGATATCTCTGGACACAGTATAACTCTTTCTGGTTTCGCCTGCAGAAAGTAAGTTAGATTTTATCATTTCCTTTATACAATTTCTACAAGAATCATAACTTTGGGTTACTCATAGCATAAAATACAGCCGAACGAAGGCCGAATGGCAGGGACACTGACATTCGGTGCCAGTGTCTATGGGTTTGAGTCCCACTGTTGCCATGGATTTTCGTAGACGTTCGGAATAGACTTTAAGTAGAAAGTCTCAGTTTAATTAGCCTTTGTATAGCAAAGATGACCGTAGCGCTCTAAACCAACTCATAGCCTAATATACTCTTATAATATACTCTTAATCTAGTTTATGATTTCTCTTTTAATCAGTTAGTAAATCCTGCAAAAAATATGGCATACTTATGTGAATCCAATGAATTACAGCACTTTTCCCTCTCACATCTATTTTTTTTAAAGAAGTATGATTTTTAACCCTATATTTAAAACAAGAAATCTCTTAATCTGTTTTAAAGTTACATATTAAACATCTTTTTTTTAAATATATTTGTTATGGAAAGTATGCATCTGCTTTATGACAACACAAAACGCTCTTAACCATTAAAGGTATTTATAAATTTCTCTATGTCGGTATTGAAAGCAAAATGTGCAAAATCTACTTTCATCTGAATTTAGGATACTGTTGACTTCAAAGTATATCAAAGTCCTCAAAGTTATATTTCTGATACCTCACAGGATTAAGAAAGTTATAACATTCTGAATACTTTGAATCTTAAACGATTTTTTATTCCTTAAGTTGAGAAAACTTCATTACAGTTGATTTTATTTAGACTAGATAGTTTTTTATACAGATTGTGAAGGAAGTCATTGAAGATAACATATTGTCACGTCTCTACAAATATTTCAGTTTGTATAATATCGGCCCCTGGGATTTGGATACATGTTTTCGTCCTTCCTCCTAGTAGATGGCCATTAGAAGGAGTTTGCGGAACCAAAATCAAAGAAAATCAATGTCGTTAAAGAAAACTTCTCTTTAGATTAAACTTTGATGGAATGTAATAAAATTTTAACAAATAGACTGAAATATTAAATATATTTTTAAATATAGAAACATATTGAATAAATCTTATATTATTAAATATGTTTTAAATAATAAACACTATTGCTCACAAGAAGTAAATACATAGAAAGTATTTGTGAAAAATGGCAGTACTAGTTGTTTCAACATATCTGAATAGGATATTAAAAAGCTTATATAGGTAGAAATAGTAAATATCGCAATAATCATTATAAGCTGTAATCATAATTTCATTTTGCATTTGAATTCTGCAAAACTGCGCTCCAGAAATTTAATATTTATATTTCAACTTTGCCTATTTTTTCAAATATTCAAAATAAAACAAGCATGTTCAAATGTAGTTAATAAAGGTAAAATTGAGAGGAATGTTAATTACTGCAATAGCCATTAAACACTGTGATCATTATACTTTCTTTCAGTCCTAATTCAACTAGACTGGGTCATATAAAAGTTTAATTTCCTCTTTTGACTATAACTTAATGTTTTTTGGCTGCATTAAGATATTTTATACTAATTTTTTATTAAGATAACATATCTAAATGTAGTATAAGTAAGATTAAATCGGAAGCAATAGTATTCTTGTAATAATCATTATATGAAGTTATAATTTTACTTTCAGTTTGTATTGTAATTTAGAAAAGCTGATATATGGAAATTAAATACCATATTTTGACGACACCTAACTTTAAAAAATTTAAGAAATATATCTAAATGTAATATAAATAGGTTTAAATTGGAATAAACAGTAAATTTTTCAGCAGTCATTTAATGGAGTAATACTTTCTGTGCATTGTAAATAAACAAAGTTGGATTATAGAAGCTCAGTCTTATATTATGACAGCCCTGAATTTTTTGGCTTATAATTATTTTTAACTTATCTAAACGCAGTATAGGTAAACTAACGATAGAAGGAAACAGTATGTATTGCAATATTCTGATAATTATCGTGTTAAGTAATCATTAAACAATTTTTATGGCATTTAATTCAACTAGGCCGGATTAAAGAGGTTGAATTTCATATTTTGACAACACTTAAATTTTTCATTGAAAATTAAAAATCAAAGAAACCAATAAACTTTCCTAAATTTAAAGCAGGTGAAAAAAGTAACTGTGCTTAATCTAATCGAAATAATACATTCGCTAAAATAAACACTCGAATAAGCTGCCAATTAGAAGAATTTATGGATAAAAATAAGGCTATAAGCATGGTTTGATGATAAAAGGGCAATTCTCGTTAATTAAAAATTCTAATTTTTAAGATTTAAAAGCATCCTGTTAAAATATTCAATTAAATTTTCCATTTTTTTATTTTCGCGCAAGTATTCTTTGACATAATGCCTGATTTTTAATCACGCAAATTTTAATGAAGCGCGAAAATAATTTAACTGGTTAATTTAAATTTGTATAATTGGAAAAATATCTCTTTTGTTTAAGAGCCAAAGAAGTAACGTATCTGACGGAAGACGAATTTTTTCTACTAATACTCTTTGAGGAGGGCTAATCGATAATGTTGTTGGCTGTGTCACATTTGCTACACGTGGAATCCTATAAATTGAAAACAGTAGTTAAAAAAACAATAAAGCTCTAAAATATGATGTAGTGCCTTTCAGAATGTAAAAAAAAATACACAATCTATTATTAATCTACAATGAGTTTGTTTTAATAAGTTAATAAAAATAACAAATTCTCTTTAAAACAGGAGGGATGGATTTAAAAGGAATTTGACACCTAGCATGAACAAATGTAATTTAAAACTAGATAGAAAGGAAGGATTCAGGTCACGCCATACTAAAGTATTCTGTCTAAATTTACTTGTTTCTACAAATTAGAATAGTTAAAATTTATAAGCGTTGGATTAAAAAATTCTAAATCTCCTTTTATCAGTTTTTCTATAAAGATATAAGTTAAAGTAAAAAAAAATTAGTTAATTCTTCATAATCTTTAAAATTTTTATTTTTCAAAAAAACTATTTATTGTAATATTTAAATTAAAAGTATGGAGCCAGATACTAGCAAAAAATACACATATTAGTTGAAAGAAAAAATTTGCAGGTATTTTTTTTTATCCGCAAACCAAATTCAAAAAATGTGTATGAGAGAGCTCTCTTCAAAAAAAAAAAAACTAAATAGGATATAGTCTCAGAAAACTTTCGGTACTACATTTAGGCTGTATTTTTTAACCAGACTGTTTCCTAATTAGAGAAAAAAGGAGTCGTTACGGAATAGAGAAGAGAATATAGAAAAGAGAGTAAAACGACATGAAAATTGGTGAGAAATCAATACAAAATGTGCAACTTTAAGATGTTTTTACATCCTAATCATTAGAATTAGTACATTTCAATAAATAATGTTACATTTGTTAATTATATAGCCGGAAGTTTGAAAGTTTACGGTTTTGTCACTTAGTCAGTTCTTTCAATATTAATTCAGAACAAAAGAGTATATTTCTTATTGTTGATGTTAAATTATATTTTAACTCACATGATTAAATAACTGCAAAACAATAAGGAAGTGGCATCTCTAAAAAGGTATTGAAATTCCATGTAATATCTTTTTCTCTACTTCATGATCACATTCGTTCTTTAATATAATTTATATAGCTGTGGTTTCTAAAGCATATTACAAAAATATCAAAGCATTTTGTATGCATCCACTTTGGTACTTTCTTTAATGATCTGAAGAAAGAAGACTTTGTAATTACGTTAATGGCTCCCGCTTTTATTCGTTTATGTTATTATATAGCAAATAAATATTTTCTTCTTCTTCTTCTTCGGTTATACAGCCTAGGGCAGGCCAAGGCCGTCCTAAGAAGTTTCCGTCATCTTGGTCTATTAGACGCCATGGCTCTCCAGTTTGTGGTGGCAACAGTTTTTAGGTCTTTTTCGACGCTGTCCAGCCATCGAGTAGGAGGGCGACCTCTTTTCCTAACTCCGTCTGGTTTAGTGAACGTTATCTTTTTTGTCGGATTATCATCTTCAGATCGGGGAATGATTTTGGGTCATTAATCGTAGGTAAGTTCTAGTAAATGATAGAAGTTATTTTTTTCATGATCATCTTTTTCTTCTGTTGGCGCATATACGCACACAATACTTAAGTTCTGGTTCTTGCCCTTCAAGCGTAACTTACAAATTCTTTCACTCACAGGTTTAAAATCAATTACTCTTTGTCTTATTCTCTTGCTAACAATAATGCCAGTACCAAAATGGGGATATTTCTCCTGACAGCTGTAGTAAACATTACAGTTCCTTTTCTCCAAGATGCCGTTTCCCAGCCATCTAATCTCCTGTATTGCCAGGATGTTGATTCTATATGTATCGAAGACGTCTATTAAGTTTCACAGTGCTCCACTCCTGTAGAGTGAGCGACCATTCCAGGTTCCAATTCTTAAGTCCGTTTCCATGCCATGTCGTCGGGGGAGAGTCAGTCCGGCTTTTTCTTTTTGGGATTTCTGAACGGAGGAGATTTTCCGGGGTGGAGTTGTCAGCCCCACGCCCAACCCCCAACCTGGAGGACTAGTCCCCTGATATAATCCCCAGGGGCAGGGTGCCCGGCTATACCCCCAGACACTGGGTACCCATTTTAGTCGCCTCTTACGACATGCATGAGCTGCATTGGGACTATTCTTTCACACCCGGCCACCACACGGGTGAAATAAATATTTATTATTCTATATTTGTTAAAAGTCGTTATTCATATATATAAAACGATATAGTTTATATCCAAATCTATAGGTTGTTTGTATATGACCCTATGCAATTTATTCCTACTTCATTCTGATTTATGCACGTAGTGATATCTTGACATGACCAATAGACACAATTTAGACTCCTAAGGTGTAGTTGAATTTACGGAGATGTTCATTCAGTATTCGTATATATATTTTTTATCTACTTGACAGAGAATCTCTTATACTAGTAACGGTAATTTATGATATTTTGCATGATGTTATCTATGCTGTAAAATTTCCTCGTTGTGTCTCGATCTTGTATTAAAATCTATAAGGTAAATATTTTGCTCATGACTTTGCGTGCTTTAAAGTTGAATGTGATTAATTTTAGCGGCCACTCAAAATTTATTTTTCTAATGTACTGTATATAATAGATAGGGCTGATCTAAGTCTCTTGAGATCATCAAGTACTCCCGTTGTCATATATATTTTATTTTTTTTAGAGAACATGAAAATTTGCTGTCATAACTTTTCCATGAGTACATTAGAACAAAATATCCTTAAATATATACTGTATATTTATTTTATTCTTGGGAAATTTCTATTTTGTTTAAATAGTTTTAACAAGAAATCTCTTCGATTAAGGACGTTAAAGTTTTCATTACATTTTGCATTTACGTTATTTTGAGTCATGAGAAAAAATAGATTAAATATATATATATATTCTCACAATGCATGTAACATTTCTTTTAAATAAGAAATTATCACTATTTTTCTATAATTTTCAACCGTTAGTTTTGCCACAAACAATAAAATAAATAAATTATAAACTAAGCAGTTTCGGGAAATTTTACATTTATTTGAGATTTCCTTTTCCCTTCTGAATCGTAATATTCAAAAGAAAAAGTAGTATTATATAATTCTCGACTTTTTTCCATATATCTCTCTCCTTTCTCCCCTCCGGGGTCTTTATATTTATTTTTAATTAAAAGAAGCGAGCATATCTTTTCGCTAAAAAGAAAGATTTCTGAAGGGTAAATATTATTTTTACTGCCAAATTATTAAAGGAATTTCTAAACTTCAAAAAGGAGGTGAACTTTTTCATTTTGAATTTAGAGTTTGGTTATTTCTGATATAAATTTTTCCTAATAAAATCGATTATGCCAAATGATCATAATTTTAAATATCTTCATTCAAAAAACGTTTTCCTTCACAGACCTTATTGTACAATTTCCTCAAATTATTGTAACCCCTCAGGAGGAGACTCGTAGATTTAACATACTTCTAATCCATGTAAACATGCTAATTTTAAAAACTCGATGATATTTCGGATTTTAATAACAACTGATAAGACAAATGATGCTACTATCAAATGGACCTTGTTATTTTATATGATTAATTTATGATATTCAGACTTAATGCAGGGTCCATTACAGAGTTTTATGTAGCTTAATTATGAAAAAAATTTCCATGCAATTATATTGAATGTTATATAACTTATATAAAACATCAATTGAAAATTAAATATAGCGATCACTGAAATCTTAAGAAGCAATTGGAAGGATTAGGAAGGTCTTAAAAAAGGAATTATTTAAACACTAATTCTAAAAATATTCTTTACATATGATTTCAGACAAGTGCAGTTGCAGTATTTACATTAATCCATTACTAAAGCCATATACTTAACGCTTATACTGCCTATAATGTATTGAAATTTTCTTTTGTATTTAATATGTCTTATGCCACCTCTGACGTTACAGGGAAATTTAACGGAATAAGTCGTATGTCACGTGGGACGTTGATAAGAGATAGAAAATTGAAAATCACTGAATGCCATATCTAGGAAAATTAGATTTTATATTTGAATACTAACGTGTTAGATGCCAGTACGTACAGTTATATATCAGTAACTATTTTACACTTTTATTTAAATATTTCAGTTCCCCAAACTGAGGAAAATTACAAAGGTGGGGAAATTTAATATTTTGAAGAATGAATATTCTTAAAATATACTGATTTTTTCTAACAATCTTGACAGAGACTTGAAAAATATAATTTAGCTCTCCACCCCCCAAAAAACATCGATGTGTGAAGATGATCTAAGCGATAAAAGTGAAAAAGAAAGCAAAAATGTTTGAGATGACCTTTTCTTTAATGGTATTTGAATCGACGTTAATGTAGATGTAAAAAATCGTGATGAATTCTTTTCTTAATCATATTGTATAATTGTTCAAAGAATTACCTTTCACAATAACAAGTGTTATAACAGGAATTAACCTTTATCTTACGGGGCCCATTACGGGGAAATTTCATACATATGTATATATGTGTGTGTATGTATATATATATATATATATATATATATATATATATATATATATACTAGCTTAAAACCCCGCACTTCGCTACGGAGTACATTCAAATTAAATACAATGGTCAATGTATGCAATTAATGCCAAAATATATATATATATATATATATATATATATATATATATATATATATATCCATAATAAATACGACGATCAGTGTATACAATTAATGTAAAAAAAAATTTATAAAAAAAATCGTAAGAGATATTTTTATTGACAAAATAATGTAGAAGAAAATATTCAAATTAAATCTATTAGGACATACTAAATAATATAGTACAGTTAATATAGTACAGTTTGAGCAACATATCTTTTACTGTATTTTAATATTTTTTTGGATAATGTTCAATCGTCTGCCGCATTAGCAAGGGAAAAATATTTTTTTGTCTATTTTATTGTTATAGACGTGACAATAAATTTATTTAAAGTACCAGAAAAAGAAATCCAGTGATCAGCATTTAATAAATTAATTTCTAAAACTTTAAAAATTCACCAAAAATCAGAAAATTGAGGTAAAGATTCGAAAAAGATTTCATTTTAAAGGAATTTTTATGATCTTTCTTGTGATATAAGTTTCATAACCCTCAAATTATTATTTTAAACGCAAACTTAAAAAAAGTTATTAAAACAGCTTGAAAATTTAATTTTAAAAAATCTGAGACGGATTTCTCAAAAATCTTTCTTAGTGCACCTTTACACTATACGAAGAATCGCCGTGCAAAAATTCAGCTCTTTAGGTCCAGCGGTTTGGTCTGTGCGTTGTATGTCAGTCAGTGAGTCAGTCAGTTACGGAACTATTTTATTTATAGATATATATGTGTGTGTATATATATATATATATATATATATATATATATATATATATATATGTATGTATATATTTTTTTCACTCATTCTTTCCTGGGCTCGTATTCTTGGGAAACATTCTATCCCACCACGTAAGGAAAAGGTTAATGCTACACCTACCAGATGAGTACTGAATAAAATACGACCTAACTGCAAATTAGATACAAAATGCTAACATCCGATAAGAGTTAACCGTTATTAGGCAATTAACTTCTGTTAATATTTCTGCCCTACTCCTAGGCTGTGAATGTAGAACATAAAGCAAAAATGAATCCGATCTATTACATTATGTGAAAGCCGAGAGAAATCTGCGAATACTATTTTCGCCGTCTCCCGAGATATATAAAACGCCTCAGAGAGAAGAGATGTCTCACACCACTTTCGAAGGAAGCGGCCTCCCCAAAGCGGCGGCGTCTCAGTGTGAGACAACAGGTTGTCCATTCTACGGCGACTTGTTGCTACACGACCATTTCTGCAGGAAAGTCATTTTCAAGCCACTGGCGCCGGCAGGACGTCGGGCGCCCATTTTCTCTAAAAGTCCAACACATTTCTTTGAGTGGCATTAAGTCATTTGAGCCACAGATAAAGATTATGAAATAATATGAAATGGATATTTTATTTCTGTGTCATTTTATTATAGAACTCATAGTTTTAGCTAATATTATAGAAAAGTTTTATTTAGCTTTTAATGTTTTTAGATTTTAGAAGTCGAAATTTTGAGATAAAGTGAAGACAGTGTGATAAAATTACTCTTCAAGATATAAACTAAATTCTAATAATAAGTTTGAAACGAAGAGGGGGAGAACTCTAGCTCTGATTTTATTTATACATAGCAACATATTTAATATTTTTTATCTGTTTATTGATAGTTTAAAGGAGATTCAGTTTTTCACTTTAAAAGATAAAACAAGATAAATCTATTTTCGATTTCTTCGCCTTTGATAAGTAAACTTTCTTTTTTCATATATTTTTAACCTCTAATTTTTGAGTAGTACTTTATTTATTATTTGCAAACAAATTACTTATTATTTTATATTTGCAATTAAGATACCCATCTATGGTCACATTTGAAGAAGTCACTGGGTTTTACTTTTAGTCTCGACAATGGTTTGTTCTCTACCACAAAAGTGATTGTTGAAAGATTCGGTAACTTAAGCATAAATAACACTGCCCTTCTTTAGTCTGCAATTAGAGCCATTATTATCACCTGTCTCGGGGGCAGGTATTTCGGTTTAAAGTTTTTTTTCTCCCATTTCAATTTGCATATTTTCATTCATTGTGTATATATATGGAGCAATGCATTTAAAGACAAGAAAATACGTGTAAATCAACCAAATAAATTTTATCCACAGACACTTCTTTCTTAATTTTATTGGATCTACAACAAGGTTACCAAATGCTATATTTTAGAAAATATGGGCTGATGTGTGCTATTTAACAGACCATATTTAAGCAGATTATATTTAATGCTTTGTTTAGTTTTTGCAAAATACACTGGTTTTCCAGTCCTCAGTTTTATCAGAGAATAACGTAAACATAAGTATAATATACTACATAAATTTAAATTGTAGGATCAAATAAATTAATATTTATAAAGTTGTAAATGATACTGTTAAAATAAAAATATTTCATTTAATTTCAGTATATTCTTAAAATTCACACGATGGAATTCTCACTGAATATAACATAAAATAAAATAAAATAATTATTTATAAATTAAACTCTATAATTATATTATCTATCTATAGAAAGAGCGAAATCGAGATCAAGGCTATGTGTGAGCTGGATATTTACATTTTCACTTTTAATCTTTCATTATGTGTATCCTGTTCACAAAAAAAGGAATTGATATAAAATGAAGCGATTTTCCAAAGGTGAGGTTGGTCCGAAGAGGAAGTTAATATATTATATTATAATATGCCTCGTAGTTAATATATAAGATACTACAATGTGATTAAATTTTTTGGTCTTATTAAAAAAAAAGTTCTTCCCTAAAAGTAATCAAGATATTCACTCCGATAGAAATCACTCTAAGGTATAATAGATTCATAAAAAAGAAAAAAATAGTTTTATTGTGTACAATAAAAAGTGCTTCAATTACTTCTCCTTTATTAAACGGTACAAATTTTGCTTAAAATTTCCTTTGAATACAACATATACATAACACTATGTTTTACATAATTTGTTGTAGGTGTCTTCTTTACCTTCCCCATTTGCCTTTAATGTACTAAGGTTTTAAAAGATTTTGCCCCGAGATAATTATGATAAAAATCCATATATGCAATATTTTCTAATATTTTAGAGATAAATATGATATATTTTTTCTCTAGGGAGAAAAGGATACAAACAAAAGAATATATCTGGATTATTTCAGGAGTGCAAATGTTGCTCTTTACATGGATGGTAACATGAGGAAATTATTTCTGAAATTCAAGTTCATTAGAGGATGTATATTCGTATTTACGGAAGTAGATATTCACACATATGTAAGCCTGACACGTAACTATAATTGCGGATATGTATGTGCTTTACGAAAAAGTAACTATAGAGAACATGATTAACAGCCAGTCATCCGAGACGCAAAATCCCAAAATGAACATAAACAAAGATTTTCCATTCACTCAAGCATCTTTATCACCAGACAGTTGTCATCTACTACAGACAAAAATTCAAGGATCAATGAAATCGTTTTTCTTTCTCTTTGTACCGATTGCTAATATTGGGAGTTAAGCTTTGGGATTGTAATAAATTTTTTGTACATTACACTAAGTTTGCTAAAACAGAAAATACACAGGTTCTTAGTATTATTGTTGTTTCTTATGCCCCCTGGTTGAAAGTTCCAGACCAGGCTTCGGAATGAAGTGTGCGGCTCCGGTTTAATTAGCACCACAAGGGTTGGAGTCCGTCTTAGCTAGTTGCCATCTCAATCTTGACCGACCACCCTCAGGAACAACATCTGGAAGGATCTTACCCTCTCCCACCCTCAGTGACCTTCATAGAGGGACTTTCCTGTCTACAGATTAAACGTGCCTATATCCGGCCTAGACACTGAGGTATTTAACGGAGAACGCCGGGAATCAATTCGAGCACCCTCAGCACCAAAAGTTCGAACGTTACCGCAAGGCTACGTCGAGCCACACAAGTTCCTGATATCTCCCATAAAAAATTACGATTGATTACAAGTGTCGCACTAATAATTATAGTTCTTCTGCTCAGAGAGTATTTATTAGGATTATTTAAAAGCATAAATAAGAAGAGTGAAGATTACTGAACTTTTATATATCTGTGATCAAAAAGTACCCGAAAAGGTGGCATAAAACAAAAGTTATCAATTTATTGGTAAAATTTATTGTATCATCCTCAAAGTAATCTCCTCTGACTGCATTGCACTTCTGCAAACATTTTTTCTAATCATCAAAACATGCCTTTGAAAGTCGTTTTTGTGAAACCCCTTCAGAATTCGTAGAGAATTTTCTTTTATCGAATTAATGGACTCAAAATTGTGACCACGAAGATGAAATTTCAGCCTTGGAAATAAGAAAAAGTCACACTGTGCCATATCAGGTGAATTCGTAGCTGGTGGAGCCGTATTTATTGAATGTTTGGTTAAAAACTCACGAATAATAATTGCACTGTGAAAAAGAGTATTATCGTAGTGCAAAACCCATGAGTTTTCTTGACACATTTCAGGCCGTTTTCGACGAATTATTTCACGCAAATGGTGCAAAACACTCAAAAAATAATATTTATTGACTTCCTGGCCAGTTGGTAGGAATTCATAATGCACAACACCACGACAATGATAGAAAACTGTTAATGTTCCCTTTATTTTTGAACGACTTTGAAGTGGTCTTTTCGGTCTTGCTTCATCTTTCAAGCGCCATTCACTTGATTGTTAAGCTGTTTCTGTATCACAAGCGCATATCCAAGTTTCATCACAGGTAATAATGCGTTTTAGAGGGGAATTGCCTTGAGAAAGCATCTCTCGGGTCATTTGAACACGTTGTTGTTTTTGGAACAAATTCAAAGTTCTTGGAACAACTCGAGAAGCGACGCGTCGCAACCCTAAATGATATTTTACAATTGCTTCACAGGAACCAAATGATATAGGAACTTGTTCAATAATGTCTGTTATTGTCAATAGACGATCACCAAGCACCAATTCTCTGACCTTATCGATATCTTGATCATTAATCGAAGTAGATGGTCTACCAGATCGCGGATCATCTACGACGGATTCTCTACCATCTTTAAACTTTTTACACCAATCAAATACTGCTGTTTTTGATAAACAGTCGTTTTAAAAGCTCTTTGCAATATTTCAAAAGCTTTTGTAACAGAAATTTCATTGCGAAAACAAAATTTAATGCATGTTCTTTGCTCAATAACATTTGCCATTTCGGAAAATTGGCAGAGTGAAAACTCTTATCTCATTAAAAACAAATTTATTTTCAGATAGTAAAAGGAAATAAATTTCTGACTATTGCCAGATGTTTATAGAAGTCGTAAAAAATGTTTGATAAAAGTTTTCACATGATATGTACTATAGATGTATTTTGAATGAAGCATTCCGGATACTTTTTGATCACAGTAGTAAATCGGGAAATTAACAGAATTTTCCAGAGAAAATTTGTGCCATTAGAAGTGAACACATGGCAGGGTTCAGCCGTAATTGAGACGTAGTTCAAGTACTCAGTAGCTAGTTAGTTTTAATTAAATTTTACTCGTACCTAAGAGCTTCACACATGCAAAAATGGGTATGTGTGTAGAATCCATATAAACCATATATCTGGAAACATTCAGAAATTTTCCAAAGACACTTCCAAGGGAATCCTCGAATATCCCTTGGCATAAAAATTTTTTTTTCAGATCTCTATTAGAAACTGTCTTGTAGTAGAAAATTAGTTGAATTATAAGATGAGTAGATTATAAGGGTGGATGGTTACCGTATTAAAAAAAGGAAATTAGGGCAATTGTTATACAGGTTTCAACTCATCATTTTCTTATTGTCTAACGAAAATACAAGGCGTTCCTCTTTTAAATATTTCCATTGATCGTAGTCAACACAAATTTATCGAAGTTCTGTAATGATGCATACCAAAAAAATCAGGAAAAAAATACAGATTTTTAACATATTTCAAGAATCACATTATTCAAATTTTAATTTTTTCTTTTATAATGTCAGGAAATTTTAGAAATATACCCGTTAAGAATGATTTACAGACCTGCAAGTACATTGAAATGTTTAAAAATATGCTGTTAATGTATTTCAAATGTCCATATCTAATATCTAATAACTTATTAACAACATTTCTTTGTCCCTTTTAAATTATCCATTTCAGTTCTTAAAATACTCCCAAGAAGAAGCAAACTGTCCTCTTCCTAATTCCATTCCTTCCTGAATGTCCCACCATACATTTCCAGATGAATAAAGTCATTGCATTAATCCTCTAATCCATATCAATTCCATATTTTAGACATGCTTTTATTATAAAAGATGACCTACTGATCAACCAACCAATCAGCCCAAGTACGTAATCAAGGTTTTTAGTACATTTTGAAAGAATATTTAAGATATGCATGATGAAATTAAAAATATAATTCCTGCTCTGTATTTGCATTACTGTATATAAGACTTTATTGAATTTCTGCTATACCAATCAACCTTCCCATTTCAATAATATTAACTATATGCTAAGACGGATAAACACATGGGTGCAATAAGCCCTTGCTGAGGGCCTTTGAAACTAAAGATGACGCATCAATTGAACTCATAGATCTTTCATTCCCATGTTAAGCTACCGGATTATACCTCTTAGAATATTTTTAATCACAGATTAAAAATTAATAATTTTTTTTCTGTTTCCTGCATTTGCAAATATATCTTTAAATGTTGTAAGGTATACACAAGATTCGATTCACAAGAATCGAACTTTTGAGTGAATGAATTAAAGAAGCTGCTTGGGATATGCTAATTTCGGCATACGCGCTTAGTATAAATACCATGCAGTGTCATTAATGAAAAAAGGTATACAAGGTTATCAAAAGGAGGAATTGCAGTTTTAGAGCTCCTTTGCATAAGTACAGGAAACGCAAGATATCAGCCGCCCAGCAAGGTTGGCCTCCTCCCAAGAGACCTCCTGTCCATCGTCAAGCCGGACCAGCGCCTCAGGATCAACGCCCTACTGCACGAGGGATGACCACACGGTCAACGAATCCCTTTACTAGGACTGCGACCATCAAGAGAGGTTCCACGGAATGGACAGACTGGTGCAAGAAGTTGCCGCTCATGAAGTTGCCGCTTTCATGAACAAGTCTTTTATCAATTCTCTTATTCTAACTCCCACCCTTTAATAAAACCGAACCAAATTGCTTTGAAGTTCCCCAGTGTATATACTGTGTAAACATTTTGAGGGGAAGGGGTGAGCCACTGAAAAAAAAAACGGCATACTGTTGTTTTATAAATTTTTGAAGGGGACATGTAGTGACTAGAAAAAAAATACATACTGCATAATATAATAACAACTAACTAACATACTAACTTCACAAAACATAACACATGTGCATTATAAATTGGGGAAGAGCAGCTACAAACAGTCAAGAAATGTCATGCTGTGCAATTGTGTTGACACTTTTAACTGAAATAAGTTTTTTAGGGCGCAGTTGGCAAGCCCAGTATCCGCAACTCTGCAAATCCACTGTTTGATGGTGTCACCTGGACCCTTCGGGGTTAGTTTTGTAAAATGGTAGTGGCGTTTTTCCTCCACACAACGTGTGGAAGGTTTTTTGACTTTGCCACCCATTATGTAAAAAGTCAGACCAGCACGCGTTTTCAATTAGTTAACTGAAGCCGTTCAGACCTCAGTTACCTAATTTTTTTTTCGAGGAAGGCCAGTGAAATGTATACACAAGATTCGATTCACAAGAATCGAACTTTTGAGTGAATGAATTAAAGAAGCTGCTTGGGATATGCTAATTTCGGCATACGCGCTTAGTATAAATACCATGCAGCGTCATTAATGAAAAAAGGTTGTTAAGGTTGAAAAGGTGTTATCCTGCGCTAGTGCTTAGCAGGCCAAAAGTTTACGTGGCAGTACTGCTGGTTTGACTCTCTGCTGGGTTGTGAGTATTCGAAATGTGTATTTCTATTGAATGATAATATATATATTCCGTACAAGTAGTACGTATGCTTATTGCTGTAAAAGCCAATTATATATGTGCAACGAATTCAATAAACATTGTTTCATGTATAAACTGTGTTTGTTTCAAATTCAAATATAGTGCCACTTCAAATTATATACACCCAAGTCTAGGTAGAAGTGAGCTATATTCTCTATAATGTAATACACGGGATTAAAAAAATATTTTTATTCTAATTTAATTTTTTAAAGATACTTTTGTGGTGAATATTAGCGAAATCCCCTTTCGCTATGTCTGGACTTTACCTTCTTAAACAACAGTCGTTTTACTATCACAACACATTTTAACTTCAGGATAACTTCACAGGATAACTTCATTACATTTAAAACATGGTCTCTATAGCTCACGTCGCCATTTCATATCTTTAGAACAAACTCTCTCTATTGCCATACGAGAGCGCAACAATACTTATGATTAAATACCACTCAGGGAGTTAAAATTTGGCAATTACATGATAGATATCAATAATCCAATACTCTGTAGAGAATTATTAACAAAAAAATTTTGAAAATGTAAAAGTTATGAACTATTACTGAAACATCCACCTTCATATGAAAAAATTCAAAAATATGCATTTACTAATCTGTAATTCGATAAGTACCCACAGTAACCCCTTTAGTTTAATGGGGCTATAGACTCGTGGGATGCCTTTAATTACTCATTATTTCTTATATAAAAAATAATACATTAACATAAGTCAGTTGGGATTTTAAGTCTGTTGTAATCACTCCTAAGTCCCCTTTGTGAATAATGTTCGATTTAGTTGCGTGATTTACACGTTTCAAATAATACAGAGCTGTACTGCTCAATACTTGAGAAATTCCGACTCGATCGTAGCTTTCACTCTATCCCACGTGAAAGAGAATAGAAATGTTGACTAAAATATTTAAACGAATCGTTGCAAGTGTAAAATTACTGAGAAGTTTGGGTAAGACATTTCCCAGCCATAGGGATTCTAATAGAAAAGAAAATATGTTTAATTGTTGGAATAAATTACTGAGTAGTATAGTATTTAAAAAAATCATTAATACCTTTAATGTAATAATGCAGGGTAAAAGACAACATTTTTTTCTATAAATTAAAGAGGTTTAATAATTTATCAACTAAAAAAGAAATGTTTTATATTAATTTCGGAAGTTCAAGGAGCTTCATATTAGTCACTAATTGCGAACGAAGTCTTAAGTTTAAACCCGTAAATCTTTTACATTTATTATAAGATATATTGATAGATGGGGAAAGAAGTAAAAGAAAGATCTTATTTGCCTTTCTTCAGAACGATAATTATAATTATTTTCTCTCGTAAACATGTTCTTAGAATTACTAAAGGTTTTTTCATTGGAAATAAAGGAAGAAAAATCTACAATGATACAGTAAACGTAACTGAAAAGACATTTTTAAAACATACGCTGAAATACAGTTACATACGTTTCACGTGCAATATTTTAATAATATTTTAAATTTGCTTTGTAAATTTTGCTATGGAATGATGCTCTCCATGGTTTTTGCTTTATTAATTTTAAATAAAATTCAGTCGTAATTATTTATCCCCTTTCATTCGATAGTGGAACAATTCCAAAAATATTGTGTTGTCGCAGATATCAAAAACTATACGCAGAATTCGGGATTCTAGATGTGTAGTTTGAGCAAATGTCGTTTCTAATTCAAATGAAAATTATAAGTATATAACGACTAGCTAATTTGATATTTATGTAGAAGAAAATGAGAAGACAATAAGCAAAATAATGTTAAACAATTGGGGTTATTTTGATTGCTATAAATTAGTATTATTAGCAGTTTTATGGTATAAACTCTAATTTCAAACAGATAGTAGAAACGAAATCTTACAAGATATGCATTTCAGTTTACTTCAGGGAACAAATTCATTCAAATCTCTTGCCTCAATTGCTATAAAAATAGCGTGTAGCTCTAAATAAATTAAATATAAAGCAAGGTTACTTAAACCCACCCACATTACATAGTACTTAGCACCCCGAGCGTCCACAGTATGAGCTTGAGTACGAATCCCGAGGGCTTGGGCTTTCCTGTGCTGTCATCTCATAGGGAGCTATATTGGTTCACCTATATGGTGCTCGTACAATAGGTAATCAACAGAATTTCACGGTGTGGATGCATGAATATCGTGATGAATATCGCATGAATATCCTTGTCCAGGTAACGTAGACAAGGGATCAAGACAATTCATGCTAAGTCAAGGGGGAAATGTTGCTTAAGAATAAAAATACTTTTGGAGAATTTCACGAAATCTTTTAAACGGTACCAATTTCAGTGAAAACGGATCTTTTATTATAGAGTAAGTATGCTGAATCTGACACCCCTTTTTATTTTCATATATAACTAGGAAAGTAAGTGAAGGGATTATAGTACCAACTTCATATCCTTTTAATACATATATATTATTACATATAACAATGACAGAAAATTTAAAATAACCTTACAATTTTCTTGTATGAAATTATAAACACAACTGTTCCATTTTTGGGGTCTGAAAAAAGTAGTCCTAATATAAGACTCGCATTCTACAACTCTAAATATGAATTAGAATTACTGAAAAGTTCATAAAAACAAAACCGTACACAATAATTAGATAACACTTACCTATACACTAATAGGTAAAAAAATAAAAGTGACATTTTAAACAAATTAGTTGATTTGAACTACAGGTTTTGTTCACTTTTTGTTTTTGGTTTCAAACTTTTCACATTGTTTACAAATAAAAAGTTCGTCTGCTCCCCAATCTTTATCGGCCCACCTGAAACACGTGTTACATTGACACCACTGCTCTACCCTTTTGTCTTTTGAAAATAAACAACCACATAAAAGTCATTCAGCGTCGTTTTCATAAATGCTATCATCACTGCTGTCATTGAGAGAAAGTTTTTCAGCATTTTCAAATGAGCTGAGATCATCATAGCTATAATTAGGCTTATTCGTTCTCTGTTTTTTAACTAGTGTTGCATTTTCATCCATCCTTAATTTTCCCCTTCCTGTAAGAACCTCTTTGTCTTTTCCTTTTCCCTTTATTGTTTCCTTATCCTTTTCTTTTTTATCTTCATCCCCTTTTCCTTGTTTATCCTCTGATATCTTATCTTTTAGGTCTATTCCTTTTTTTTCTTGTAGGAAACACAGTTTTTTTTCGAATATGCAGCAGTTCTTTTATTAATGCTATCAATCAATTTGTTTTTATAGGGCGATGATGTGATGATATCGACTTTAAGGACCCATCTTGGTTTCTAGGTGTTTTTCCCAGGTAACGTAGACAAGGGATTTATTTCTTCAGGAGTCACTAAGAACTGGTTTGAACTTGTTGTTTGAACAATACCTTCCACATTGTCACTACTGCTACATGGTTGTGGATTTCGCCTGAGCGTCATTGTATCTGCAGCTTCAGAGGAAACAAGGCTGTGAGAGTAAAAACTAAAAGGCCTAATATGAGAACCTATATCATATTAGGCATGATTTGGAGTCTCATATTGGGCACGACCATGTTGTTGAACACGCCAATGAATTTTTTAGGTTAGGATTGACGTTAGCTTAAAAACAAACAGGCGTGTTTACACTCCCCATTTATACTTACCTATCCAATACTAACAGTTTTAATAAGAGTCTTACCTTAAAGGTGAAAACAGCCAATGAAAATGGTGATGCAAAAAAGTCGACGAGCACACATTCAGGAAAAAAAAATACTGCTCCTTTGTGTGCGCTTGCAAACACTCGACTGACTCACCGATTACGAATGATGCAATAGACTATTGTTTTACGCTCCTGTCGCCAGGCGGCAGCCCTTTATACGTCCTATAAGCTGGGGTCTCATATTAGGCAAGGTCTCATATTAGGATTACTTACCCTACATAATTTTTGTGTTTCGAAAATTATCCCGTAAATGCTCCTTTCACAATAACGTTTTTCACAATTCAATAATTGCTTTCTTTAGACAAAGAAATAATCAATGAATATATTAATGTATGAGTGATAAAGATTATATAATATACCATTGCATAAAAATAATATTATTCGCCACAGATTAAAGACGCTGAAAAACAAGATATTCGAATAAATAACTGATGGAGAGCATTTCATATATGCCAAATTCAGAAACTATTTTAAATATTTCGTAAGAAACTATTTGCCCTAAGGTAATACTAGTGGCAACGCTCTTTTTCTACGTTTTAGCATGTAAAAAACCGTTTACCCAATTCCGTAGCTTATACGAATTCAAACAACTTTAATACGTTAACAGAAAATGATGACGTTCAAGCTCTAGTTTATCAAAGTCGTTAGCGATAAGGTCTATAAACTCAAAACAAGACAAGACCAGCTTAGACTATAAGATTGATCATCTTAGTTCATAAGATATTTCTTTTATGTACAATTTACAAATAATTAACAAATAGTGTTTATTATGTACCTTTTAAATTCTTCTTTTTCACTTTTAAATCCTTAATTATTAACACAAAGGTGTAATGATGCGCCTTCAATTTTAAGAAGAAGAAAATTAAATGTAGAAAGAATTTAAAATCAAAGGCTTGCTTCATTACATTGATTTCGGATAGGAGGTAGGAGTGCGGTCTACATGGGAGGTCTCGAAGATGGTAGACTAAGATAGCAAGTTAGGCGCCGGTTGCGACGTTAATTTAGAATGCCCTTTTGTACTGAATATATGAGAGCGGCGTAAGTGATCGATGTGGGGGGGGGGGGGCCATCGGCGGCGTAGAAGATGACGTAACAAAAGGTAAAGAGGGAGAAGCGTTAGAGTTTTTGTCGGGGCGAGTTTGCCCGATCCTACGTTCCTATTTGGAGGGGACCAGATTTCCGAGGCATAAGGACAACCGGTCGACATAGTTCCCGGACCTTACTCGCAGGATCCAAGAAAATATCGAGCACCGGATCCAGAAGAGAGCGGCTAGACTTCACCGAACTCCGGAGACCAAATACGGAGGGCATAAGGAAGAAGCAGTGACGTTCTGTGAAGCAAGACCCCCCAATTTCCAGACCACAGCGACCTGATATTCATTAAAGTGAACGTGCGATTCGGAGGGAGAGAACCGCAACCCTGCTGTTTCGATGATTATCCTGCCCCTGCGAAATAGAGTGAGTGAAATATAATTTTTGATACATTCAGTCCCTGGTCATTTAAAATTTAATTCTTGAGTGCGGAAAAGGAAAGTTAGGGTCATAGATAAATACTTGTGTATGAGTAGTTTTTTCCGTAGGCTCCCTGCACCTCGTAAAGTAGTAGGTAAATGATTAAATGTAAGGATTGAGGATATGAACATAATAATTCTTTTTAATAAACTGTAAATAATATGTAATTGTAAATAAACTATTAGTTTGTGTTAGAGAAAACTTGAATTCGTTAATGAGTGGATTTCCGTTAATTATGAGAAAGTTGTTAGTTAAATTTTATATCTGTTCGTAGGCCAATCATGTCCAGAGTCTGGGGTGTATTCAACCAAATACCTAACACAACGCACCCAACTACCCTTTTGATAACATAAAATGTACTACCACAAATAAAATACGAATTCACGCCAAAATCAAATAAAGTCAGGACAGGTCCATAGACACAAAAGGTTTTTGTAGAAAAGCACGCCCAAATTGTTACATAATTATTTTTTAAAATTGCATGTGTTTATTTGGTCGTGTACAGATAAATATCAGCATTTATTGCAAAAGTGCGGGGCAAGAATTCAATTAAAAGAAATTAAAATTGTGAATAAACTTTAGTTTTGAACAAGGAAAGTTTTATCATTTGTTAACATTTGTAAAAGTAGAAAACCGAATATGAATGGGGAAGGATAACGTAAAATTTTGGCCTGTACGTATAGATTAAGAAGTTTTAATCCATCACTGCCTATAAGAGCTTTTCATTTGTACTTTTATTACCTAACCTTTTAACTTCATGGTATATGGATATTAACAAAACAAATAGTTCGACCACACATAATCTGGAGTGTCTGCACTTTTGAAAACAGAACTATGTATATCCTTCTATACCAAAATGAGGAATAAAAAATATTGTTTTGATATTAAAATTCATACCTCACAATAACTGATCCTGTGACCCAATTTACTTAAAATGCATCAGGTATAGTTCGAGTTTAAACAATTATGTATCCTAACATAAAGATTCCGTATGTACTCTCTGAAATTACCTTTTTGTTGCTGCTGTTAGCATGGAATTACAATGCAATTAGCAACAGCGAGAAAATTTATTTCGCACCACAAATGGAGGGTCTTTACTTGGGTGCACATAAAGATATTCAAAAGCAAATTCCCCTAAAAAAACACAGAAGTACAAAATTTACAACTACTAGCGCTAAGTAGTTTTCAAGTCGGCGGAAGAAACTTTGCTCCGGAGTGGGTTTCGACAAACGACGGTGCTGTGCTTAAAGATCCAGATTAGAAGAGAAGAAAGAATGTTAAGAGGGGTCCCAGAAAAGAATTACGAGACCATAAAAGGAATACAGTGAGAGGTTTCCGAGGCAAAGAAAGATTTACGTTCCAGCACTCTCTGTTTTACCCTTTCATTTCGACAGAAAACTTGTCAGCTAAGGGGCAACTTATGGGAGTTCAGTAGTAGCGATTAAAACAAGCAGAATAGCCATTGGTGAGGTAAATACAATGAGACCATTCGGTACAGAAGATTTATGCAAAAGTATTTTGTATTCTTAGGGTAAAACGTTATGTCACTTCAAGAATTTCATAAATGCAAATACTTTTTTTTTTAGTTTACAGAAATGAAACTTCATTGTGAAGGAAGTCAAAATTTTTGTTTTCTCAGTATGTGGCTGGAATTATTCATTGCTTCTTGAAACTTAGCTTATGTATATAAATTTAAAGAATTTTCGTACTAAACACTTGACATATAGCGTTGTTTTACTTTACGTAATAACTTATTGGGTAAATTAGATAAGTATTTATATATATATATATATATATGTATATATATATATATATATATTTAAAGCGATCGAATACCCCTCATTGTATAAGGTACTTAAGGTTAGTTTTGAAAGGGAATTCCAAAACATATGTACACTCATGGACAAAAAAATTAGCGCACCAAGAAATAATTGCGGGATCGTAACGAAACTTGCAATGAACGTACATGTCGGGGAGATATGCAAATGATTAGAAAATCAGCGTGATTGCGCATTATGTATTGCCGGTAGAGTGCGTTGAACATCGTACTCTGTGGAGTATAAAACAGGTAACCAAAGCTTGCTTGAGTGTGCTGAATCATTTACAAAGGAAGAGCTAAGATAGGCATGCCATTACGCCGTGTTCGAAGACAATATAAGCAGTTGTCGCAGTTTGAGAGGGGGAGAATCGTCGGGATGATGGAAGCTGGGTGGTCAGCTAGGCGAGTAGCTCGTCAATTAGGCCGCTCTGATTGTGTTGTGAGGAGGTGTTGGGACCAGTGGACCCGAGAGATGTCATGTACACGAAGACCAGGCTCAGGACGCCCTCGACAGACCAGTCGTCGAGAAGACCGCCACATCGTAAGAAATGCACGCGTACAGCCAACTGCTTCATCGGCCGCCATCCAGGCACAGGTAGCACCTTCACTAGGGGCCTCTCTGTCTCCTCGAACCATACGAAGGCGCCTGGCTGAAGGGCAGTTGGTATCGCGCCGCCCATTACGTGTGCTGCCCTTGGCGCCCACCCATCGACGCCTCCGTTTGGAGTTTTGCCGCGCACGAGGAAACTGGACTACAGCGGAATGGAACCAGGTCGTCTTTAGTGACGAATCCAGATTCAATCTCGGCAGTGATGACAATCGTGTTCGTGTGTGGAGAGCCCGTCGTGAACGCTTCAATCCCGCCTTTGCTGTACAGCGACACATCGCTCCCACAGCTGGTGTGATGGTGTGGGGTGCCATTGCCTACAATACACGGTCACCCCTAGTATTGTTCCGTGGCACCATGACAGCCCAGCGGTATGTTCATGAAATCCTGCAACCACATGTGTTGCCACTCATGCAACGGCTCCCAGGAGCCATTTTTCAACAAGACAATGCTCGGCCTCATACGGCAAGGGTGTCACAATACTGTCCCCGCACTGTTACTACCCTTCCTTGGCCTGCTCGATCCGCAGATTTGTCTCCAATCGAGCATATCTGGGATCATTTGGGACGACGAGTTGGGCATCCCACGAGTTTGAACGAACTAGAGGCAAGGTTACAGCAAATATGGAACGAAATGTCTCAAGACATCATACAGAACTTGTATGACTCAATGCCCGATCGTATCGCATCGTGCATTCGCGCTAGAGGGGGTCCAATATTCCACAGAGTACGATGTTCAACGCCCTCTACCGGCTATACGTAATGCGCAATCACGCTGCATTTCTAATCATTTGCATATCTCCCCGACATGTACCTTCATTGCAAGTTTCGTTACGATCCCGCAATTATTTCTTGGTGCGCTAATTTTTTTGTCCATGAGTGTATTTAATTCAAATGTGTAGAATAATGAAAGAAATAAACTAAAAATTCTTTGGGAAAAAAAACAGTTCATTCCTAATTCAGCATGTTAATGTTTTTAGAATGATAATATTTTATTCCTGTTCCATAAAATGAAAATAAAGTGTGTAGTAGGTAAAAGCTTAGATAATTAGCTTCTACTCCAGGTTTTTATCCGCGTATTTAGAAACCGCATGCCATTTTCAATAACTTGAATTTAGAGGCAATTTTCTGGACTCAAAGAAGTCAAATTTTTGGGGACTAGGAGATTCAAGATCTCCTTGTCTGTTTTCTCCAAATTTTATTTCTGGGCTAAAAAAAAAAATCTGTAATCAGAATGATATTCATTCGGGTTACCATAATAAACGATGAAGATTGTTAGCCTCTAATGTAAAGTCTCACAATGCATAACGTGCAAATATTTAGTTTTCCTTAAGTATTACACTTGGGGACTCAAAGATTTGTTAACTTCATTAATGGGTAACGTAACTTTTATATCCATCTGAATATTTGGCATGAATTATACAAAATATATAAAAGAACATAAACTTCACGACACTACTGTCTGATTTTCCTATGTCCTATGAAGACAGCACATTTAAAGAAATTAAATATACGAAAACACTACATTTTTTTACCATTAACGAAAAAACAATTCCTGTTAATTATATGATTTAACGCACTCTACGTTTATCTGGAATAGTACCCAAAGAAGGCGACTTTGATTCACACTAAATGCATAAACATGTTAGACGTGACAATTTGTGCCTGTTGCATAAGCTTTTATAATCTGCACTTAATTTGGGATTTTACATACAGTATATAAACAATAACTTTAAAAGTTCCCATTATGTATTGTATCTAAATTTTTTCAACTGTACTTGACGTAATCCGTTAACAGCTACAGTTTATCATGAAAGACAATTTTCCGTCATTGCAATAAACAGGCATTATTCATTCTTTCCTCTCATATATAGTAAACTCTCAGTAAAACAACATTTACAGGGAAGAATAAAAAATTCCCGCGATTTTATTCATGCCAATATTCCTTTCATAAACTGGAATACGTTGAAAAAAAGAAATTGTTGGCTAAATTTTTATAAATTTTTGTGAGTAATATACATGGTGAGACGCATTGCTAAATGTTCATTTATAAAACATTGTTCATTGAAGGGGACTTTTTTTTAAATGGCCCATTTTTTTTCTTGATTTAAGCTATTATCAAATGACATAAATCGCACATTTCTACGAGGATTATGTTACAAGATACATTTTTATTTTGTGCTGTTTGTAGGAAGACTACTGTACTCCTGTACTTTATCTCGGCATGAAATTTTCCCCTACTCCTTCATCTTTAAACAGGATTTGCCTGTTGTTCATTTCAAGACATCCTCTATGAATATTTGAATAGCATTCCTTTTACTATATTTCCACTAAGATATTTTTCATTATTTTTGCCTAGAGGAAAAATTCTGAGAATATTTTACCTATGGCAAAAGTTAGTGAGATAAAAACCATTTTAGACCATTTAAAGAATTTTTTAAGATTTATAATGAAATTCTCCTACATCTTAAAGAAATATTACTTTGAAGCCTTTCCTATGAGAAAAGAAAATAAATAATGCAAACAAAGCGATTATTTCAGCAGATGTAGGGAATTTTTCACTATTTCTCATTTTTAATAGGATTTAGTATTTAAAGTTCATTTCAAGGTATAGTCTATAAAATTTTGCACATCTTTCCTTTATCCTGTTTTCGTTAAACTGTGAACAGGATTTGTGATTTGGATGATAAATTCTAAAAATATTTCCCTAAGATAAAAATTACTGCCATAAATGTCATATTTTGAATTTCAAAGTAATTAAAAACTATTTAAATAACATTTTTCTTTATCTTCAAGACAAATTATTTTAAAGGTTTTCCTGTGAGCTAAAGGAACACATATGAAAATACAGCTATTACTTCAGTTGGTATATTTATTATTTTGAATTATTCGTGCATTTTTATATCAACATATAAAGATACATTTGAGAACAAATTGAATGCAAAATACTTGTAAATGAAAAAAAAAAAATTTGTCCTGGTCCTCTTAAGTTATTTTATCGCAACACTTCAATCTTTTTGCAAAAATCTTACACCATTTCCATTAAGAAGTAACGGCAAATGACGTTTAATAGAAATTTAGAGATGTTTAAAGTAGATAAAGATGTATAAATAAGGTCAGCAAACACCAACATCAGGAGGATTCCCACGAGTGTTGAAACAAAAATTGCAAGTTTTGAATCAAGAGCGTGTGACTAGAACGAAGAGCAGTTGGTGAAACGGTTGATTTTTTTTCCACAAATGAAATCTAGGAGTCTCAGATGGAAATATTCTATGTTCAATATTCAGGAACAGACATGGAAATTTAAGTTAATAAAGAGTCACTGATGGTCAGATTTTGGCCACTTTTTTTCTTAGAGTACGAGCAGTATTCACCATCAAAATCATGTGGCATCGAAAAAGTCTACCCATCTCTTGAGTCTAAATAAATAACTCCACAATGCCACAATTTAAGTCTAATAGATTCATAATACCAGGAGTACAATCTTCAAGGAAACAATGTTCAACTGCCACGTGTTTCATTCACAGGCTTCAAATAGTAAAAAACTAAAAATAGAATAAATAGAATAAATTAAAGAAGCTGCTTGAGATATGCTAATTTCGGCATATGCGCTTGGTATAAATACCATAAAGCTTGATTAAAGAAGGAGGTTTTTAAGGTAGATAGATAAGCGAGTTAAGGGAGCTACGAGGTAAGCAGCTCCAGGTGTTAACCGGCGCTTGTGCTTAGGGGGCCCAAAGTTTACGTGGCAGAACTGCTGGTTTGACTCTCTAGTTTGTGAGTATTGCAAAGTGTATTTTTATTGAATGCTAATATATATTCCGTACAAGTAGTACGTATGCTTATTGCTGTAAAAGCAAATTCTATATGTGCAACGAATTCAATAAACATTGTTTTATGTATAAACTGTGTTTGTATCAAATTCATTTAGAGTGCCACTTCAAATTATATACACCCAAGTCTGGGTAGAAGTGAGCAAAACTCTACAAACCTTTATTCTACATCAATTAAACTATAGTTTTACTCAATTGTTTCGTATAACAAAATCACAGCACATATGATTCCAACAGTGGTTATGACAATACTATAATGGCAAACTCCCAATTGATCTCTGCTACAGAGTGGTTGATTGAATCCCAAAATTGTAATGCTCACTTTTTTCCTTTCAATTACGATTTTATTCTGCTGACAAAATGTCATTTAATTTATTTAAAATACAGACAAAAGAAGAAGTTCGGACAAATATTAATATTAATCATTGATAATTACAGAAAATTTATTTGTAAAAAATATATAAAGTGAACTTGTTGATTTCATAATAGTGTCATAATAGTGTTAATTTAAGTCTAGTTTTAGTAGTGGGTTTCTCTCTTCGGTTTCTTTTAAGGCTCTGTCTGAGTTTTTAAGAGTAGCTTGAGTGTTTAATAGTTAAAAGAAACAAAATTTATAATGTTAAAACTCCAAACTTGTATTCTAAGGGATATGATTCACTGAATTATTATTTAGGATCAAGTGATATTAACTTAATTTTATTCTAATAATTTTAGTCTTATGTTATCAAATTCTGAATTTGTATAAGTCAAAACAGTAGTAGAAATATATGCCATATCTATATGCAATGTAAAAGGGGATTGCAAAATTACTGGTTAGCACCGATAAATAAAAGTTTTCCCCTTACTATTGAGTAAAATATAATTTTCTCTCTATTTCAGGGTGTTCATTTTTTTTAAATTTTACCCCAGACAATCTCAAATAATACATCAACAACACACACACACACACACACATATATATATATATATATATATATATATATATATATATATATATATATATATATATATATATATATATATATATATATATATATACATACATATATATATATATATATATATATATATATATATTAAATGAGAATAGAAGGAATTGTAAGTTGAATACGTATTCAACTAACACGAACAGTAAAAATCCATTGACCTGAATAAAAAATATAGGAAAAAAACTAACTAAAAATAGATGCCTGCATAACTGTTGTACATATGACGATTTATATAAAACAGGTAATGACCATTTTGGAAACTATTGCGTGATTTTTGCCTCAACAGTTCCAATAAAAGCCTTTATTTTTAAAACCTATTGAATTTTTCAATCTCAAAGGACAATGAAACAAGTTAATTTTATCTTCGTATTAAATAGAAAAATACCAGGCTTTAATTATCCCTTCTTAACAATGTATAAAGCAAACTTCGGAAGTAGTCATTGCTGTATGAGTTACGTAATATGAGAGTCTTTATTAGTAACCCTATACAACCAAAAAATTTGAAAAAAATACCTATAGAGATATTTTGCCTAATCTCTAAGACTTTCTTCGGACGTAATTAATGCATAAAATACTCCTCACTACCTAGAAGAAAATAAAATGTCTCCTGGGCTTTTAATGCTTTGTATTCTAGCAGATAGGTTTTTACTCATTCTTTTTTTTCATATCTTACTTACATCATCAGACATCTACACTTTTGAAGATCTGGAAACTGAATGCTATTTATAATTTTCCTTCCATAAATAGAAGGGAGGGACTGCACTGCCGAACGACAACAAAGGATTCACTGAATAGAATGACAGGATCCAGGACTGAGTCAGAATGAAATAGAAAGAGGAACCAGGGGAGAGGGGAAAGTCCCCAAAGGGATTCTTGGGGAATACATCCTTTCAACAAGAAAAGGTGCCGACCGAAAGCAAAAGCAAGCAAAGCTTTGATTAAGGCACTCTCCCCCATATCTAGGGAGCTATTATTCAGTGGAGGTAGGTATAAAAACAAGGGCCCTAATGGCTTCAACCACAAGGAGGAGGGTCTGGGGTGTGGAAGTCATTTTATTTCCATTTACAATCCTGGCGTCAGCATATCAGCCGAAATTAATTTCAAGATACGCCTAGAGCATCCATGTTAATATCTCCAGTGTTGATGCCATCTTAATCAATATTCCACAGCTAACGAGAGAAGAAGTTAACTTTTTAAAGACATGCTACCGACATTTAAAAATTCCTGTTAAAATTCATTAAGGAGATTTATGGACCAAGTTAACAGCTCTTTTAAGTGCTGTTTAAACATCTTTATTTAATTTATCCAACTTTACTAGTTATCTAATAATTGGAAAAAAGAACGTGTCTAGAAATATTGATTTGTGTTTCGTAAATATGTTTCACTACATTTTTCTATCATCTTTTAAATTAATTTCACTTTCCTATAACATCTTAGTTATTAATCTCAAATATTTCAAAACATGAATGGCTCTGTCTTTCAATTTATATGGTACGTAATAACAAAAACTTCCATATTTTAACTCAGTAAAAACATACTTTTTTGAATTTGAAAATTGTTTGCCCTAGATATTAAAAGGAAATTTCGGTATAAATATTCATAAGATGAAGTATAAGAATTCCCCTCATTTTAGTTTTAAAAAAATCTATTCCGATATGAAATAATTACAAATGTAATTGAAATTTATTGGAATACTATATTTAAAAGTTATTCTATTTCATAAACTGATCGACCAACTCATAATATTATATCCACACTGACCAATCATACGGTGAACTACTATGTTTTTCATTCATAAAAAAGTATTTTAAAATTTAAAAGCATAACTTTTTTTCATATAAATGTACAAGTTTATTATTTTTCACATACACGTTTAGATTCTATATTTTACTGCCTTTACGAAGAAAATTGTGTTGTTAAATTATACATTGCTTTGGAGTCCTTCTTTAAAAAATCAAATTTAGTCATAAAATTTTTATATAATTTTCTATATTTTAATCACCTTGAATTGTTTGTATCCAAACGTATTGAGTTTACAATCAAAAGCACCTTCCAAAAACATAGCAAAATGTTCTCAGAGAGAGAGTTTCAGTTATTAAATTGTTAAAATGATGAACTTGAGAGCCGTTAAATCGGCCTGAAATTCAATAACACTAAGTCTCTAAATCCTTACCAACATGTAGTTAATCTTATTCTAATTACACTTGTAATGCATTGAGCTTGTGTGTATAGCTGTGATTCCGTATTTACATTAATCCTCACCGTATTCTAGCAAACATATTTTGAATAAAGCTCTCATGAAAGTCCCATTAAGCTAAATGAACAATAATTTATACCTGATAGTATTACAAAGTATCACATGGAGTTTTGCAGTAAATGGAGAAATCTATTTCAAATCGAATATGGTATCTCTCCAACTAAAGACTTAGTCTATTTATATCATATATATATATATATATATATATATATATATATATATATATATATATATATATATATATATATATATATATATATATATATATATATATATATAACATTTATAATTAATGTGCGTGTTCCCGAATCCATGAAGTTTGAATTTTAGCAAACATGTATATGCAAAAAAAAAATATAAAATCAATTATGTTTATCTACTGCACATTACTTTGGTCGCCCAGTGGCTAAGTGGTTAAGGCATAAGCCTGCACTTCTGGGGGGGGGGGGGGGTCCATTCCCGCATTCTGGGGAGCCGGTCAGTCTTCCGTCTGCAAAAGGAGCCCCCGTCTAGAAAGGGGAGCTGCAACCCATCGTCCATCTCCGGTGTCATCGTTTGTCAATAAAATTCTTCTGTGATTGTGTGATTTGTGTTTCTGTTTCCTTGTGTTCATATGTAAACTGGACTGGGGTGTAATGTCGTCAGCCCCCAGGGACATTAGCCCCCCCCCCCCCAAAAAAAAAAAAAAAAAACATTACTTTGAAATTTTGAAGACTTCAAATCAGTCTCTCTCCATAGAAGTTCCAGTTCTCTTGAATGAATATGAAAGTCCAATCTGTCTTGCAGAATTAAAGATAAAAAACCAAACTATATACGGAAAGAGACAAAATGAATGGAAAACGCTTTTGGGGGAGGAGCCACAATTAGACATCTCAAGCGTACCCAACAACCTTGGACCTGGTATATTTCGTCCTTGTTACGGACCCAAGGCAAGGCCGCATTACGTGATAGACGATGATTCTTTCCGATGGGGGGAGGGGGGGGGGGCTGTTGATTACAGGTTATCACGTTGTCAGTCACCAACTTAGAGCCAAATTTAGAAAAATCCGACTGTTAAAATTATTTTCCCTCCGGCGTATTTATCGGTTATGCCTTTTTGAGGAGCTTATACCAAGGATGAAACTTAAGTCCAATGTTGTTAGGTACTATGGAGGTGTGTATAATTGCATGTACGAAAATTTACGATTCAAAATGTATAATATAAAAATAAATATAAGCTGCCATAAGCAAAAAAACTGCGGTTATAGCTAGTTATACAGGGTGGTCATAAAAAAACTGTGCCAATATATGGACCTCTAACGGCTTTTCCGTTGCACCGATCGAGATGAGATTTTAGATATAGTTATTCAGTGGTATGAGCTCGGGATTCTGTGAACGGCAACCAAGTGGCGCTCACGGTTACGGTTATAGGTACAGAAACTTGAAATTTTCCAATGGCAACGCCCTCGTTTTACAATCGCAAAATGCGCAGCGCATGCGAAAACTCTAAGGAGCGTTAGAACGATGCGTGCATCACAAAAAACAGATGCGTTATACACGCACAAAAACAGCTCTTCGAACAGCCTATGATGGCACCCATGTGGAAAATGTGTAATCCAAATAAAAGTTTTCTTTTGTCCGATATGTGTTGTCATCAGTAATTGGTGTTTTGTCATATGCAAATTTCCTCCGTGCGCCCCGATCTTGTTTTTGTCGGCCGTTCGTAGAACTGTTTTTTGTACGTGCATAACGCGTCTGTTTTTTGTGATACACGTACCGTTCCAACACTCTTTAGGGTTTTCGCATGCGTTGAGCATTTTACGACGGGAAAATTGGGTGTTGCCATTCGAAAATTTCGAGCTTCTGTATCTATAACCGTAACCGTGGGCGCCACTTTGTTGCCGTTCACAGATTCCCGAGCTCATACCTCTGAATAACTATAGCTGAAATCTCATCTCGATCGGTTGAACGGCACAACCGCTAAAGGGCCACATATCGAAAAAGTTTTTTTATGACCACCCTGTATTTTAAACGTATATGTGCGAACAGAAATAGTTCAAAACAGAAATTGTTCAATAGTTAGAGAATTTTTAAAATGTATAACTTACATATTTTGTAAAAGAGATATTGTATTTTCTTTTAAGATATTAAGATATTTTTGATGCATGATAAATATGATGCATAAAATATCTGATGATAAATCCTTAAAAAATATTTTTCTTATTTTTCTAATTATAAACATAATCTATATACCGGGTGATCCAAAAGTCAGGACGAACTTTTAAAATGAATAATTCGAAAACGAATAAAGAAAAAAAGATGCGGTTTGCATTAAACGGATGGAAAAGAAGCCGGGTTTTGTGTGGCAAACGAAAAAAAAAATAGTTCTGTTGGCGACCAACAGATGGGGCTATAGTTTTTTATTTCACCAAAAGATGATTTACAAATGAAAAAATGTTTACAAGTTACAAGCTAGCTTAATTACAGTTAATTACAGTAAATTTTCAATGTGCTGTCCATCATTCAGAAGTACCGCTGTGAGACGAGTCACCACACCGTTCACAGCATTGAGTAGCATTTCTTGCGTTATGGCAGACACATTTTGGCGGATGGCATCTTTCAGTGCTGCTAGTGATGCCGGTTGGTCGCGGTACACTTTTGACTTCAAGAATCCCCACAGCCAAAAGTCACAGGGTGTCAGATCGGGAGATCTTGGAGGCCATGCGTGATTAAAGCATCATCTGATAATGCGATCCACCCCAAATGTTGAGTGTAGCAGGTGTTGCACAGGTAGAGCAATATGAGGTGGTGCTCCATCTTGCATAAAGGCGACTGTTTGGAGTGCCTGTCGCGCTTCCAGTTCAGGAATAATGTTGTTCTGTAACAGCGCTGCATATCGCTGACCAGTGACAGAAACTGTTTTGAAACCCATCTTTGTGACTTCCTCAAAAAAAATGGACCAATTATGAAATCAGCAGTGAAGCCACACCAGACTCACTTTAGGCTGTTGCAAGGGTACCTCAACAAATGCATGTGGATTTTCTGTGGTCCACACTCGACAATTGTGGGTGTTAACAGCGCCAGAGAGTGTGAAATGCGCTTCATCTGTCCAAAGCACAGTGTGAAGCCAGTCGTGCTGCTCTTCCATCTTATTGAATACCAAATTCGCAAAATCTTGGCGAGAGTCGAAGTCAAGAGGTTTCAGTTCTTGGTTATGTTGCAACTTGTAGGGATACTGTTTCAGGGTTATTCTCAGTGCTCTCCAAACACTTACGTACGACACTCCTGTCTGCCTCGAAACTTCTCGAGCACTGCACTCCCCATGTGCAGAACCCGTCGACATGGATTGCACCGTCTGCTCCACTGTCGTGGCAACAGCAGCACCTGCTGAGGGGCGTCCACTTCTTGGACGTGACGCCAAAGAACCTGTAGCATCAAATTTCTTCTTCATTTTGTTCAATGCAGAAGACGTTATTGGTCTTTTGCTATCTCGCATACCCTTCATGTAGCGATATGCTCGCAATGCCGCTTTCCGAATTCTTATAATACAGTTTAATTAAGCGGGCTTTCTCAACTATGGACAGCATTTCGATGCATATAAGCTTCGACTACCATTACCTGCTGCAGTTGCTCCTTTTTATATCGTTTGTTGCTTTGCTTAATCCTATATCAAAAATCCGACAGCGCCATCTGTTGGTCGCCAACAGAACTATTTTTTTTCATTGCCACAAAAAAACCCGGCTTCTTTTCCATCCGTTTGGTGCAAACCACATCTTTTTTTCTTTATTCGTTTTCGAATTATTCATTTTTAAAGTTCGTCCTGACTTTTGGATCACCCAGTATATAAAACAGTTCCGCAACTGACTCATTCACCGACTGACATACTACGCACAGACCAAACCACTGGACCTAACGGGCTGAAATTTTGCATGGCGATTCTTCTTATAGTGTAGGGGTGCACTAAGAAAGATTTTTCAAAAATTCTTCTTAGATTTTTTAAAATTAAATTTGTAAGCTGTTTTTTAACTTTTTTTACGTTTGCATTTAAAATAATACTTTGAGGGTTATAAAATTTATATCACGAGAAAGATCATAAAAATTCCTTTAAAATGAAATATTTTTCGAATCTTTACCTCCATTTCCTGATTTTTGGTGAATTTTTAAAGATTAATTTTTAGAATTTAATTTATTGAATACTGATCACGTGATTTCTTTTTCTGGTACTTTAAATAAATTTATCGTCACGTGCATAACAACTAAATAAACAAAAAAAATTTTTTTTGCTTGCTAATGCGGCAGACGATTGGACATTATGCAAAAAAATATTAAAATACAGTAAAAGAAATGTTGAATTGTGAGCCAGACAGTGGTTCAGCTGACAGCCCAATACAATGCAGGGCCAAGTAGAATAGTATCGCAGCACACTGTTCAGCGGACACTGTTGGATATGGGGCTACGCAGCAAACGTCCCACTCGTGTGCTTTTGCTGACCAAGCGTCATCGCCAACTGCGCCTGCGCTGGGCCCGGGAACATCGCGACTGGTCCATGGATCAGTGGGAGAGAGTTGCCTGGTCAGATGAATCACGGTTTGTCATTAATCACTCCGATGGCCGTGTCAGGATACGCCGTCTTCCAGGCGAACTGTTGCTCCCTCAATGTACAGTAGGTCATACACAGGCCGGTGGTGGCGGTATTATGCTTTGGGGGACGTTCTCTTGGGCGTCTCTGGGACCCGTGGTTGTGGTAGAGCAGACCATGAATGCTACAGGGTATCTGAACATCATTGCGGACCAGTTGCACCCTTACATGGCCTCTGTTTTTCCAACTGGAAATGGAATGTTCCAACAGGACAACGCCCAGTGTCACAAGGCTAAAATTGTGTTGGAGTGGTTCCAGGAACATGATGCTGAATTCCAGTTAATGTCCTGGCCGCCTAACTCACCGGATCTCAATCCGATAGAACACATTTGGGATGTCATGGGACGGCAGCTCAGAGTTCAAAGACCACCAATTCGCAATATCTCGGATTTACGTGACCGTTGCTTAAACATCTGGTACAATCTGTCTCCAGCCATCTACCAAGGACTTGTGGCATCCATGCCAAGGCGGGTTGAAGCTGTGTTGCGCGCAAAAGGTGGGCCAACTCGTTATTGACAGGTGGTCATAATGTTTTGGCTCTTGAGTGTATATTTGGCATGAATTGCATACATTGACCGTTGTATTTAATTTGAATGTACTCCGTAGCGAAGTACGGGTTTTCAGCTAGTTTGAAATAAAATATCGATTTCCATGTCAAAATTGAGATCTAAAATCAATCAAAGGGAACAAATGAAGCAAAGATTGAAATCCTCAATTGAGGTTTTTTAAATGAAAGTTTTAGAGTTTTAAATTAATTGTATGAAAAATTTTTGTATGAAAAATACCTATGCTGCATTATTTAAAACGTTTCCGGTGGAAAGAACTAATTTGAAAATATTTTATATTTCTTAAAATGGTTCATAAATAAGAATATCTATAAATACGTTCATAAAAATTACACTTTTGAAAATTTCTTTCATGTTACGAAAGGTCATTTTAGAAGTACAATACTTGACACGATTATGAGTATGTCTCGGTACCAGTTTGTTACCCACCATAGTCAACACCAGACTCATGGGTATGATTAACGGGATGTTTCGCTTATTATGTGCTCTGTGAAACGAACACATTTAGCAAAAAGTCAAAAAGAACTGTAAATGAATGTATGAGCATCATAAAATGTTAGTTTTCATGATTAGTTCACAAAAAGCTGTTAACGAAATCTGATAGCAAAATTACTGGAAAACGTCTTATGGGAGATTGTTTTGATGCTAAAACATCAAAGACTGTTCTCATGGGAGATTGATGCTGTGACACCTGAGCTTACCAAAAATTTTTTGTTTCAAGAGCAGATTGATTATAAATATCGTTCAGGTTACTGGAGACTATGTATATAAAGAGTATATTAAACATAAATGTGCTTAGACTGTGTGCTTAGACTTGGGTCCCATCCTCAAGATATCTCAAACGAATAGTCCAAAATCCAATAAAATGTAAAATAGGAAATACTTTAGGTCACAGAAACTCTGTATATTATACTATATTCAACCAGTACTAATAGAAAAAAAGATAATGCAGAAAATGTTTTCTTTTAGTCCCAAATATAACTAAAAGTAAATAAATCAACAAAGCAAGATAATTATTAGCAGGAAGAATGTAGACAAAAATAAACAGAACTCGCGCACTTAGGACTCAACGCACCATAATGCAAGATTCTGTAGCAGTAACGGAACTAAACGATATACCAAGATAACCGACTGGTCTCGTCACCAGGAGGCACGAACCAAATCAGTTACCTCAAGGGGGAACTTTCTGAATAGGATGCAGATCTGACCAAAAAGGTATCCCAAGGCCCCGAGATCCCCATTGAAACAGATAGCCAAATCAAATGAAAATAAACAGACATCCTGCACTTAGGGCTCAACGCACCATAAATGCAAGTAAACATTCATTCTTTTAGTCCCATAATTTTACGTTAGCTGTTTTCATAGTTTATATAATCCAGTTATTACTTATATTTCTTACCCTGTGGATGAAAAAAGTTGTTAATGCTTTTACATTAAAAAATAACATAAATATTTTAAATCAGAACTTCCTTTTAGGATCACTGGTTGGGGTTTTATAAATGTATTCCTCAAAAATAATTTGTACCCGAATCTAAGTGCTTTTGAACGAGGGCGAAGTATGTGAATCCCGAAAAGAATAATGTCAGTGCTATCTTGATCGAGAATAAAACAATGCTTATGCTTTGCATAGAACGGGAGCAGAAACAGGAGGTTTGATCATCTTAGGAAAGAGCCGGAAACTGTTAAGATGAGAAAACACATTTTGCCGGAAGCTCGCACGTTTAAGAATAACACTCCCCGGAAACTGACGATTTCTCTTCCACAAGAAATGTCTTCCGGTGCGCTTTCTCCACAAACTTTGTCAAGCACACGAATTTTTCCTTCCGATTTAACCACACACAAAATTCATTACGCCTTTTCTTAAGTAACTGGACCTTTTTGTTGGTTCTTTTCGGTGTATGACACCCCATTAATAACTGGTCTGCTTAATTAATATTTTACGCGCCCCAAACCACACACGTTTTAGGAAATTAAAGAGGAAGTAGCATTACATACTTATAATGAAAAAGATAAGAAAAACTGTAGCTTAATTTCATTCTGGAAGAGTACGGCGAACCTCTACTTGATCCATGTCTCCGCATGTGCAGAGGCGAGTAAAGTAGTTGCCTATCACAACATAAAAGAAATTTTCAATTTAAAGGAATTTTTTTTGCCTCCTCACCTTTTTACAAAGTGACTTTTTGATTTGCTATAGCATGCAAACACACTTAAGAGTTTCCTCTTACTTACATTCTGCTTTATGAAGTATATTAATTAATACGTATCTGCTTTACGTTGAACTAATTTTTGAGATAAAAACTGAGTGCGATAAAAAGATGTTTGTATTAACATGCAAATGACTTTATCCTATATTTAAAATACATTTCTTGTTTAAAAATAAATGATTAATAAAAGTTATTTGATATATATTTAAGAAAATTTCTAAGTGTAATATGCAATCCTCTTTCTATTAATCAACAATCTATTACATTATGTTTTCAAGGTGTAGCATACATTTTTCTAAAATTTAATTTATCCTCGAATAAAGGTAAAAAGACCCTAATACCTCTAAACCTTATAATACTTTAAGTAAAAGTCATAACTTAACAATCTTTTTAAGTTTATGAAATCTATATTTTCCATTACATTAATTTAGTTCTGTCTAAATAATGAGATATTGGTTTCCCCAAAAATGTAAATTAAGGTTTAAATTATATTTTATCCTGCCATTTACATAAAATTGACGTTCATTCATGCAACTTTTTTATTAATATTTAATAAACACATAATAATTATTCACACTATTTCTAAAAACCTATTTTCTTAATTCACCAAGTAAAGGACCATCTTGTTGCTATCACAGTGCAAAAAAACTCTACACGTATTTCATGAGCAAACATAAATATTTCAGGCAGAAAGTATTTATATTACCATTCCACATATCTCGTCAATATTTCTGTGGCGTTATGGCAGATGTTGATATGTCCTTTTTTCACGTTTTCGGCAAATTAAAAAAGAAACTTTTGTTGTAAAATATAAAATCGCTCAGTTAAGTTTTTCAATCCAAATATTCTTTAGATAATACCCATATTCAACCTCAAGCATATGGTTGGTCTTCAATGAAAATATTTTTTTCAATTAGGTGCTAAAATTTTGGGGTAGGTTGAGAAAAAAATAAAACATCAACTTTTGCCAAGTTACGAATAACTTAATATCTTTTCATAATTCCACTACCAGCTTTTGCCACATTAAAGAGCCAATTTTTAGTGTGCCATATCAATTTAAAACACAAAATTGAATTTTTCGGACATTTCAACATCTGCCATAACTCCACACATTTATAATCTAAAAAATTGTCTAACGAAACGCAAGGATTCTTTTTAAATTTAATACATACGCACTCGTATATACTTCATTTAACAATAAATACTTTTCTCAGAAAATGTAGGGTATTACAGCATATTTTGCCTTTATATTTACGTTTTTCTGCTAAATTAATTTATTCTGGGAATTGTAATTTCACCTTCCCCAAAATATAGAAAGTATAGGATTTTAAACTTAAATTTGGATATAGGTAAAAAGATGTAGTTACGAAAGAAGAATTTCTTTTTTGAATTTTTTCAAGATCGCGCTCTTAAAATCTATGAAGACTTTTTTTAAAAAGTTATAAATACATACACTAAATCTATTGCGCATTACGTACGATTTTAACTCTTTTATTCACAAATGAAAGAAGCAAAATTTAAGAATTATGTGATTCGTACCATACCCTACAACTTTAGAATATCTGATAGTTAACTAGTAGAGTTATTCAAAGACTTTTAGGCTGACAAATTATTGTACAATAACTTAGGAGGTTTTATCACATTCTAAAATATGCAAAAATATTTCCTTGAACAAATATACCTAACTCACTAATTTAGTAACCCTCTTGTTTCCATCAATGATTCTTTTTCAAATTATCTAAATACTGCAAAATAATTTACTTGTATTCTCAGAGAAAATATTACGAATATGGTAGACAGGATTTTTCTATTGACGTTCTACATAACTCCTGATTGTTTAAACTCTTATAACATGTCTGATGAAAGTACACTTTGATTGATACACTTTAAACTTAATATATGCATAATCAATATAGTATAACTGCAGTAATAATGAATACTTTTCATAGAATATATAGGTTTCACAACATATTTTGCTTGAGTATATTTACCGTCTGTTCTTATAAATTACTATATTCTGTGATCTCTCATTTGAGATTCTCAAAAATATAGCAAAATGCAGAAATTTATACTTAGCTGGAAAAAGGATGTTACCACGTGCAGAAAAAATAATTCTAGAAATAGTGCAAATGTTTTTCATATCGTTTTAAGCTTACGTAAAAAACATTATACTGAAGAGACAAGAACTGCCAAACTTATTTAAAAATGAGGCAGTTATTTACTTATCACCATTTAATTTCTAAAGTGAATTTTAATTAGTATGAGTATTTAATATGCTTTAAAACAAACTATTAATCAGTTATATTGTGTTAAATTATATAGACTTACTTCATTTTCTATTTCAAAAATATTTTAGAGAAAAAACTTTTTGTGAGTTATGGGTTGTCATGGGACTATAACCATTATCAAAAAGATTGATAATTCACATTCACTTCTAGGACAATATTTCCTTATTAAAGGGATATGTTTAATGTTATTGGTATAAATATTGAAAAACCTGTATAACCTATTTTTCGTTACAAAATAGCGCTCGTACGTAAAATTATTTACCAGAAAAGACTTTATTTTACTCTCCCTCGTCTAATTTCTATGCATCACTTTGACACATTATCAACAAACAAAATGAGTTTTTTAAATATTTCATCTCATTCACTGATTGTGTTAACTTGTTAACATATCTTAAATTTATTAGATTTCCCATTTTCTTTCTGGTTTTCAATAGGTAACTAAAATGCTTATAAACATCATAAAAATTACCACAAACCTCCAGTTTCCTTCAGTCTCGTCAAGTAGGTTGACGGACTTTAAACTGACTGATATGTCTGCTAATACTTCAATTAAAACTTACATACTGACAGAAACACCGAAATATTTTTCCTGTAAATGAAGAGCCGTTTTTCTTTCAATAACTCAACATCACTTACAGCTGATGATTTTCTGCTGCTCGACTAATTTTCATGACTTAACTACACTACATTAGGCACAGGTGCTTTTGTTGCCAAGCAACTCCATTCAGTATATTTCTTTTGCTGCAAGAATTTCTATTTTTGTCAATGCAAATTTTAATCAAAACGAAGTATTATTCTAAGTGACGAAGAGCGATACTTTTTATAAGTTTAGTTGAGCGATTTCTTTCGTTTGCAGAAATTAAAATTCATATCGATTAAACTTTAAAAAGAAAACTATCATAATATTAACGGCAGCTTATAAATGCACTTAATGTCATTTGAATTAGAAAGGAGAAATTTAGAGATCTTGTTGAAAGTATCGATGTTTTTTCTCCGGTCTTGAGATATAGAACAGGATCAATCTTTCGCCAAACTGTGAGTTTCAAGTTTAGTTTGAGTTTTTTAAACATAAAGTAAGTAATATTAACTTAATTACTCAATATTAAAGAGATTCAAAAGCTAAGCAAAACTCCAATCATTTCCTAACCAGGGGGTCAATGTATGTACAGGCGTGCTGCAGAAAGAACGTTCTGATTTGGAACGTCAATAACAAAAATACAAAGCAAGATAGATAAAGATATATTTTATACCTGAGAAAAATATGAAAGGTAGTTTATTTATTTATTATTAATTATTATTTTATTATTATTATTTATTTTATTTTATTTATTAATTAATTTATTTATTTATACCCTCGGAACGTTCTTTCTACCACACCCTGTATAAAACGTTTAGTAACAGAATTAAAATTTGGCATCTATATACCTTTGATTCTATTTACTTGGTATATAAAAATATACTGTATTTTAAAAATATCGTCAAATATTTATATGGCACGGAATTTAGGAAAATAAAAAAAAATCAAACTTATTGAATGAAAACATAATATTACCGAAGTATAACCAGATTTAAACGCTTTTCCGCACGAACACAAAATTATCACATCGAAGTAATTTTAGAGATGTCATCCTCCACTTACAAGCGTTCATATAGCTATTCGGAAGTGCATATTTCTTTCACTTAATAAACAAAATTTTTCCCTCGAGAGACCAAGATTCAGCTCCTATAAATTTGTCTTGGTGTATTGTCTTAAATGTTCGTAATTTTCATAGGATTTAAAAAACATAACGTGCTTCCTAGACAACTTTCATTCAGGATTCCAATTATTCTTCCATACGATGAAAAACTACCCTAAAGTTCCCCTTTTTTAAAAACCCACATTATCTCCTACTCCTTTAAAAAGAATTACAGTCATTTCCGGACATACTGCACTCAAACTTGTTATACATTTCGAAATTTAATATTGCATATCAGTCATAATACTCAGAAATTTATAAGAAATGCGACAGGAAGTATACATTTATGGAAAAACAAACGTTATTTAATCAAGTCTATTTCATTAAAAAAAACTCTGTTGTAAATTTTAAAAAAAAGTATTTTACAGTTGCCCAATGAAAATTATAGCATTATTTTTTTCTGTTTAAAAACTATAGAGTACTCGCGACAAATTGGTTTTAACTATAAATGCAGCTACATTTAACCGGAAATTTCAGTTAGTTTAATAATTTAAAATCAATAATGCTACATTTTATTAAGGATTCCCACTGGTAATTTAAAAAATGGCCTTCAGTTTAATTAACAGAAAATTATATTATTTTGGGTGAAAGTTTTATTAAATATAGAATGAGAAAATAGCATTTAAAACTCGTGATATGTAAGTTCAGCTAAATACAACTATTACTTACCTATACTATTACATTAACTGAAAAACCACAGAATATTTTTAATTATATCGCCAAAACTATGATATGGTTGGAGAATATAGCTATTTCTGTTATCTACATAATAAAAATTACTAAATATTAAGAAAAAATTGAAATCCCTTTATGATGCAATTTTGTGCTAAATGTTGAACTTACTTAAGCAGTTTTAATGGATGAACACTGAAATATATTTTCAAAACAATATTGAGAAGTTATAATACGGTTCAAAAATATATCATTTTTGCTATCTACTTACTTTCATATTATCTTTTCTCCCTTTAGTGTCTAAAATTAATTTCATCAAAATACGCATTTAATTACTTCCCACTACAATACTTTAAGATAGTTGTATATCTGAAAATACTTCTGCTTGAGCTCTAAAATGTCTCTAATCATAATAACTTAAACACTAATACAGCAGGTTGTGTCTTTGATCAGCAAACGAAAACAAAGTTTTTCATATGGAATCATACAGAATAATAAACACTGCATCTTCAAACCTTTCAGTATATGTTTTTGTGTTGAATTAAAAACCATGTAAGGTATACACAAGATTCGATTCACAAGAATCGAACTTTTGAGTGAATGAATTAAAGAAGCTGCTTGGGATATGCTAATTTCGGCATACGCGCTTAGTATAAATACCATGCAGAGTCATTAATAAAAAAAAAGTTGTTAAGGTTGAAAAGGTGTTATCCTGCGCTAGTGCTTAGCAGGCCCAAATTTACGTGGCAGTACTGCGGTTTTGACTCTCTGCTGGGTTGTGAGTATTGAAAATATATTGTTCTTGAAAGCTGTATTTATATATTCCGTACAAGTAGTACGTATGCTTATTGCTGTAAAAGCCAATTATATATGTGCAACGAATTCAATAAACATAGTTTCAAGTATAAACTATGTTTGTATAAAATTCAAATAGAGTGCCACTTCAAATTATATACACCCAAGTCTGGGTAGAAGTGAGCTTAGCTATTCTCTATAACCACGTGTTGACTTGTTTTTGTTTTTTTCGTTCAGGTATTTCCCATCAAATAAGTTTCGTCAATATTTATTTAAACGTTGTAATATATCTTAAGCAAATCTTATTTCATTAAAAAAAAAACTCTCTTGTAAATTTAAAAAAAAAAGTATTTTACAGTTGCCCAATGAAAATTATAGCATTATTTTTTCTGTTTAAAACTATATAATCCTCGCGACAAATTGTTTTAACTATTAAATGCAGCTACATTTAAACCGGAAATTTCAGTTAGTTTAATAATTTAAAATCAATAATTGCTACATTTCATTTAAGGATTCCCACTGGTAATTTAAAAATGGCCTTCAGTTTAATTAACAGAAAATTATATTATTTTTGGGTGAAAGTTTTATTAAATATAGAATGAGAAAATAGCATTTAAAAACTCGTGATAATGTAATTTTCAGCTAAATTACAACTATTACTTACATATACTATTACATTAACTGAAAAACCACAGAATATTTTTAATTAATATCGACAAACTATGATATGGTTGGAGAATATAGCATTTTCTGTTATCTACATAATAAAAATTACTAAATATTAAAGAAAAAATTGAAATCCCGTTATGATGCAATTTTGTGCTAAATGTTGAACTTACTTAAGCAGTTTTTAAGATGAACACTGAAATATATTTTCAAAACAATATTGAGAAATATTAATACGGGTCAAGAATATATCATTTTTGCTATCTACTTACTTTCATATTATCTTTTCTCCCTTTAGTGTCTAAAATTAATTTCATCAAAATAAGCATTTAATTACTTCCCACTACAATACTTTAAGATAGTTGTATATCTGAGTTTAAAAAATTCAGGGAAACTATAATATTTCAAGTACTGCCTGAATATTGCCTCAGTAACGTTCATACGACAAATCATAACAGTAAAAACTTCACATGCCTTAATCTCGTTTAAAAACTTTTGCTTATTTCACAAATCAAAAAACAGTAATCCTATTTTAAGATCAATTATTGACAGTTATCTAAGGAATTCTTTTTAAAAATTTATCTTGATGCTTGTACGATAATTTTCATCCAATATTGAATAGCAAATACTTCATTCTCCTTCAAGAACCATTAGATTAGAAGCTGATAAAACAAGATGCTTAACCCAAAACCAATATCAATCGGAGCATATCAAACGTAGCGGGAGGCATTTCACTGTTACTGTACTTATCAGCAACAAATATCCCATGTACTACTGAGAGGGACATTCTACAGACTTTATTTCTCCCTAGAGATGGGAGCTGCTCCCGTTTTAAATTATCATCAGATTCAGATAGCAGTATGAAAGATAGTATATCTTAAGCGATGGAATATTTGAATTAAATTAACAAGAAAACTAGAATCCTGTTTGTTAAAAGTTCAGAAATTATTCTTGATATATGAGCAAGTCAAGAGTTCAGAACTAAACTCTTTCAGTTATAACAAGGTGCATATATTAGACTTTTGGGGATTTCTATGGTGTAATGTGAAAATCTATCACTCATTGAAAACCCTTCGCAGATGCATCCGAGAGGTAGATTATGATTTAAAATGATTTTAGAGTTCAGAATCTACCTACTTCCCCAGTGAGGGAGGTGAAAGGAGGTAAAATTTCCTCACAACGCCAGAAAAGTAATATAAGAGGACTCCTTCTGTAGATGAGTAGATTCGGATTCAATCCTTGATTCTGAAATAAAATCGTTATATCCCCACTATGCAAGTCAAACTCTCGGTGAACATTTAGGAAGGAAATGTGTATAGGGATATACTAAAATATTATACTATAGTGTCCATGTGTCTCATTCTTCTCCTATATTCATCAGCATCTATTTATTTTATTTTTTTTAATTTCACTTAATTTTTTTTATTTCAATTTCTTTATTCTGAATTTAAATAACTGTAATACTATTATTACTCGTATCTTTTATAAATTTATTTTTTTATTAATGTAAATCTGCAGGGTGAGCCAAAAGTTCGTAAAAACTTTAAAAATTCATAAAAAAGGAAGAAATTATGATAAAGAAGTGCGGTTTTCAAGAAAGGGCTCACAAGGAAGTCGGATTTTCTCTAGCATCAACGAAAAGAAAGTCACCGCTAGATGGCGCTGATGTGCGAGATCAGCAGAATTCTGAAAATCAATCTTGCAATAAATGACCGTGATAGACGAAGATTTCTCATTCGCTTTCAGAATGTTATCATTACATGATCAAGTTTTGTTGGTCAAGCTGTTAAGAAGCGCCTTAGTTGTGTCGTACAATGTTCTGGATGTCATGTTGAACAATTGTTATAGCAAGAATAAATGAATGGAACGTACTGTTGTCCTGTTCATTGTGTTTCGGATCGTCAGCGCCTTCTATCGGTGACTTTTTTAACTCACTTTTATTTTGCTGCTAAAAAAATCAGACCTTTGTGAGCCTTTTCTTGCAAACCGCACTTCTTTATCATAATATCTTCCTTTTTTATGAATTTTTAAAGTTTTTACGAACTTTTGGTTCACCCTTAGTTTCCTAAATTCCATAACATCCCTCTTTCATCATTTTCCAGATTCAATTTATTACTTATCAGTAACGTATGTAATTTTTCTCTTATACCGATTGTATGCCATTCATTCATATATAGTCATAATGTCCACTTTTTGCTCTAATAGTAATTATGTTCCCAATCTTATGTTTTACATTATTTCTCGCTTTTAAAAATAATGTTTCAAATTATAAGGTGAAACTTCGTTTGTCTTCTGGTAAGATATTTATGAAACTTTCGTTGTTCTATTATTTTATCTCAACCATATAAAGTTGGCTAACTTTTGCTACAATTAATTGTATCAACAGTATTGAAAGATTTTTGTATCAAACGTATTGATATTTTTCTAGATTTTGTTTTCCTTATCTCGCAAAATTGCGATATTTTTTTTAGATAAAAATAGGATCTCGTTGCAAAATTTTATTCTGTCTGTCGCTCGATAAAGTATTTAATTTACATTCATTCATTATGCTGTAAATTCATATAGTATGAGATAGCCGTAGGCTCTTTTCAATGAAAGTAATCAAGATTACCTTAAAATTGTTTCCCCTGTATTTATTCTTGCGAGAAAACAAAACATGTCCTGGACTCATTTTTGTACTTGGCATGCTTACTATAAATGAATTCATGGGATTTAATTGCAATAATTGC